>OY101450.1:14692389-15014603 GCA_956483635.1 Panzeria rudis | reverse complement strand
TACTCGGTGAAAAGAGAGCCAAAAAAAAAAGCACACGAAATACATGAAAAATTGTACAAAAACAGAAAAGTTTTTTCTCGCTCGTGTTTTTGTACAACCAAAAAAAAGGACATACGTGATATTTGAAGGTGCAAATGGAATGTGGAGTACAGAATTTGTGTTCTGTTTTTAATGAAAATGTTCATTAAATTTGTTTTACAAAAAGTTTTCTTCTTTTTCCTAATTCACACGGTATCAAATGATAAATTTGTGAATTTGAAAATTTAATTTAAATGAAAATTAGTCATTGCTAGAGACACAATTTCCTTTATAGAATACCAACAACATGGCCATAATGAAATTGTTTTTAAAACGAAAAGAAAAGTTTGTTTTTTATTAGCACAGTACAGTTTCCTAATTTGTTGGTATTAATTAGAATATTTTAAAATGAAATTTAACACATAGAGATAAAAAAAAACTCTAAAGCTTAAATATTTTTGGTAAATAAAATCCTCTTCAAACTGAATGGAAATGCATCAAAAGTAGTAGCCTATCAGATGATAGACGTAGTGCTCCTTATCAGAGGTAAATATCTGTCAACGATTAGTGAACCCATGGAACCGGCACTTAGCGAAATATTTGAATGGGCCAAGGAAAACGGGGTGGGAATTAACTATACAAAGAACAAATTTGTCCTCGGGCATCAATGGGCTTAATACACAGAAAAAATTATCAGCAAAAATTTTTCAAATAGAAGTTTGTGTAAAATAAAATCTAATTTTCAGTAAATGTTCCTTACTGAATCAGTGAATTTTTTCTTTGACTTTTATTTAGGTCGCAAATACCAAAAACAACAACATAAACACCAAGAATAACAACAATGTGATTGTAAAAAGTTTGTGTATTGAAGATTTTCCAGTGAATCAATTCGTTAATGTTTGGTTTGTTTACAAACCAATTTTGACGTGGGATGACGGAAAATCGTTCAAAATTAAAAAAAACCCCGTTGGAAGAAAAACACAACACTCGTTAATGTTGTTGTGTTAATGCCCATTAATTTTTTTAGAGTATTTAGATAAACATTCAGAGTTGGGCACATTTAACAAAGTGAAATTTCGTTAATGCTTAATGGATGATGATGTTTTTATATAAAGCTTAAAAATATTAAAAAAATAATTACTGATTCAAACAAACAGTTTTTTGATTACAAAAAATCCGGTATATATTTTTGTTTGAATCAGTAAACTATTTTGTTTATAGCTCGGAAGTATTTTTAGACAAATTGTTTTATAAACTGAGACAAAAATATTGTTAGATATATTACAGATAATCCAGTAAATGTTTTTGTTTGATTCAGTTAATTATTTTATTTGGAATTTGCAAATATTTTTAGACAAGTTGTTTTATAGATTTCGACAATATGTTTACTAAAAGACGCGTTTTTTTCAATGAAACTGTTCAGATATTTTTGTCTGTATATACAAATTTGTTGTTACTTTACTGAAAATTATATTTAGTTTTTAGCGGTGTGGCCTCCGAGTGTTCTTGCAAGCTTTTGGACAGCCATTCTATGCTAACCTAAGCTAAATTTTATATTGTTCAGAAAATCATTGCTTCCGATCAGTTTTGTAAGTTTCAAGGAATGCAAAAATATATTTCCTATATTCAGAGTGTTTTTTTAATAAAAGTCAGATCTTTTTTTAGTTTTATTTAATTTTAATTCTAATACTTTTTTTCTCTATATTTGTAACAACCCACGCAGAAATTGTAACTTTATGTAAAAAATATGTACCACCACAACACTGCAGATACAAAATTACTACTCTTCCAAAAGTTTTGTGACACTACAGTACTGTATAAACACAAATGTGAGTTTAACTTCACAAAACTGCGTTCATAGTAATCCAATACCGCCATTACATTGCAAATTCAAAATTGTGATTTAACTGTCGAAATATCATATTCACAATAACAATGTGCCACTACAATACTGTAAAACAAAAAGTGTGACTTTACTTTACAAATAAGTTTAACTCTCTCTCAAATGTTCTCAGAGTAATTTTATGTTTACATTTACGTTGGCTGTGGCTTAGTGGTAAATGCATTTGCTTGTGATAATGTAGTGTACAGGTTCAAATCCATAGTCATTCAAGTCGGACAATATAAATAAAAGACAATTTTTAAATCAATTAAAAAATCTCATATATAACAAATTGCATATAAAGAATAGCAATATATTTTTTAAATAAATGCTGTAAATTTGTATTTACAACATTGTGAGTACATTGTAAATTTAAGATCACAGTGTTGTGGCAACATTAAAAACAAGAGTCGGAGGACGGAATATTCGGCGTTATCATTTCAATGTTATCAGTACATTAACATTTTTTTAAACCAGATGTTGTACTAATGTTAGTCGTACCAACGTCATGTTGATTGTCTTTTTCTTCCTGGGTAGTTTTAATATCCTCTTGATTTAAGCACGGTGCTTGTAGGCAACGCGACGCACAGTCTTGTAACGGTAACCATCTTTAGCAAGGCCTGCTATATAGGGCTCAACAGCTGGAGGAATATAGGCATTCTGAAAATTTTCATCAACAACTGGAGCTGGAGCAGCGGGAGGAATATAAGTATGATGGGATTGTATTGAAACAGCAGCTGGTCGTGGGGGAATATAGTCGTTGTGCGATTGTATTACTGAAGCAGGTGGTGTTGGTGGAAGGTAAGTATTATGTTGTGGAGGAGGAAGGTAAGATTTTTGTGGAGCTACAGGAGCCACTGCAGGAGCTGGTTGTGAATAGCTGTAACCCAACTCGGAAGTCTCAGCATAAGCACAAGCCGCCACAAAGGTCAAAGCAAAGGTAATGAGTTGCTAAGAAAATTAAGAGTTTTATAATTCGTTTTTAATCTACAACTTAAAGTCTAAAAATCAATTTACCATTTTTTTCTTAAAATTAATAATTTGCAAAATATGTGTTTATTGTTTGACTGCTATCAAGTGTTTGATACTTTATGGCTGAAAATGTAGCGTTTTTATGCTTTTTTCTTAAATGTTTCTTTGCTAATTAAATTCATTTAATTACTAACAAATATTGACCTGAAAAAATATTTAAATTTATTGTTTTAAAAACTTTGCATTTTTTTTCGTTTTAAAATTATAATATTTAAATAACTATTTGATTGATATTATTTTGGCAATTTAATGCCAAAGTGTGTGTATTCATCAACATAATTAAAATTTATTTTAAACTAAAAATATATTTTAGTTTTTTCTGTTGTTTTGTTTGGTAATTTGTTGCGTGTGAAAAAACTAAATATAATATAAGTTAATAAATTTCCAATAAGGCTGCAGCGATCGTCTAATACCGCCGAGCAAATGACATGATCCGTCAAGACAAATTCTTCGGCTCTGGATCAGCTAACTACGATTCGCTGGGAAAATGTGCAATACGCCGCACAGTGAGGCAGAATTAAAATATCTGGAATATAAATAAGGCATTTCTAAGCGGATAGTTCTACGAAATAAAATTTCACATGGACATAGCAGAGGAGTATTTCTACTATCAAAAAATGCAATTCTGAACAATGTAATGTAACAATGTAACGGAATGTACTTTATTCAAGAAGTATTCCTTGCAGTCATTTGTAAATGAATACACATTCAAAATTAAAAGTAATTTTCTTTTTAACTGATTCTAACATAAAAACAAAGTACTACACGTCCTACAGATTTTCGGTTGATTTCAATATTGTCCGTTGTTTATGTTATGAGTACAAAAAATTTACATCCATACAAATAACACACGCGCAAAAAACTCTAAATATTCCGTAAGTAAAATTAGCTGAAATTGTAATTTAAAATAAATGAATATTCATTTAAAACTGGTAGTGTAGTGGATAGTGTGCTAGAGTACTAACCGGGAGGTCACACGCTCAATTCCAAACAAAACATGTGTATGTGTGTTTTTAAAATTTTTAATGTTAAGTGCATAAAAGTAACACACAAACTTGCATACACAGAAAAGAAATAATATTTTTTGAAAGCGAAAGAGCTTAAAGTAAGTTTATGTTAACTTCGTACTGCTGCTTTGCATACTATGCTTTAAACTAGTGCATTGGATTTGAAAAGTGAAGGATCTTTGTTCAATTCCCAGTGGAAATTAAAATATCAAAAACAGTGAGTAAAAATATAAGATTAATAATATTACAACTAAAGATACGAAATAATAAGCCTTTAATATGACGTTAGTTCATTTAAAAATAAAGCAAAAATCATTTGTTTTTACGGAACTTGGGGTTGATTATGTAACAGTAAAAATAGCAGAAGCAAGGGCAATATCTTTTATTTTTACGAAAGTTGTGATTAGTTCTTGTGGCAGTTAAATTGATCCGAACAAAGAAAGAGTCTTTAATTTTTTACTGTTTATAGTCAATTAATTTTTAACATTTAAAATTTAATAAAATTTTTGTTAAATTTAAATGAAAAATAAGTAGCCAGGCTTTTAATTGAATTTTCTTCTATCTGATATTAGAGTTTTAGCTAATTTTAGGTACAGAATATTTTTAGTTTGCAAAATTCATCAAACTTTTCGGACTGTGATATCACGAGGAAAAACTCGTTTAGCTACACTCTAAAACATTACTACAAATTTACGATCATATAATGTCTAAATTTGTGTTGAAAACTTCTCCTCGTCTAAAATTACATCGATTTTGTAGTTATTTTATTAAAGACAAAAAACTTAAAATTAAACATATTTAGTCCAAGTGGAAAAAAATCAACATAAAGTATAATACGGCTATGGCTGAATAGTAGATACGTCAGACTATCAGTCAGGAGGTCGCGGTTAAAACCTGCACGCAGCCAATCGCTTTTTTTAGTAAAAACATTTTGTTGAAAAACAATGCGTGTGTAATTTTAGGTCGAAAGTAGTCTGTAAAGTGTTGCCTACTATTATCGACCTAATTTTCAACAAAAGTGTTTTAGAGTGAAGCCGTCAGAATGCCTGCATATTTTGCGATATTTAAACACTTAAGTATTTCCTTTTCCTTCCTCTGAAGTATGCTAGTAATTTTAATCAAAGCATAAATTTCGATGTCTTATAGTTTTATAGTAGACATATATAATTTAATTTCGAAATTATATACTTTTTTCTGCCTTACTTAAACAAAACATATTATTTTCTTTTGTTTAATTTAACTGCTGTCGTTGTTGTTATTCCTTTTTTGTGTGTTATTGTTGCCGTTGATGTTGTTTATAATTCTCTGGGGTTCCATTTGAAATGAAATTAAAATATGAAAATCTTCAAAAACGCCTTCCTGCCTGCCATTCCATTCATTCATTTACACATATTTACGAACACCATCTTGTTTACCTGGGTGTATAATTTCAGGTGAAAATCCATGGCTATAAAAGTTCAAGTCATTGCAAATGTTGCTGCCTGACTCACTACCACCGACGGAATAAACAAATAATGAAAGTAACAAGAAGAATCACTGCCGCCACACAAACCAAGCAAAACAAGAGCGAAAAATGAAAACTTTTTAATAAACATAAAAATTTCATTTGAAATCTCAGCCAATGTTAAAAATGAAAATTATTTCAAAATAGATTAAATGCAAATAAGTTTTTGCTTTTCATTTTCACCAATGAAATCAGGTGAAAACAATTCCTATCTCAGATACAATATCAGTAGTATACGTATATACGTACATACGTACAAACAGTGATAATAAGAAAATTAAGATTTAAAAGGAAAAGTTTTTAATTTTGTTGCCTCTTTTATACTTGTCAGTGATGATGAGCCCTCATACAATATAACAAATCTTTGTTATTTTTAAGGATTTTTGAGGATTAACTCTTGATATTAACAAATTTTACTTTTGATTGTATTTTTTTATGAAAACAAGTCTGAGAGATTGGAATATTAAAGTTCTAAAGAATACTAATGATAAATATAAAATTTTGGAATATATAACAGAAGCTTATATATTTGGTTGGAAATAATTGTGTTTTGGTTCAGCATTATCCTGTATGATTGATTAATTTAAGCTTCTAAGTCAACTGAATATTCTTGGTGGATGATATGAGATGTCTCATTGATGTTCTTGGATGCAAGACACATTAAGTCAGGTAGCGTGAGTGCTGTTCACTACACTCTAAAGCATTACTTCAAATTTAGGATCATATATTGTCCAAATTTGTGTTGAAAATTTCTCCTTGTCTAAAATTACATCGATTTTGTAGTTACTTTATTAAAGAAAAAACCTTTCAAATTAAACATATTTAGTCCAAGTGGAAAAAATTTAACATAGAGTATAATACGGCTATGGCTGAAAAAACATTTTGTTGAAAAATAACGCATGTCTAATTTTAGGTCGATAATAATCGGTAAAGTGTTGCCGACTTTTATCGACCTAGCTTTCAACAAAAGTGTTTTAGAGTGTAGTCAAGATTATATGTATGTATCTATGTACGAGTATATGAAGAAATTTCATTAAAGCAAATAAATTAACGTCCATATTCCCTGAATAATGCTGCCCGTTTCAAAAATTACTTCGTCTATCCTAATAATATGCAATGCATTTAACAGTAACACTGTAGAACAAAATAATTTTTTTTCAAAATTATAAGGTTCTAACGATGACTGATTCTTGTAGAGGGCGCCAAGAAACTTTATATGTATATCGGCGTTTTGAAAGCTTACATCTGGGGAGTTATGTATGTATATATCGCCGCATTTTGCACTTAGTTTAGTGATTTGGCATAGAAAATCTTGTGATCCTTCCATTTTACGTGTTAGGAGAGTTGAGCACTTTTATGTAGAACATTACGGGAAACATTTTTGTTGAACATTTTAATCCCTAGCTCTTTGTTCTATGGGTATTTTTATGCTTCTCTTAAGAAACTGACAAAAAACTGCCTTTCAGGGCTGATGTACACTCTAAAACACTTTTGTTGAAAATTAGGTCTATAATAGTACGCAACACTTTACAGACTACTTTCGACCTAAAATTACACACGTATTATTTTTAAACAAAATGTTTTTACTAAAAAAAGCAAATGGCTGCGTGCAGGTTTGAACCGCGACCTCTTGACCGATAGTCTGACGTATCTACCATTCAGCCATAGCCGTATTATACTTTATGCTAAATTTTTTCTACTTCGACTCAATATGTTTAAAACATACTATCTTTCCAAACTTCTTTTACACATTTTTTGTGGCCTCTGGTAGAATCAGTCATTAGAATCATGTTATTTTTTTTGCGTTGCACAGTGTAATATTTTGCTAGCGTGCGTGTTCTCTTTTTTCTTAGCCATCTTATTGTACATTTAATTCCTCATTCCCCATATTACTATTTACTGGCCGCACTATATTGCAGTTACTGCCACAAATCCAATTACATTCAAAAATAATAAACTCCAAACTCTACATGCCCTCCCTTTTCCCTATCTTACATGACTCTCACACCAAATGTGTTTGTTGTCTTTGAATTGTGTATGAGTGCGTTTTTATGTATTATTTCGTTGCCATTTAGACTTTGATTTTTTTTTTGCTTTTCTATCAACTGTTGATAGACTCCCTAAGGAATTGTCCTTCATTGTGTTAACCACTGCATGGGAAGTGTACTATTATCTAAGCATATTGTTGTTGTAGTTGGTTCGCCTAAAATGTCCTTCCTACTTGTTTGTTTAGATCATTGTTTTTGTTGTTCCATTAAAGTTTTTTCCATTTGTTTCTATTTATTTTCTTTTTTTTCTGTTCTTATAAAGAAAAATATTTGCTTCATATTTTACACACCAGCTCATTATTTTCTAGTTTCTAGAAAATGCAAACGGGAAAACAATTTAGAAAAAAAAGAAAACAAAAGTTATGATTGTGAATTGTTGACTTTTTTTTGAGGAGGGTGGGGTGAGATTGGAAAATTTTACTTAACTACAGTCACACTGATTTCATGTTGGTTGCTAAATCAATGCGTTGTACATTGAAAGTATGTATTTGAACTTCTCTGCTGAATTTCTTTCAAAGTAGGATTCTGTGTACTGTATAGAAGATATATAATTAAGAGATCGTGTAAATTGCAATAAGCAATCATCTCGAAACCAGCTTTAAATATTAGCTTCGGTAAGCCATCTTATCTGAGCAGGCATAAGAAGTTCTCAATGATTATAATAGAACAACCCTCATGCTGTTGTAATTCAACACCAATATTGACTAGAGTCTTTGTTCTTTATTTCATGACATCAGTTGCTCATCTTGTCATCAATGACAATGATGACAATTCTGTCATGAATTAAATTAAAAATGTCTTAATTTTTTACTTGTTTCCTTATAATTTAATTTAGTATTCGGAACGAGTACTCAAGGCAATATTGAAAATTGCCGAAACCGGTCTAATGACACTGTACAACAAAATAAAATATAATTTGTTTGGCTTAAGTTCGTTTTTAATTTAATCTTTCCATCAAATTATATTTTATTTAAGAAACAAATTCTAAAGCATGTAAATATTAACGATTCCAAGAAAAATTTGGATGTACGGAATGTTGAACTGACATCAGATGTTTCGAGACCACCACAGTCTTCTCATCCGTGACCTTTTACCAACACTGTCAACGACGACAGCAACAACACCCTACCGAAAATCCTATTTACTTTAGTAAGGCCAATAAACAGATTTTATCGCCACCTCGCGGCAAGTCGTATCTATTAATGAACTTTGGTAAAGGTTCGGAACTTCACTAACTGTCTTTTATTTATCATGTTCAACTATTTTAAGCGTTTTGATTTCTGTCTTAATGATACAGAAAAGACAGTTAGTGAAGTTCCGAACCTTTAAAAAAGTTCATTAATAGGTACGAATCGCCGCGAGGTGGCGACAAAATCTGTTGATTGGGCTTACTAAAGTAAATAGGATTTTCGCCAGGGTGTTGTTGCTACAATCGTTGGCAGTGTAGGCAAAAAGGCTCTGATGAGAAGACTGTGGTGGGCCTCTTTAAAAATCCCAATTTTTGCAAAAATATTTAAGAAAAAACGTATCCATAGAATTTTAAATTTCCACCGTTTTTATAGTTGGAGGACCATAAGATATCAAAAAATATAATGGTTATCGAAATTCATGACAAAAGTTTCATTTTGTTGGATAATTTTATCAACCAAATTTCATATGGGATGACAGAAAATCGTTCAATTTCTCTTTTTAATTTCAGTTTTCATTGTATTTTACAGTTTTCTTAAACGAAGGTCTTGAGTTGAAATTCCTCTATTCATTGCATGCTTGCAGGATACAAGTCTGATAAACAATTTTTGTTGTTTAATGGCACTTTTGAAGATGTTGACAATGTCAACTTCAGGCATGTCATAAGATTCATGGTTTGTTAGCAGAAAATCTGTGCTTGGCGAAACATATATTTGATAAACACAGAAAGGGAAATCTTGGCAGAAAATCTTTACTCAGCGAAACCGCTATTCGACATACCCGGAGGAGAAACCCTTAATGTTCGGCTGAGTCTACTGAAATAAATTAGCCGTACCAGAATTGGGCTGATCCTACGTAACGGACAGTCATTGACATTACAGTATCAAAGTATCCATTGACATTAAGACGTTTTGAACAGTATATCGATGTTCACATACATTTTGTATGGACATAACGTCCATTAACAGAAAAAATAGACAAAAATTATGTTCAATAAAACCATGTTATTGGAAAAAATATGAATTTCAATAACATTTGTCATTAACTTAATACAAGATTTCGTTGTATGTATTTCTTTCCCATGCCGGTTATTTCTTTTCTTTTTCTTTTTCTTTTCATACATAAGTGCTGTACAACAAGCTTTGTCTCATAAAAAATAACTAGGATATGGCTCAGCTGTAGAGAGTATGCCTTACGCCCGGGAAGCCCGGGCTCGTATCCCAACCATGTCAACATTTTTTTAATTTATAATTTTTTTCTTTTGAAATAATTTTGTTATCAATATAGCAAAATTATCTATCACAAGAAATTTCAAAAAAAAAATTATTGAATACCGGAATTTTGTTATCAAAAACGAAACTTATATTTTTCTGTGTGCATATTATGTCATTGGAAATTATAAGCTAAGACCTATTAGCTACAGTACCTTTTAAAATATCGCTAGCAGAAATCAACATAAACATCAGTCTTTTCGACTTTGAAGTGACATACTTATAATGACTAAGTGTCATCTATATGTGGACCATGTGTATTATTCTCGTTCATTTATATGTTTTGTCTGTGGATATATGCTCTTCTGTAGAGTTTTAGATTTTTCGGTTAGTTCTGACCATAGTAATGATGATTTATATACATTATTGCGATGCTATGTTCTAATCAAATTTGTTTTCAAATGATAGTTGCAACCATTACAATAATATTTAGTTTACAAAATATTAATGCAATGTAGTGATAGCACAGATGACACTTAAAATATGACAACATTCGATAATAAAATTTGCCAACAGATTTGATGTCAGTTTTCGTTTTATCGATGAGATTTGTTATATGATTAATGTCACCATTTTTATGACAGGTTGTCATCAAATGAGATTCAGAAAAATGACAAGGTGTGCAGCTGAACAAAATATTAATTTTATTCTCTTATCAAACTTTATTTTATTAATATGATTATTTCGAACTTATTTGCTTTTCAACTTTGTTTAAGTTCCGTCATATAAAAAAAACAGGTGGAATCTGCTACTGAGACATTATATCGACCCTTTTGCTCGAAATGATCGTAAGCGACACTTTGTAAAAAATAAATCGATTTATTTAAATCAAAATTTTATGAGCATAAACATAGTTTTAAAGCGTCAAAATATTAAAATTATTGATAACTTTTGAAATACAGGCTGTAATATTTGATCGTAAGCGACACTTTATGAATATAAATCATGTTTAAATACAAAAAAACCCTTCGCCTAAAAAATTTAGTTTTTGTCGCTTACGATCATTTGGCGCTAAGGCGTCGATATATGCATTTGGTATGCATTTTATGGATTTTAGCTCCAAGTTATATTCCAATGCTGCAGATGGATTTCACATTACAGCAAAACAGTGCTTTCTAATTGTACAGCCACTCTTAGAACACTCTTGAAATAAAGCCTCGACTTTAGTTGACTCTCGATCAAAATATACTAAGTGTAGGGCATCCCCTTGGGAAGTAGCTGCATGAAATGTTCGTGTCATCAGCATAAAATATATGAAAACATTGCTTTGCAATACTAACGTTGTTTGTTGCTTGTTTTTTTTCTATTAGTCTCAATTCTTAATGTCATTTTGTTGATGTGTTTTTTTTTCTACCATTTCTTTTTTGTTTTGTCAAAGAGGTCGCAATTTCTTATTGAATATTGTATCTGTCTGTCGGTCTTTCTTTGTATTGAATTGGTTGGTTCGTTGTTTGTTTGACAGGCGACAATGCATATCGCATTTATAAGTTAAGTGCATAAAATGAATTTACAATAAATGGTGTATGTTTACTAAGTACAAGATGCCAAATGTAGGAAAAGTAAAATATTCACAGGATATTATCGCTATATAGATGACTTAAAGGTTATTTTATTCGGCAACTTCTACAGCTGGACTTATTTAATCCGTTAAACCGTTCTCGAGTTATGATGAAATACACTGTCGTGACCGTTCTATTTCTGAGTAAGAAACAAAAAATTAAAAAAACAAAACCTACGATAACTCATTTATTTCTTGACCGATTTTAAAGAAACTACGAATTTTCGAAAGCTATTTTTGTGTTTCTTTTCATGAAAGTAAATATTTATGGTGCTTTAGTGTCACATAAACAACTCAGACGGGGGAAAATTAAATGTTGTTGAAAGATTTGTTTTTTACACTTAACCCTTATATACGCACCGAGGTACCCGGGTACCTTTGGCGTTTTCAACTAAAATTTTTTCGTTGAAATTAACAATCTGCATTTTGAAACTTTTTCAGAACTACTATTTTTCACACAATTTTGTATTTTTGCAGCCTTACAGCTAAAAAAAATGTTGTAACTTGCGTGAGAAACCAATTTACTCTTAACACCCTTAAATACACACCAAGGTACCCGTGTACCTGTACGTATTTTATATGGGAATGCGGCCATTGTAAGTACATATATTTGTTGTTAGTTGTTAGTAGCTCTGCATAAATAAATAAAAGTCTATATAAACGTGGTAGACGTAGAAGTTTCTAATCAATTTAAGCAACATTTATGTGCACACAAAAAAACACCTTCTATTGCGCTGCAAAGTACCCGGCTACCTATAAAAAAGTTACGTGGAAAACAAGCACTTTCGCACTAAATATCAAGTTAAAACGTAATAAAATATACATGAGATTGGCAACAGATATTGGCAATACAATCCCATATTTATTTTACAACTACATATTTAGTGCGAAAATGCTTGTCTTCTACGTAACTTTTATGTAGGTACCCGGGTACCTTGCAGCGCATTATAAGGTATTTTTTTGCCGCGCACATAAGGGTTAAACCACCATTTACTATTTACATTTACAGATTTTCAAAAATAGTTTCTTATTTAAAAGATAAGAATCATATCTTCCAAATATAAGAAAAAAAATTACATTTAATTTTTAATAAAGGAATTCAATGCAATAGTAAATATTTTGTCTAGAAACGAACCTACAAACCAAATTTTTAAATATACACAAAAATATCTCAACAATTTCATTAAAAAAACGTGTTTTTTTTTTTGGTGAACAAGTTGTTTAAATCTATAAAACAAATTGTCTAAAAACATATAAAAATTGTAAACAAAAAAATTTACTAAATCAAACAAAAAGATATACTAGGTTTCCTGAAAAATATCAAACAATATTTTTGTCTGAATTTATAAAACAATTAGTCTAAAAATACTAACAAATATTACACAAAATAATTTACTTAATCAAACAAACATTTTATTGGATTTTTTGTAATATGTCAAACAAAATTTTTGTCTGGGTGATCATCATCATCCATTAAGCATTTATGAAATTTTACTTTGTTAAAAGTGTTCAAGTCTGAATGTTTATCTAAAGACTCTAAAAAACTGAATGAGAGTTAACGCAACGACATTAGCGAATTAGCGAATCACTCAAAAATCTTCAGTAAACTAACTTGAAACAAACGCATTCATTTTGCTTTCATTATTGTTGTTGTTGTGTATGTCGTCATCAGGGTTGTGTTTTACGACAGAAAACGGTGGTTTTCTTGTTGTTTTGGTGTTTGCGTCCTAAATAAAAGTCAAACAACAAACAAAAAATTCATTGATCCAGTAAAGAACATTTACTCAATATTAAATTTATTTTTAGACAAACTTTTGTTTGAAAATTTTTTGTCGATAATTTTTTCTGTGTATGCTGATGTGTCTAGTGGCTATCGTACGCATTTGATGCATGGAATTTCAATGCATTAAAATGGTCAGTAGACCAGTTAAAGGTAATGAGCCTACATAATAATATATCATATTCATTAAAACAATGCAATAACTTCATTAATGCAATGAAATAATTTCTTTAAGATAATGACATAATTTCAATAAAATAATGAAAGAGTTTCAATAAAATAATTTCTTTAAAATAATTAAATAATCAAAATAAGATGATGAAATAATTTCGTCAAAATAATGAAATATTTTTAATAGTTTAGCAAAGTTGTTACATTGGATCAATGTAATTATTTCGTATATTTGATGACATTTTTATTAAAACAATTTTAACGAAACTTGTTTAATTAATCCCACGAAGCGTTACGTTATTTAAGTAATAGTTTTTATTGGTTCAATGCCGAAATTCACAGAATTTATAGAGAAAAAATTTCCAGTGTTGCATTTTTATTAAATGAACTGCCTGAGAATTTCGGAAACTGGAGAAAGCTTTCATTGTTATGATTAGTGTTCAATACCGTTTTATTCTTCACTTCTTTTCGAAAACATCTGGCATCTCTTTTAGCTTATTTCTAATCATTGATAAACAAAATAAAAACCATTTAATATGTTGTGTAAACAAAAGTCATTCTTGTTAAAATTATGAGGTGGAAAGGCAAAAGAAAATAAGAAGTAAAACATGAAAAAAGAATCCTGTAACAACTGGCACCTCACCCACACAGAATGCCAAGAAACGGCTACGATTGAAAATCGGACTGACTATAAGTAAATTAAATATGCCATGTATACAATGGAAATGCTGAACAGTAAATGGCAAATGGCTAAATGGCTTCTTGTCCAGCGCGGTTGACACAACATAAACAGTAAATTTCACTTAATGTTTGAAAGAAAAGAAAACAACAAGGAATCGAATAAAGGGACTTACAAATAAGAAATTTAAATGATTTTCTAAGAATAATCAAAAACAGAGGTTTTAAAGTAGAAAGGGAATAATTTTTATCTCTAGGAACATTTTAAAAAAAATGCTTTTATATGAAAACAATTGTGTGGAGAATTTTTTAAAAATATTTGCAGTCTTTTTGGATTTCTTTTTATTAATATGATGTCAAACAGATGTGTGCACTTAAATAGTACAATCCGACTTGGATTTGTCTGATCTTACTTTATAAAGACATTTTAATAATTTTCTTTTTGTTTGATTCAATTAATTCCGCTGTTGAAGTTCAACCTGCAACGAAAATTTGATATTCCATCACTAAAATTAAAATTTTCAATAACTCAAAATTTGAAAACATTTTGTTTTTGATCACATGAGTAATTGAGTCAATTAAGGAATTAATTGAAACTAGCTTAAATTTTTGATTAAGTGTATTAATTGAAAAATCTTTAGGAATAGTATTTTCTGTGAAAGGTAAATATTCTTTTAGATTTATTGCATTATCTATTTATTTTCAAATCGATGTTCGTCCGTCCATCTATCTGCGTATGACCTTTTGCTTTAATCTCGTTATTTTTTGTGCAGTGTGTTAAGTATTTAGTATTATATGTGGCATAAACTATAAAACTGATCTTCAGCTCACTGCTACCTTACAGCTCACTTCTGCTGTTTAGGTTTCTTAAATAATTTTCTTACCATTACTTTTCAATAAAAAGTAAAAAATTTCTACACAGTCACATTTATCACAAAATTTATTGTGCGGAATAAGCATTGATGAAGTGGAAATATGCAGACAAACAAAAAATAAAAAATAAACGTAACGAACTCTACCGCACTGCAGTTGGCAATAAGAGTGTCAAAACTAAAAGAGGTATCACTACCAGTACCTTAAAACTGTGTAGCTGCCATTTTTCCACGAGTTAATTGTGTGGTGGTGGTGGTAATAATAACTTTTCTTTGTTTAGAAACAAAAATGTAAAAATTTTAAAAAATTTTAGAAAACATTTTGTTATTTTAGAAAACAATATTTGCAATTTATTTAGAGATATTTGTTATTGCAACAATCATAGCTTAATTTTAATTACCTGTCATTTTCTTTGCAATTTAAATTAAAGCCATTCAATATCAAAATTGACCACAAAAAATACAATGAAAAGGATTTAAAAATTACAATTTTATAATTAAAACTTCGTTATTAAATGCAGGCAATTTAGAATGTTTGACAGATAGATTTTTGTGGCGCATTCGATGCATATTTTATTTATTTATCGTTTGATTTGTTATATGATGCTTTTGAAATAATTAAATGAAAATCCCAGCAAAAATTTTGATGGCCAAGTAATGAGTTAAAATGCTTATAAACATATCCTTCCTAACCTTTATTTTAGCATTTTAACAAATTACTTTATCATGGCAATGCCATTGCAGGCAAGTAAATACTTTTCCCATTGGGTTACAAAAAACAAGTTAATATTTAAAAGATATTGTATACACAAAACATTATGAAAACTAATGGATCTACTAAGTATTGAACTCATGCCATTTTTAGTTATAGTTTAAGCCAAGTGTTTTACCCACTGGTGTACTGCACAACTTAAAACTTGCTTTTACAAACGTGCACAAAATTAATAAGCTACTGCTTACACTATGCAACAAATTGAATCTTTTGTCATGACCTTCGATCATCATTATATTTTTTTATATATAAATACAAAAGCAGTCGAAATTTAATAGTCTATGGATACGTTTTTAGGGTTCCGTACACCAAAAGTATAAAGGAGACCTATTGTTTTCGCTACGCTGTCCGTCTGTCTGTCTGTCTGCCTGTCTGAGTGTCTGTCTGCCTATCTGTCTGTCTGTCACAGGCTGTTTTATCAGGAACCATAAGAGCTACGGACCTGCAATTTTCACAGAATATGTAAAACTTTTGCCGCTATAACAGCAGAATATATATGACAGCTAAAAAGTAAAGGGTGTTCGAAAGCGAGCAACGAAACATGTTGAAATACTAATATATATTACAGACACTTTAAATTTTCAAAGTTAGTGTTAATTGGTGTAGTCTGCAAAATAGACTACGACAAATAACACTGACACTTAAAACAACAAAAACTAAAGTGTGTTCTATCAGTTAATGTAATTTTACTATGTAATTTAAACAATATGCTGTATCTTGGAAACCGTGAGATGTAAACGCTTGAAATTTTCAAAAACGCCAAAAAATGGCTAAACGAAAAATCGCCAAAATAAAAAAAGCGCTTAAAGGGAAAAAGCAAAAAAAAAATTAAACAAAAAATCGCTAATACGCAAAATATCGCCAGAACTATAAAAGTCGTCTAAAAACTAAAAAAACGCCACAAACCGAAAAAAGTCGTCAAAACGAAAAAAGCACTACAACATAAAAATGTCGCTAAAACTAAAAATATCATCAACAAACGTAAAAATCTCCAAAAATGAAAAAAAATCACAAAAACGAAAAAAGCGCCAAACCAAATAAAAAGAGCAAAACTGAAAAAATCGTCAAAAGCCAAAAAATCGCAAAAACGAAAAAGTGTCAAAACAAAAAAAAATTAATATCGCTATAACTAAAAAAAATCACAAAATCCCCAAAACCGAAAAAAGCGCCAAAACTGAAAAAAGCGCCAAAACTAAAATAAATAGCTAAAACTAAATATATCGTCAAAAAGAGAAAAAAAACGTTAAAACAAAAATAAACGAAAAAACTAAAAAAATCGGGAAAAACGCAAAAAAAAAATGCAAAAAACGAAAAAATCGTAAACGCAACGAAAAAAATTTTAAAAATAAATAAACTGAAATAAACAAAAAATCAAAGCGAAAAAATGTTCAAAATGAAAAATAGCAAAACATAAAGAGATATGTATATGTGTATTCTATTCAAAGTCGCACTTTACTGAATATTTGTTATATCAGCTTAGGAAAGTTATGTATGTATCATTACCCAGTAAAAAAATTGCTTCAAATAATGCAGATTTTTACTATGAGAGAATAAGAGTAGTGCTTACAAACCTGCTGATATCGTTGCTGATTTTTGTATGGCGAGTTCCCGGTTTGGTGTACTGCATTTTTGATACAAAAAGTGCTTTTTGAAGCGCTGAAAATCATCACCATTTACAGCACTAAAACTGTAAATATATGAAACTTTGTCGCTTAAAAGCCTGCATTGTATCAGCAGACAAAAATCTGATTTTTTTCATATACATTCACTGCTCAGCAATAAGCGCTTCTTTGAAAGCGTATTATTACGCGCTTTATTGTCTTAGTGGTTCAAAAAACATGCAAAATGTTTACTGGGTAACTAATTAGAGTTGCATTATAATATAATATAATATATAATATAATATATTATATTATGTGGCAGTTTTTTAAAGCGATTTTTATGACGTTTGGATAATTTTTCTATGACCATAATAAAACTATTTACATATAAAATATGGACGATTCAGTCGGCTATAGTAGTGATCATGAAATAACATCAGCGCTATGAAGTTTTTGCTATCACCTCAGAGATCCCAAATTTTATTTAACTCGAAAGTAGCTTTTCTATAAACTTATATCTAGAATGTAGTCATTATATCTAGAATGTAGTTTGGTATATCACACTTTCAATCTCAATAACAACCATCTCGCTCATCTCATCAAAAAAAAAATCGCGTTGTTTTATTATGATAAAAAATTGATAATTATTAACAACGAGCAAAATTGCTGACTACATTTCGCAATTTATTGTGGCAGTTATTGCACCAACAACCGACACATGCATACAACACGAATGACAACAAACTGCAACATAAAAAAATACAGAGCAACAACACAAAAATGGGAAAATGTATAAAACAAGTGAAAGGAAACAAAAAATATTAAATTACCTTTATACAACAATAAATTGACCTGGCCTTCATGGTAGTGTGTAAATAAATGACTTCATTGTCGTTTGCCGTAGGAAATTTTTAACTGGTATAGAATGTGAACTATAAAAACAACAACAACACAGTTACATATACAGACATTAAAGTTTATACCCTGCAGATAATGCGACTAGCCCATACACGCATGTAAAGTATACTCCATAGAAGACTAGGACTATTCTAAAGGTAACTCAAAACGGAATCCTATTGATTCTACTTGATTGCTTGCGTGCAGTAGGCCTCCACGTATACCAACCAACTTCATACACGCATGTAAAGTATACTCCATAGAGAACTAGAGGTTAGCCTAAAGGTAACCCAAATTTGTGGAGGAAACATGGTCGATTTAATATTGCGATGTCCTAGGACTGAACCATATAACACAGCTTTGCATAACATTGGAGTAGCCTCAGAACTACTCTATGTTACTACTTAATGCAGCGCTAAAGTGTTCATGTTTTAATGATTTCAATCGTTAACGATTCCAAACTCTTGTGACATGGTCCGTGCCAGCATAACATCAGAGTAGTTTAAAAAAAATACTCTATGTCCCTATTCGATAGAATACTCAATTGTTCGTTTTTTAACGATTCCAGTTGTTAAAATGCAAACACTTATCGGTTAATATAAAGTTCTTGTTTGCAACTGACATGGCCCATGGCTGCTTTAAATAGGGCCATGTTGTAAATAGTCCATTTCAGCTAAAATGGACCACGTAGTACAATAATATCTGTAAGGTTCGTATATATTTATAAGGATCTACTCTTTAGATTTTGATATAATAATATATGATGTTGGATATACATATATGTAAATCCCTTTGCAATCGGATCACTTATTTAGAAAATATAAATAATTGTAAAAATATAACTTTTTGTATCGGCCCCACTGTGCACAGCTGGAAAGAGATCGATAAGACAAGCTCATTATTCCGGTAATTAAGTCTACCTACAAATGCTTATTTTCAGCCCCATTATATAAATATTGAACTATAGGCGTTCTATATATGAATATATAGATAAATGATATCCCTTCACTAAGCCAGTAAAAAGTTTCCTATATGCAAACTGTAGGGTATATCACATCATTAATATCTTCACACATGCATTTATATGTGTATGAGTTATTATGTATGTATACGAAATAATTGCTATTTTTATAAGTGTGAACTTTGTACCATTTTATACAAGAGCCGCTGTGCAGATTAATCTCTCTCCTGCCATATGAATTTTTTCCATATGCATCATTATGCTGTCCTGTCCATGTGTGTTGTTGTGTGCATATTTGCCAGTGTAAGTATCAAGATATAATTATCACGATATTGTCAATTTGTAGTCAATATGCCATAAATGTTAAAAAAAAGTATGAAAATACAAAAAAAAAATATATTGAAATTGAACAGTATCCTATAATATGATCGCAAGAGATGGGTCATAACGAGTAAAACTAATTTGATTTCATGTGACTCCAATTTTCCTGTTAATTATGAATAGTTGAAGAGTTATTTTAATATATAATTGTAGTATTCTAGGGAAATCAAATTTTATTATTTTTTGATATTTAATTAAGTAATTTAATTCAAATTATAGTGGTGTAATTGATAAGTTAATAAAACAGGCTTGATTTAGTTCGGATAAATCATTGATTTATATTGCACTGTACAGAAAAAAAAAACGAAAAAAATAATATGATTCTAAGAACCGATTCTGGGAGAGGCCACCAAGAAATATATTTGAGAGTTTACATATGGGATTAATTTTAGGGGGACTTAGATGTGTCCCCTCCCATTTTGCACATAGTTACAGTGACTCGGCAAAGGAAATCTTGTAAGCCTTGTATTGCAGTTACACTCAAAATATTCTGTACTACAAATTAACTGAACTTGTAATATAACATAAATGAAAATTAAATTAAAAATCAAACTACTTACTTTTCACTTAAATAAAAAAAATTTTATCAAATTGTAAATGTTAAAAAATTTACTGACTTAAAACCATAAAAATTAATGATTATTTATTTGTTTGGCTCAATTTAGCCGTCACAACAACTAATCGCAACTTCTGTAAAAAAATATGTATTCCTTGTTTCTGCCATTTTTACTGTTAAAAAATTAACCCCAAATTCCGTAAAAGTAAATGATTTTTGCTTTATTTTTAAATGTTAAAGAATATATCGTATCTTTAATTATTATTTTATTAATTTTATATATTTACTCACTGTTGGTTTTTTTAATTTCTACTGGAAATCGAGCAAAGAAAGCTCCTTCAGGGTTGAAATCGAAAGCACCAGCCAATCGGCTATAGCATAATATGTAAACTAGCAGAGCGAAGTTAATATCTAAAGTACCAGAAGAAAAATTTTTGTAGAAAATTTAGCCCGCTAAGTTGATTTTTGCTCCTTTTTTAAGAAAGGAAGAAAAATACCCATCTAACGAAGAGTAAGAGGATTAAAATGTTCCCTCTAATATTAATCACAGATGTAAGCTTTCAAAACCCCGATGCGCGTAAATTTTTGTTTTTGCCTTCTACCAGAAACGGTCGTACACAAAAAAAATATATCTCTAGATTTTTTTCAATTAAATCGCTAATTGAAAAAAAATCGTATTTTCAATTAAATAATTTAATTGATATAATTAAATTTTTAATTATATATAATATGTATTTGTCAATAACCATTAAAGAAGAAGAATCATATGCGAATTTTTTTCCGAACTAAATTTAAATTTTGCGAAAGGAGGAATCTTTAAAGTGGTAAAACAAGGTTAGCTCACAAAACGTAGTCTCTGCAAATTTAAACTCTTGATGATCATAATACATGGGTCATTCTCATTTCAAATGGGTTTTTCGTGTCCGTTGAAACTAAAGTAAAATACTTCATAAAATAAACGCATAAATTTAAAAATTAAAACTACTTTGGCATGATTTAATATATGTGACCTTCTCCGAGAAAAGGAACGTAGTGTGTGAAAATTAAGTTTTGAGAAAAACGCATTTCATCTTATTCTACACCCCTTTAGGTACCAGAATCCACTCTTAAGTCCAAACCCTTTTTTTGACACACTAGTTCCCTTTTCTCGGAGAAGGTCACATATTATAAATAAATGTAAATAAGTATTTTTGTGTAAGACTGTCCATTATGTATTAAAAGCGAAGAGCGAAAATAGACCGAATTCATAAATGCCAAAATGCATTGCAGTGATGCGACTTTACATTGTTTACAACAACAAAGCACATACTACTTTGTATCACTGCAATGCATTTTGGTGTTTAGGAAGTCGGCCATTTTGTTTATATTCTCTTTATACAAAATGGCGTGTCCGTAATGCATGCTGCTGTACTTCCACATTAAGAAAGTATGAATTTTTCCAAAAACGAAATTAAATTTAGAACAGTTTTATATTATTTGTATTTGGTTCTCCTACTTCACACATCTAGTTTTTGAAAAATAATAGATATTATAATTTCTTTTAAGTGTTGTTGTCCACAGTGTTGTGTATTGAGCGTTACGTTATCTGAGTACGCCTCATTAATCAGTTAAATTATTAAAATTCTATTAACAATATATTTAAACTATAATACCAGCGTAGTTTTATACTTCTGAATAGAGGGTTGCAAAGTGTACTTAAATGTATTCGTAGAATGTACTTGTATGAATTTCGTGTGTGCGTAGAAGTATGTTCTTATGTATATACTTATATATACATGCATGTATATGTGTGTATATATATAGCCACGACCAAATATACATATATATACACACATATACCCACACATATATACAAAAAACGTACTTGCAGGCACCGAAAATATACATACGAGTACTTTCGAGTATATTCCTGCAACCCTCTACTTCTAAATATTTGAAAGTGAAAATTTTTAAATAGTATTATGTTGCAAAACATTTCATCAATCAATCGCGGTATGTATCCAAAAAAAAAAAAATTTATTGAGTGTTGTCCATATAAATATTTTTAATTTATTTGAAATTTTTGAAAATTTGAAAGTTTGTATCCCAAAGAATGTATTGAGTGTTATCCATATGTTTTAATTTAATTGAAATTTTTTAGTGCATAATTAAGGAGTTTATGTTAAAACTCATCGAAGATTGTCCATCTGAATTGTTATAAATTCAAAATGTAGCTTGTGTTCTAAAAACATATTAAATTGGTAAGAATATGTATTGAGCGTTACATTAAAAATTTTCAAATAAAATTTATCTATAAATATTTAGACGTTAAAAAAAGTTAACAGCAGCTAAAAGGTAGAAACGATATAGAGAACATTGCCTGTTTACAAATTTCTGATTTACTTTAAAAACATTTTTGCTTCTACCGCACTATGGGTTGTTATATTTTCGAAGAATGTATTAGCTCAGTCGTATTTTGCTCCGAATAAGTATTAGGAAATTGACATAACTTTTAAAATTGTTGGTCGATTTAATTAAAATTGGTCTTATTTGAAAGAAGACTTAGCTTACATTTCGCTTATTTATAGATGTTTGTGAAGAATTATTTAAAAGATATATTTTTTATATTTCCATGTGAACCCAAGTCAAAATTGAAAAAGTTGTCAAAACTTTTAATTTCGTCCTGCGATAATTATATTTTTTGCTTTTAGAGAGTAGATGTATAGTGTTTTCAAACCCTATACTCATTTTTTGTGCTGGATTTTTTTGCGCAAAGCAAGACAACCGCGAAAGCAAATGTAACACGCAATGCCAAAAAAATGTTAAAAAATCAAATAATATAATGTTATTTCAGGATCCATTGCATGAGGTGAAAACTATAATATGAGTTCTACCTTCTCATATTTTTTATTAGTTACGTTGGTAAAAAAAAACACGAAATACACGTTTAGAATGAGAATCACTGATATACACACATACATATCTTTAAATCCTTCACTTTTTGCCATAAAAAGAAATTTGAATGCCATTGGAAACTAGTATATTTTTTGTTAAAAACTCTTGAAAATGATTGCGCAATGAAGTAGTACATAACTTTACGAATGTGTTAAAATGCTTTGTAAATTATACATTTCTCCATATTTATTGTATGCGTAAATTTAACCGTAATTTTGACGCCATAGGATATGACGCCATTTAATAGTTATTGTCCTTATCGTTGTCATTTGTATTGTTCATTATTGTTTTTGCCGTTACCGTTATGCATCAATTTATGGTACGTAAAAGTTTGTCGTTAAATGTTTAACGTTTTTTTTTCCAATTGTTAACTGAAATATTTTAGTTTGTGCTGCATTTTAACTTTTCACTATTTGTCATTGAGTTCTTTTTTTTTTTTGTTTGTTATTGTTTCAGTTTTCTCTCTACCTCTGTATTTGTTCTATTTTTGTTGCACATTTTTGTTAATTACTTAATTGGCTTTTCAACCAGTGATCGGCACAAAAAGAGAGAAAACTAAACTGTAAATGTGTTCGAGTTCCTTAAGTACTCTGGTTTAAGTCCAACTTTTCCACACATCAACACTGAGCTTGCTGCAGGCAATCCTGAGCTTATTAAGGTAGTGACGTGACCCGCTGCAAATTTCAGCCAGTTCCAAGGCAATATAGTGACCTGGGGTGCTACAATAGCAACAACAGTTAGATTTTTCACTCTCGCTGCCCTTTTGGTTTTGTTTGCCGATCACTTATTTAAACAATTTCTGTTCGTTTCAACTGTTAAAATGTCTTGATGAAATGACGCCATAAAGGCGAATAGCAAAAAAAAAACAAAACAAAAATTGCAGAGATTTAGTAACGGGTGTTTTTTTTAGAGGTATAAAACTTCGAATTGAAATAAAACACAAGAAAATCGTTTTAATGTCCATCAATTTGGCTTTATTGGAAGGATAATTTTATGCCATTAATGTTTAAATATGATTTCGGGCATGTGGCCGCCGCGGCTGGCTCGAATAAAGCCAATTCTACAGGTCCAATTTTCAACCACTTTTTCGAGCATATGGGGCCGTATGTTGGCAATAAAGCCACGAATGTTGGCTTCCAAGTCCCCTAACGTTTCTGGTTTGTTGGCGTAGACGAGCGACTTCACATATCCCCAAAGAAAATAATCCAATGGTGTCAAATCACACGATCTTGTTGGCCAATTGACAGGTCCATTCCGCGAAATTATGCGCTCATCGAATGTTTCCTTCAATAAATCGATTGTGGCGTGCGCTGTGTGGCATGTAGCGCCGTCTTGTTGGAACCACAACTCATCCACATTCATGCCATCCAATTCGGGAACAAAATAGTCGGTTATCATGGCTCTATACCGGTCTCCATTAACGGTAACTGACTCTCCAGCATTATTTCGGAAGAAGTATGGCCCAATGACTCCACCAGCCCATAGAGCATACCAAACAGTCAGTTTTTGTGCATGTAATGGCGTCTCAAGGGTCTCATGTGGATTCTCTTCACTCCAAATGCGGCAATTTTGCTTGTTGACGTAGCCATTCAACCAAAAATGAGCCTCATCACTGAACAAAATGTTGCGATGAAAATCGCGAACTGAACCATCATTTTCGAAATAAATTTGCACGATTTGCAAGCGTTGTTCTTTTGTCAACCTGTTCATGATGAAATGGCAAACCAAACTAAATATTAATCACTTGACAGCTGACAAAATGGCCGCCAGTTAAAAAAGTGATGCCAACTTAAAGTTCTATACCTCAATAAAAAACACCCATTAGTTTGTTTATACACAAAAGTGAGAAATTGTATTAAGCGAAACATTAAAGAAGGTTAATTGAAATGAAACTATACAATGACAAGATAAAAGAGAACAAAGCTGCACAATTTCCTAAAAACAACTTAAGTATAATTTTCAGAGTTTCCAGTAGAGCAAAAATACTGGTAAAGAATTTTTGGTGTATGCGCTTAAGGAAAAGTGAAAATTACACATAATTAAATTATTTGGATTAAAATTTAGCTAATTTCATCATGATTTTTCAACTCCATTTCCAATTTAGTTGTGAAATACAAAAAAAAAAGAAATAGTGTTAGTAACCTTTAAGCCTCTGCGACTGACGTGACTTTATTATAACAATTCCACTGACGTGGTAGTATATTAGACACTATTTCGACTGCTTATATTTTCCAAGTTCCGTTTGTAAATCCACTAAAAATATTTTTGATTTTAGTTTAATGTGGTAATTTGTTATTGATTGTAATTTTTTGTTGAAAACAAAACGACAAATCTTATTAGAAACACAATTCTTGGCATGGCATAAAGTAGCCTTAAAAAACTTACATCCATACGAAAACAAAAAAAACTCATATTTTATTATATTTTTTTTTGTAAAAAGTTAAACATTAATTTTAGCTTATAACTAAGCTAATCAATATAGAGAAAAAGAGATAATATATGGTTTAATAAAAAGTTATGACGTATTTTGTCAGGTCTAATTCAACACTGACGTGGTAGACTTGTAGACACTTGTATGCTCACATCAACGCGTGCGATCGTTTCAATTGCTTTCTTCGCACTAACGTACCCACGAGTACGTAATAAGAAGGTACTGAAAACACCAGTATCGATATTTGTATAAATATGGCGTAAAACAATATTTTCTGTTTACTGGTGTCTGCTGGACTACGACGTCAGTCGCAGAGGGTTAAAGCTATTAAGTCTTATTTTTATTTCACGGTTGCAGTAAAGTAAAATCACCTGCAGACGCTCAGGCAAGATGCTCATACTTTTAATTGTTTACAAGTTGAAAAAGAAGAGAAAAAAGTCAAAACATGTACACACAAAATAAAGATCACTACTCTCTTATATTTTATTCAAAGGCACACTATAACTATCTTACTTAAAAATTATTAAGAATCTTTTTTGTATATTTCCTTAAGCACGGTGTCTGTAAACAACACGGCGGACAGTTTTGTAATGGTAGCCGTCTTCAGGAGTATCTTCAATTTCCTCAATTGCTGAAATAGGCTGTTCTCGGGCAACTGATTCGGGGGGTATGTAACTGTTAGCAGGCTCTTCAGCATCATCGGCAAAAGGTTCTGGTGGTACATAGCTATTTACTGGAGCCGGTGCTGGTTGGGGTTCTTGTGGTGGTACATACGATTTAACTGGAGCTGAGTCGGGAAGATTAGCGTTAGGAGGAATGTAAGATCTCTCAAGCTCTACAGGTGCTGGAACAGGAGCAGCTGGTTGCTGGTAGTTATATCCCAGTTCAGAAACATCAGCATAAACGCACACAACAAGAGCCAAAACAAAAATTAAGAATTTCTAAAATAAACACAATTTTATTCTTAATATTGTTTGATATATTTATGGATGTTTAGTAAAGTTTTTTGTTTGCTACAAACTATTTACCATTTTGAAGTAGTTATTATTTTAAGAAGATTGTTTTTATTCGCTGAAAGGTAATTGTGAGACTGTATCTTCTTCAGTTTGATTGAATATATTTATACTGGATCAAAATAAAAAAAAACTGCAGCTGTTGTTGTTAAATTTTTATATTAAACGATTTCTGTTGTTTTATTTGTTGCTTACAAAAACTAAAACATGTTTGTTTAAAGTGCTTAAAACATTGTGCCTGAAGAGTGCCTGCTGCTTTAATGATTGTAGGTTTTTCAATTTTTTAATTGCGTTGGATATTTTTGTTGAAAATACTTTTAAATAAACCATTAACATTGAACATGTTTTTATATGCGTGGTTCTCATTTCAAATGCATTTTTTGTGTCCGTTGAAAGTATAGTAAAATATTTAATAAAATGAACATATACATTTTAAAAGGAAAACTCCTTTAGCATGATTTAATATATTATAAATAAATGTACAATAGTTTTTTTTTTGTGTAAGACTGTTCATTATGTGTTAAAAAGGAAGAGAGTAGCACTTCATAGAAAATGGCGTGTCCGTAATGCATGCTGTTTATTTTACACATTAAGAAAAACGAGATTATTCATTACTCAGTTGAACTATTGAAATTGCATTAAAACATACTGTAAAATGACAGCGTAGGTTTGTACTTGAGTAATTCCATGTAGCCGGGTGTGACAATTTTACACACATTTTTTTGTTATAAATCAAGAATAAAAAATTATTTACTTAAAAAAATGTTGCGGCTCGCAAGGACATTAAGCTTAAAGGCGTTGAATAACGGGTAGACACTGATAGAACACGATTTCTGCTCAGAATGGTGGTCAGAAAGCTGTGACGGGTGTGACCCTACAAATCTTAGTTTTAAAGAATTATGACTTTCAGTATAAATTCTGTAAAATTTTGACTATAAAGTACACAATAATTTTGGTATACATATCTGTTAAAAGTGTTTTTTAATTGTATTATTTATTTACTGTTTCACAAAAAATTATTTTTCTTATAAAAAAACTAATTTTAAAATGAGACGGATGTTACCGACGGGTGTGACCTAGTATGAAAATTTAAAAAATTCTAAGAAATAAAACTTTTATTGATTTAATTATTAAAAATAATATAAAGATAAACTCATAAGAAAATAATAACACATTAAATTATTTGCTATCCGTTCTATTATAGACAACCTAATACTCGAACTAAATATTTTTTTCAATTCAATAAAGAGCAAAAAAAGTATATTCTTTTCAGAGATAACGTTTTTTATTAATAATGAGAAAGGAAATAAAAAACAATCTGAAAGAAATATTAAACGTACAAAGAGGGAAAGCAAAATGTTTCTTGCATGATCATTTAAAAGTGCCTCAAATTTATTAAAAAACATCAAATAGTGTAATTTTTTTTATTTTTTCTATAATTGTCCTCATCTAAAAAACATCAATTGAGAGATTTTTTTATTAAAATGAGAAATATATTTTTTCCTTGCATAGGGCCGTTTTACGTGGGAATCACTCACTTCTAAATAATTAAAAGTTTTGTGAACTTTGTTAAATAGTATTATAATGCAAATTGTTTTATAATTGGTTGTATCCAACAAAATGTATTGAGCGTTATCCATATTTTTTCTAATTTAAATGACATCTTTTAGTGTATAAATAAGGAGTTTATGTTAAAACTCATCGAAGATTATACATCTGAATTGTTTTAAATACAAAACGAAGTGTGTGTTCTGAAAAAAATATTGAATTCGAAGAAAATGTATGGAGCGTTACGAAAAAAATTGTTACATATAATTTACCTATTAAATTCAGGACGTCAAAAAAAGAGTTAACAGCAGCTGAAGGCTAGAAACGATATAGATATATATTATATGTTTACAAATTTCTGATTTGCTTTGAAAAAATTTTTTTTTGTTTGGTTAATCGTATTTTGATACGAATAATTGTATAAAATTTACATAACTTTTAATATTGTAGGTCGATTTTATTAAAATTAGGCTTACTTGAAAGAAGTGTTAACCTACTTTTCGCAGATTTTTAAAGGTTTTTAAAGAACTATTTTAAAACATACAAATTAATTATTTTTGCTTGTGAGAATACGTCAAAATTTAAAAAGAAATTATAACTGTTAATTTCGTCCTGCGATTGTTATAATTTTTTTTGTAGAGTAGATGTATAGTGCTTTCCAGCCCTATACTCAATTTCATTCGAAGAAAAATATAATGTTATTTCAGGTTCCATTGAATGAAGCAAAAACTATAATACAAATCATATCTTTGATATTTCTATTAGTTTGATTAAAAAAAAAACTCTAATTGTACATTAAGAATGGGAATCATCCATATATTTTTACATATGGGTAAGATTCAAAACAAACTGATACTGTTGTCTCATCAGTTTTTAATACTATTTCTCCAACAGTAATGGATAAAAATTATTAAAAACTTTACTGTAGGATATATACTTACTTTGCAATGAATATATCATGTTATTTTAAATGAAGTCTATTTGCTGATAGTTAAGCATTGTCTATATGCATTTAATTTTTATACTAAAGAAAATGCTGTTTGTTATATATATTTCTGCTTACAAAATGACCCCTCACTCTCATTTCTCTTAATTTTTTGTCTCCGTTTTAAGATGAAGTTTTACGCATTTAAGCATTTAAACAGAAAACAAATGCAAAAATAATTAATGGTAAATTAAAGTAAAGATATCAGTTTCGTTTCTCATTACCACAAAATAGAGCAAATTGAAACGAAAAGACATTGTTTTTTATTTACAAGGTGTGTCTACAAGTTGTTTGTCATACGCGATTTTTTTTAATATCATATATTATCAAATAAATCAGTAAATTGGTAAGTAATTAAATAATTGCAAATTTTAAATTAGAATATGTGCAATAGAAGTATTTACTGTATTATGAATTGTAGTATGAATTTGTCATTCGTGACTTTATTATATATTCCAAAAATTCAGGCGATTGTTAATTATAAGCAAAAAAAAAAAAAATTCGAAAAGAACAACTTGCATTTCAATCGTGATAGTTTGAAATGTAAAAAATACACTTATATTAGACCATTTGCTTAAAATTTGTTTCTAAAGAAATAAGACATTGTTGCTCATCTTGTCTCCAGAATGGTGCTGAAGACAAAACGTGAGACACTGTCGCTCATATTATCGTCAATAAATTTGGATTCAGGGGGACAAAATGTGAGACATTATCGCTCATCTTCTACTCCAAAATTTTACTGAAGAAAAAACCTTTAGACCCTGTCGCTCATATTGCCCTCAACAAAGTTGGATTAAGGACAAAATGGAAGACATTGTGAGTCATATTGTCCTCAGCAAAGTTAAATCGAGAACGAAATTTAAGACATTGTCGCTCATCTTGTACACCACAATGTTACTGAATACAAAATGTAAGACACTGTCACTAATATTGTCCTCAACAAAATTGGATCGAGGACAAAATTTAAGACATTTTCGCTCATCTTGTACTCCACAATTTTACTGAAAACAAAATGAGATACATTGTCGCTCATATTGTCGTCAACGAATCTGGATCGAGGACAAAATTTAAGACATTGTCACTCATCTTGTCCTCCATTGTAAAGAAAAAAAAACGTAAAAAAGAACGCATGGTGTCGTGCGATGACACATACGAACGTAGTTCCTTCCGCCCTCAACCAGGTCGTGAGCAACCGCCGGGATAACTGCGGGGGTCACCACTGGAGCAGCATTTTTCGCACTAAAGACAGCAATATTAGCCGCAGCTATAAGTTTTTTCAAGAGAGCCTCATAGTCAACCGAAATAGTGGTCACCTAAGGAGCAGTCTATCTACTTCATGAGCTGGCGACAACTTTCTCTGTGACCCTTTTCAACTCTATCATTGATTGATCACAATCATTAACTCTATCGATACTAGCGGCCAAGTTTTCTTGTGCCAATAATTCCTTCTACCAGAGGCCACAGCAGTGTAACACTTCCTAAGCAATACCATTATCATCCGTACAGACATTAGGCGACGTACCAGCAGCATTTAACAACCAATCAGGCGCATCAACGCGACCAGAAACAGCAATAAAAGTTGAAGCAGCAGTGCCTCCAATAGCACCAGCAGCAAAAATAGCACCAACAACATGCACGGCAGCAGCAGCTGGCTTTAGACGAAAATGGCTTATTAATAACATAAATCAGTAGAAAGATAATAATTTGAACTACAAGATGATAGGAGGAAGACAATTGCAAAAGGTGTCAGCACCTAAACCAACTATCAGTTAGAAGATAGTAAGACGATACTTATAGCCAATAGTTAGCAGAGATATCTTCAGCTGTCACTGCCACGAAACACTTAGCTGAGTCACAAACCATTTAGTGAATATACAAACCATATAGAAGTTTCCCAAAAACTAGGCCGACAATCCCTAAGATCTCAGGAGTCCCCCAGCACATCCCCGGAAGAATACGGCAATAGTAAAAATCCAAAAAAGAATCCCAGCGGCAACACCAATGTGTTATATTATGTTGTGTCATGTCACAAAATTTCATATCATTTACAAGAATTGATATACAGTGAAACCACTTCTAATGGACATCCCCTTACCAGGAAAAATTTTTTAGAACGAAGATTTCCATCAGATTTTTCGTACAAAATATATTTTCATACCCGGACACTCTTATAACCGGACGCGGACACTAAATTTGAGATAAATGTACTCAAAATACCTCTCATAAGCGGACAGAATCATTGAAATACACAAAGATTTCATTAAATTTTAATGTTCATTCTTTTTTCAACTATGATTAATATTTCGGTTAATGCCAACGAAATTGACAATTCCGCCGTTACCAAAAATTTACATATTGGCATAAATGTTCATTCACTCATGTTCAAAGAGGATGTTTGTTAGAGCGGGTAGCTTTGAAATATATAAAATGTATATGGGTTGGTTCGCTAAGCCCATTTTTTCAACCACAATAGACTAGTTCTCCATTGCTTTAATAATAAGCGGACACCTGCCATAACCGGACAAAAATACTGCGACGGTGAGTGTCCGGCTATGAGAGGTTTTACTGTAATTACCAAAAACACATTTGGCGAACCACTTAGAAAACTCACAAACCATTTAGCAAATACACAAAACCTATTGCAGATTCCCAAAAACTAGGCCAAAAATCTCCAAAATCCCAGGAGTTCACCGACACTTCCGCGGAAAATTACGGCAACACTGAAAATAAAAAAGAGCTGCAATAACACTATTATGCCAGTATTCGCGGACAGTATTTTGAGCAGCATTCGCGGTCAGTATATCAAAAATTTTTTTGGTTTACCCTCTTAGCATTGATTTTTGTTATTCAAAGCGTTCATGTACATGGCGCGTCTTTAGGAACTTACGTTCCAAAAAATTGTAGCTCGTGACTTTTGTATTTGTATGGAAATTGTTGTAAGAGATTCTAATGTCTGATTTTGTTATTGTGTTAGGTTTTAAGACAGAAGAAAGGTAAATTAACCAGAGCAGAGACCAAAAAAATTTAAAAAAAACTATTAAAATTAGACGAAGAATGTTATGCGGAATATACGCAAAAAGTTAGAGAAAGTTAAAGGGACTTACTCTTAAAACAGCTCCAATTATGTATTAATTCTGTATCTTTGATTAAAAAAAAAAACATAAAAGGAAACTGTAATTTTTCCACAATCTAAAGAGGGTGCTGTTGGCTGAGGTCTTGAGTTCAAGACAAGTTTCAGGCAAGCCAACAACATCATGCAGTTTTCTCATGTGCATTGGTGTGTTATTGTATTGGCTGTTGTTGGACTGTTAAAGTGATGAAGTCATAGCACTGATCACTTTGGCAGTACCGGCAGCGATTAATACTAACACTTTACATTACAGCACCCTCCTTCTCCGGTATTGTAGCAGAACCGTCGGCGAAGTAAAAGAACTAATAAAATGGCTACACAGCTTAAACAGCTCAATGCCTCTACTTGACACCAGAGGGGCTTGCAACACTGCTCCAAAAAAAATCGCGCAATAGCAGAGTTATAAATTAATTAAGCTTTCTATCTCTCTCCCACTTCACCGCCTGTTCTCTCAGCACTATCCCTTTCCCAAAGATGGTAACACATTAATTAAGTAACTGGTAGGCATTAATTGCCTGATTGTGTTACATCTCTTTATATAAAAAAAAATTGCTCATTCATAACATTTTTAAATCTTTTTAAATATTGAATTTCCTATTTAGATTTGTTTTTCCTTATTCTACGACATTAAATAAAATTTAAATATAATATCTGTATCAAATAGAGAAAATCATAAAAGTTAGCAACGAAAAGAAAGAGCACTCATGATAGATAGGTAACGAAAGGAAATCATTATACTATTGTACATTTTTGGTATATTTTGGACCCTGTTGCTAAGCCCCGTTCACACCATGGCAGTAACTGTCGTGATAGTACTGCCATGCCAGTTCATTTCTATGAGAAATTGTGACAGTTATTGCCACTTCCACACTATCAAGCCGAAGTTGATATTGAGACATCGCTGTCGTGAGAGCAACTGTCGTGATTCCTGTCATATTGTGAATGGGGCTTTACTGTGGTACTACCGTGACTTGTTACACGATTTTAACGACTGATTAAAGAATATATTCGTGTAAAATAACTTAAATTGTGTAATACTTTTCTTTTTGATATATCTTTTTTTATAAATTAAAAAGACAAACTGGTGCTGACTGTCAGGGTTTAAAAAAAATACATATTACTGAATGCTATAAATGCTATAAAATTGAGAGCCCAGTTACCATCTCTGATTGAGCCCTATGGGAACTTTGCTTGCTTTTAAACATTTAAACTGGTTTTTATGAGTAAGAACTAACCTGGCTTACCTCATTGATCCCATAGTGCATCATTGCTTGTCGTCAAACATTGCATGCGTTAAGGTCACAAGAAATCAATCAATATTTTATGAATTCGTTATAAAAAACTTAAAATTGATTGATAGCGGATATTAATAATGATTTAAAGCACATCAAGCCTTGTCAGTAAAACGTGAAAACACTATTAAAATAAAAATAAAAGCAGTAAAAAACTTTGGTTTTGAAATGCTAAAAATAAATGATAGCGCTACGCCTAAATTGAGTCATTAGCAGCATTAGTATGTTTAAGCGGAAGATTAACAATCATATTTTTATGACGATTTGTGAATAAATCTTGTAATTCCGTTACACTGATCTCGGATAAAATTATGTGTTGATTTGTGAACATTTTCAGTGAAACTGGTCTGTTTGATTTAATCACACAATTTTTAAATTGTATTATAATATTAAATGATCGCTAATGTAATATTGTGGTTTTATATTAAATTTTTTTTTTATTAATTTGTTAACACTTTTTTATTGTTATGGATTTTAAGCTAAAATGGTTATATATTTTTTTTGTGAATATGAATTCGTTATTTGGGAAGCTTCTTTTGTTTTATTTAAGCGTCATGGATTTTGATTTTGCACTAGATTAGCAAGTTATTGAGAAAATAACACTAAGCAACAAAAAAAAATTACAAACATAACTTATATATTCTGCTGATGTGTTATGGTGCTCCAACTACAAATTTAAAATTGTATGGATATCCCAGGAAAAGTTTTGATGGCAAAGTAATAAGTTAAAATATAAAAGAAACATACTCTTCACTACACTCGAAAACACTTTTGTTGAAAATTAGGTCGATAATAGTCGGCAACACTTTTCAGATTGTTATCGACCTAATATTACACACACATTATTTTTCAAAAAAATATTTTTAATAAAATAAGCGATTGGCTGCGTGCAGATTTGAGCCACGAGCTTCTGACTGATAGTCTGACGTATCTACAATTCAGCCATAACCGTATTATACTTTATGTTGAATTTTTTCTACTTGGACTAAATATGTTTAATTTCAAAGGCTTTTTCTTTAATAAAATAACTACAAAATCGATGTCATTTTAGACAAGGAGAAGTTTTCAACACAAATTTAGACAATATATGATCGTAAATTTGAAATAATGTTTTAGAGTGTACTTCTACTTTGGAATTTTAACCAATTACTTTAAGATGGCGATATCAGTGGAGGCAATTACTTACCACATTTGATTACAAATAACAAGTTATAAATTTCAATATTTAGAATGCCTTCTACAAAGAAAAAACTAAATTTCATTTTCTATAAAGGAATTCAATGAAACAGTAAATATTTTGTGTATGAAGGAATTTGTATATATAGACAAAACTACCTCAACAATTTCATTGAAAAAACGTGTTTTTTCCAGTGAACAAATTATTTAAATCTATAAAATAATTTGTCTAAAAATATTTACAAATTGTAGACAAAACAATTTACTAAATCAAACAAAAATATTTACTGGATTTTCTGAAAAATATCAAACAATATTTCTGTGTGAACTTAATAAACAATTAGTCTAAAAAATAATTTACTTAATCAAACAAAAATACAAACAAAATTTTTGTCTGTGTCATCATAATCATCCATTAATCATTTATGAGATTTCACTTTGTTAAATGTGTTCAAGTCTGAATGTTTATCTAAATACTCTAAAAAAATGAATGAGAATTAACGCAAGGACATTAACTAATCGACTCATTAAAAAATCTTTTGTAAACAAACAATTGGTACAATTGCATTCCTTTTGCTATGCTTGTTGTTGTTATTTGCGTGAGTGTCGTCATAGGGGTGGTTTTTTACGACACAGTTTTTATTGTTGTTTTTGGTGTTTGCGTTCTAAATAAAAGTCAAACAAACAATTCATAGATTATGGACCGAACATTTACTGAAAATTAAATTTATTTTTGTAGAAACTTTTGTTTGAAAATTTTTTGGTGATAATTTTTTCTGTGTAAATACCCAAAACACAATAAAAATGAAATGTCTCTGCTAATCATTGAACTCATGCCGTTTTTAGTTATTCGGCTATGTTCGGTATTTCATGTGGAATTAAAATGTGCGGAATTATCAAAGCATTGTTGTTATAAATATTAATTTGCAACAACAATGCTTTGATAATTCCGCACATTTTAATTCCATATTTTGCTTCCCCAGGGGTTGAACTGTTTATCGTCTGTATGATAAGCAGATACACTAGTACTCTGCCAATAAGAGAATAGAAGGCTTGTTTAATTACTAGTAAGTAATAGGTCAACTACAGGAAAGTAATTCCGACGTTATGTAGTTTGTGGTTGAAAAGTATGTTGTTCGGTAATGACAACTCATTACCAAGTTTTTGCTGAAATGATTACTTATCTAAAATTTTTTATAAAATTTTAGGGTTTTGAAGAGGCCGTTCCTTTCATTTTATCATAACTTGTGTACAATTTATCAATTTTTTTCTGCAAAATTTGTATTGCCAAAAACAGTTCGGTTTTAATCACGTTTTATTTATTTGGATTCAAAGTTGTTTGGAACTTTAGTTTGTTATGGCCCGCCATAAACATTAATACTTTGAATAACAAAAATCAATGCTTGTGGGGTAAAGCAAAAATTTTTTGAAAATGAAAGAATACTGGCCACGCATACTGGTGTTGCTGCTGCAGATTTTTTATATTTGCAGTATTGCCGTAAATTTCCGGGCGAAGTGCCACGGAACTCCTGAGATTTTGGCCTAGTTTTTGAGTTTTTGAATCTCCAATATGGTTTGTATCTTTACTAAATGGTTGTGGCTTGGATAAATGGATCGTGACGGTGCTAGCTTAAGATGTCACTGCTACTTATATCGATTCTTGTAAATTATATAAAATTGTTCGACATGACACAACATAACATAACATAATGCTGTTGCCGCAGCGGATTTTTTAGATTTTTACTGTTGCCGTAATCTTCCAAGGAAGTGCCAAGGAACTCCTGGGATTTGACCTAGTTTTTGGGAATCTCCAATATGGTTTATGTCGTTGCTAAATGGTCTTTGACTTGCCTAATTGGTTCGTAAAAAGTGATAGCTGAAGATGTCTCTGCTAACTATCCTTACCATTATTATTATTATAAATGGGAAAGTAAGTTTGTTTGTTTGTTGCGCCTTAACGGCTAAACCACAGAACCGATTTTGGTAAAATTTAGAACATAGTTAGAATGAAATTTAAAACATCGATAGATCTAAGTGTGGAAGGACACAGAGGCTATATATTTAAAAAAATGAACTAAGATGTTGCCTCTCTGAAACTATCTAACCAATTTTAATAAATTGAAAACATTATTCGATCAGAGTGTGGAAGGAAATAAACGATAAGCCCACTAGGTGGGGGGAGGACAATTCTAAGTTAAGTATAATGTAAGGAACTAAGTTCCAACCCTTTGTCCCACGACACCTCTTTTTCTAATATACTCAATGGTGTCGGAATTATTCAACCAAAGGATTTGTTGCAATGGGATTTGTTGCGATTAATAGCAATTTATTAGCATAGATAAGAAGGAGTTGTGCTAATATATATAGTGATAGCGCAAAATTATTGCACTAATTTTTTGATGCTTAGTGATGAATTGAAAATTGGCTGCCTCATTAAACATTAGTGATAGTACTGTGGAAAAATTTTGCACAAAAAATATAATTTAATTCAAAAAAGCTATCTTGAGTTTATTGCAAATTTTATACTAAAGTTTTTAAGTATGTGAAGTAGTGAAGTTATGTTTAAATATAGTTTTTTGTGCTAGTTAAAATTTTACACTAATTTAGTATTGTGCAGATTTTTGCACTAAATTTGCACTTAGTGCAAACATATGAACTACCACAAAATTTTTTTTAGTGCTAGCTAATAAATGATTTTTTATCACTAAGCAGGGGAAAAATGGGGTTAAATAATTTTTTTTTTAAATATATAATGGTCATCAAAGATCATGGCAAAAGTTTAATTTTGTTGCATAGTGTAATTAATTAGTGATTGTGTTATTAAAAATGTAAGGAAATAAAATATATACAATTTTGTGTACGATTTTCAAGTTTAACAACTTTTGACTGGAATAGCAAACTTCACCAACATCATCATCATCATTATCATCATCTTCGTAAGTGTAGTCAAAGAATCAATCTTTTGTTAATAGACCACTCGTGATATTCTTTTTATGATGTGGTACAATTATTCTTATTTATATATAAATATTAATTGTAGAAGCTAACAACCGGTTTCATGAGAATCATTTTTAATCTGTTTTAATGATTCTTTTGTGTGTTTAATTTAAGCCAGCTTAAATCGATTTGGCCATTAATTAAGCCTTTAGAAATTCATCACGTTTTATTTAATCTTCAATCGAGATTCCAAACAATTTGTTTTGAAGCATATGCCAGCTTAAGTTTGAAAATAACGTATATACTTTGCTTGCCTTACATGTTTCTTGTTGGCTTTATTTAAACTCATGATCGCTTTTGATAGGCTTAGCTGTTAATGTCTTGTTATGAGTCAAGTTGATAAAACAAACCAGCTTTCGATTTATTATATTAACTTACTGCGCAGTACGTTTTACTTAAAAGCGTGGTCGTATATTTTTTTAATTTTATGAATCTTTTAAGTCATCAAGAAGAGTCGACTCCAACGGAGGGGCTAAAGAAGTTAATTAAATTTGAGGCGCAAAGTTCTTTGCTGTTCGTGCCAACTTCATTCGACATGTTGTTTCTAAATTGTTCGAATCGAACCTTTTTCTGTTATTATTGTCTTTATTTGCTTCAGTTTGCATTTAAGTGTTTAAAATTTTTTTTTTTGCTTAAATTTTAAATTTATTTAACCTTGACTTTGAAAATTATTTTCCTTTATTTGAACTAGCATCCATTTATGTTCGCTTGAGCTGTCCAAATATAAACATTAAAACTATTGTTAAGCTTTGTTTTCTATTGTCAAAGAAAACAAATGATTGTTGTTTAATATTGGCTTTTGTAGGTCGTTAATTTAAATTAATAATGAATTGGATTTTGTCGATCTTTAAATAAAGAGTGTTTATTAGCTTGCAATATGTTTTGATGTTTAAATGAACATATTTCTATAATAAACACAGAAGAGTGGGCCAGGATAAAAAGTTTTTTTTCTTGTTATGTCATCATAAGGCCACATATACTACAAATAAAATAAGTTTTATTTCATAATAAGCGATGTGTACATATTGATTTTATTTACAATAAAGTGAAATTTTCTGATTTTTGCAAAAATTAAAATTTTTATGAGGCTGGTGCGCAGGTTGTATACATGAGTGATTTTCATTTCAAATGCTTTTTTCGTGTCCGTTGAAAGTATAGTAAAATATTTCATAAAATGAACATAAACATTTTAAAAGGAAAACTACTTTAGCATGATTTAATATATTATAAAGAAAAGTACATACGTTTTTTTGTGTAAGATTGTTCATTATATGTTAAAAATGAATAACGAAAATACTGTTTATAGTCTCCTCATACAAAATGACGTGTCCGTAATGCATGCTGTTGATTTTCCACATTAAGTAAGTACGAAGTTTTCCGAAACTAAGATTAAATTTAAAACGGTTTTAGAATATTTGCATATGCTTCTCTAATTTCACTTATAAAATTGTTGAAAAATAATACAATATATAATTTCTTTGAAATTGTTGCTATACGCAGTTTTGTGTGTTGAGCGTTACGGGTTTTTATTATGCTTCATTACTCAGTTTAATTATTGAAATTAACAACATATATAGTATAGGTTTGTACTTATAAATATTTTAAAGCTTTGTGAACTTTACTAAATATTATTATACATATTGCAAAACGTTTCAATAAATCTAAAAACATGTATTGAGTGTTATCCACATTTTTTCAATTTAATTGAAAAATAACTAAAGAGTTTATGTTAAACTACATCGAAGATTATAAATTTGAATTGTTTTAAATTTCAAATAAATGGTGTGTTTTGAAAAAATATTGAGTGCGTGAGAAAATGTATTGAGCGTTATGTTAAAAAAATTCTTATATATAATTTATCTATAAATATTATGTTAAAAAAGTTAACAGCTGCGGAAGGGTAGAAACAATATAGAGAACATTATCAATTTAGGAATTTCTGATTTGCTTTCACAAAATGTTGCTTCTACCCCACTGTGGCATGTTATATATTGTCGAAAAATGTATTAGTTAGGTCGTATTGACATAACTTTTAACATTGTCAGGCGGTTTTATTAAAATTTGTCTTATTTGAAAGAAGAGTTAGTCTGATCCTTCTTTATGTAGACATGTTTGTAAAGAATTATTTTAAAAGATAAAAATTTTTTATTGTTTTTCCACGTGAACCCTAGTCAAAATTAAAAAAGTCGTCATAACTTTTAATTTCGTTCTGCGATTATTATAATTTTTTGTTTTTAGAGAGTAGATGTGTAGTGCTTTCAAACCCTATACTAAATTTTTGTAGTGTATTTTACCGCGAAAGCAAATGTAATGCTCAATACTCAAAACTGTTAAAAAAAATCTAAATATATAATTATATTTTAGGATCCATTGAATTAGGCGAAAACAATAATATGAGTCTCACCTTCTTATAGTTTTTTAGTTATATTTGTAAATAAGAAAAAAAAACCACAAAATCTAGGTTTAGAATGGCAATCACCCACATATATTATTAGTTTTTGTAGGAAAATTGGCCAACTTAAGCAGCATCTTAAAAAAAATTTATCAGTAAAATTGAAAATTTCAACTGTTTTTGGCAGTAGAGGTGATGACTAAGTGTCATCACACTGAACACTTAATCATCACCTGTATGTCGCATCAACATCAAAAATAATGATACATAATTATGTTGACTTTGTGCTTAATGTTGACGTCGCTGAGGAGGTAAAGCCAATTACTTATATACACGCGATGAACTCAAGAGTCTGAGATCAAGACCAACATTAGAAAAAAAGTATATATATGTTATAGAAATTATAAAAAAAGGAGAATCAAATAAAGGCTAGAAAATTAATATACAATTGTTTTAATCATTCTATTGACCATAGCATTGTCATCATTGCTACTGATGACAAGATGACCAACTAATCTAAAAACATCACAATGATGACAAATGTCATGGCATCAAATACGAATACGTTTTTTTTTCGCCAGCACTCAGATGATGTCCTCTACCCATGCTATGCGCTGTGCCAGATCTAGTACTATCTTTTATGGGAAGGAGGATAGAGGGAGTAGTGTTTGTTGACATTTGATTTGAGCTTTCCAATATTATAAGCTGTTTACCGAATTTTCTTCATAATACGTAGTGCGATTAACTGGATTATTGAACGAAAATTAGGTATGTGTTGTTACTAAAAAGATGGGGTTTCAGAAACAAGTTCCTTGATTTCACAACTAGGGGTCTACACTAGCCAAGAACTTGGTATGGGGATCGTGTCGGGCATCACATATAGCTAATATAGACCACTCATGTCCATGTGTCGTCCATGCCCTGACATCGATGACTGAACATATGGCTGAGGACAAATGTTCGCCATGAGATTCGCCGTCAACAACCATTTTCAATAGAAAGAAAAGAGACAGAAAAAAATTGGTTAATATTCCATCTTTATTGAACTAGCATAAAATACATTGACATTGAAAGCGAAGTAAAGTTTTTGCAGTTAAAATTTGTTTTTATCAGTCTTTAAAAAGAAAAACTTTTTTATTGTGGTTCCGGACACCAAAAGTGTAAAGCAACCCTATTGTTTTCACTACGCTGTACGTCTGTCTGGCTATCTGTCTGTCTGTCTGTCCGTCCGTCTGTCTGCCATAGGCTGTTTTCTCGGTAACCGTAAGAGCTACGGAAGTGACATTTTCACAGAATATATGCTAGTTAAAAATTAAAGGGTGTTCTAAAGCGAGCAGCGAAACATGTTGAGTTACTAATGTAATATAAAGACACTTATATATAGACACTTTAAATTTTCAAAGTTTGTGTTAATGGGAGTAGTCTGTAGAATAGACTACACCAATTAACACCGATATTTAAAACAATAAAAGTTAAAGGGTGTTCTATCAGTTAATGTAGTTTTGACTATGTAGCTTAGAAAATTTGCTGTATCTTGGAAACCGTAAGACTAAAACTAAAAAATTCCAAAATTAAAAAAATGTCAAAACGAAAAATCGTCAAAATGAAAAAAAGCGCTTAAAGAAAAAAGCAGCAAAATTAAAAAAATCGCTAAAACGCAAAAAATCAAAGACCGCCAAAAAAAAAAAACTAAAAAAAAACGCAAAAACGAACAAGTCGTCAAAACAAAAAAAAGCACTATAACAAAAAAAAAAAAAGCTAAAACTAAATATATCATCGAAAACGAAAAAATCGACAATAATTAAAAAAAATCACCATAACAAAAATAAAAGCGCTAAACTAGATAATATCGCCAAAAACCTAAAAAATCGCCAGAACGAAAAAAAATTTGAAAACCAAAAAAAAAGCTACTAAAACAAAAAAATCACCAAAAAACGAAAAAATCCCAAAACCGAAAAAATCGGCAATATAAAAAAAGCGCTTAAAGAAAAAGCGCTTAAAGAGAAAAGCATCAAAATTAAAAAAATCGCTAAAACGCAAAAAATCATCAAAGCTAAAAAGACCGCAAAAAAACTAAAAAAAGAAAAAAAACCTCAAAATAAAAAAAAAGCACTAATACTAGAAAAAACGTTAAAACTAAAAATATCATTGAAAACGAAAAAATCGACAATAATTTAAAACAATCACCAAGACGAAAATAAAAGCACCAAAACTAGATAAAATCGCCCAAAACCGAACAAATCGTCAGAACGAAAAAAATGTCAAAACAAAAAAAAAATCGCTAAAACTAAAAAATCACCAAAACACAAAAAAATCCTAAAAACCGAAAAAAGCGCCAAAACTGAAGAAAGCGCCGAAACTAAAGTAAATCTTTAAAACTAAAAATATCGTCAAAAAGCGAAAAAAAACTCCAAAACCAAAAAGTTGCCGAAACAAAAAAAAAAAAAAAAATCGGCAAAAATTGCAAAAAAAAACGAAAAGTCGCAAAAAAACAAACAACGAAAAAAATCAGGAAATGAAAACAAAACGCCGAAACCACAAAACTCGCAAAACAATGAAAAAAAACTTAAAAAATTAAAAAAACCAAAATTAAACAAAAAGCACAACGAAAAATCTGCTCAAAAAAAGGAGCAAAATCGGAATATGATATACAAATGTGTATTCGTACGGAACCCTTCGTGTGCGAGCCAAAGTCGCACTTTACTTAATTTATTAAATATTAGTTTGTTAATAAGTCCGACAACATTGATCAAAGCAAAAAACCACATTAAAAAGTTTGAGTTAGTTTTGTTATGCATACTTTGGCATTTTGTTGGTCGAAATCGGGTATACTATTCTCTAGTTAGAGAGAAATATACCTAGTGGAAATATTAGTCAGGCCCATAATAAAATAGAAAATAAAAAAAAAACTGAAAATGAATTTTAATTTAGCGCATCAAACTTTTTATATTTCACATATTTTTATTTTCTTTGCAGACCAGTGCTGTGAAGGCTTGTAGGAGGCTCTTTCCAAATATCTCTTTAAAATAATAACACTTAAGCCAAGTTCTAATAAATGCTTATTAGCCTGATTTTTTTCTATGAAATTTCCATGGCCTTTAATTATTATCTTCAACAATTCGATTTAATATAATAAGCCTTTATGTGAAAACTTTTGCTTTTCCAGAAAAGTGCTTAAAGAACAAACAAAAAAAAACTCATTATTAACGACTGAGACAACGACAGCTTAACAAATCAAGTCTCTAATTACACAGCAAATATCGTCAAAATAATAAGAAGAACAACTTTAATACTATTGCTGAAATCTATCGTTATATTATTTGTATTTTTTTTTTGCCATTATAACGAAATTTTGTTTTGGCTTTTTCCTTAGTTTTATGCGGGTATGTGTGCAAGTGTTTGATATGACAAGGAACTTAAAATATCCGAAGCGACAACAGTTGGTCATTAAAAGTATTAAAGGAGTATTAAAACCCACAATGGCATTAATGTTATATTTAAAGAAATTGCTACATTTGAAACAGGATGAAAAAATAAAATAAAAACAACAATAAAAATTTTCATACAACAAATCGACAAGAAGTCACAGGCACTACTTGACTTGCCCGGCCGGGCTTGTCAGTGAGTACAACACAAACTGTCGTTATTGCTCTTTTCGCAACTTAATTGCAAAAGTTTGCTTCCCGTATTTTTCTTTTTTTCTCTTTGTTCTGGTCAAAATGTCGGCAAAAACCAAGTTACCACAAATAATATTGGTTTAATATTTAAAAGTTTTTCGTGTTAATTTCTCTGTATGAGTGAGTGAGTGTGTGTGTGTTTGTGTGTGTTTGTGTGTGAATCGTGTTTATAAAGCCAATACAACGTTATTTAACATAATGTGGGAAGTGAGTGGAATTAAATGGATGCTTCGATATATTTCGGTTTCACAAAAATATTTGAAAATATTATTTTGATATATTTTTTGTTCTGGTTTGTTTAGTTTTAGTATGTCTGTCTGTTTGTCCATGTGTTTGTATGTATAAGTGTGTTTTGTTATTTATTAGTATTTGCCAATGCTTTCGCGCTGCTTTCGCGAGTTTGAGCACAAACACATTTTAAATGGCTAATAGCTACAATTAGCGACAAATGATAGTTTACAATTTTGTTTAACGCAAAAGAAATAAAATGGTGAAGCGAAATCAAATAAAAATAAAAAAATAGTTTATCAAACTTTTTTTCATTCAGTAGACTTGTTAACTAAATTAGTACATAGAGAGAAATTTCGAAAAAAACCAGTTTTCCCAGCAAGTGCCGGTATTAGGTAGAGTACTTTATGTCAATGCATAGAATATCTAAGACTTCCCAGTGACAAAATAGTATTTTCCCTGATGACCTGCATTACAACAATTAAAATACGTCTACGAACTAGCTAATAGCCCTCAATAACAATGTACAGTGCAACAAAAAATAGAAACTTTATAAAAAGTTTTCATATGTTGTGGGTTACGTTTGTCTATATGCCTTCACTTTATTGGTTCTTGTACCAAATCATCAGTAGAATTCAATCATATTTTTGAAAAATTCTAGATCCTCTGAGCTTATGCACCAGCTAAGATTATATATACCACCTATATCCGACCGAATATGGAGGACAACTCTCATCTAGGATATCAAACTCTATTGGTTTATTACATCATTGATGCATTATAGGCTGTATTTTGCTGTTTTATGGTGGATAGTGTTCTATTGAAATCAGGGAACTGCTCGACTAGAAATTCTCCCAATACTCATATTGGGATTGGGAACACATGTGGCAAACAAAAAACGGTTATCCCATATGGGATCTGACCGGGAACTTCTTCGGATAGCCCATCTACAAATTAGTGACTTAACATAAGTTCTTCCCAAGTCTTATACAGATTTTTAATCGTAATTTTCGCTCATCAACGATAGAGGCAATTGTTGCTTACTTTTGTCCCTTGGACAGCATTAACAATTTTAATTCAATATTAAAGTTTTCTATTTTCCCATTTTAGCAAATTTTTGCAAGACTTTGGTATTTCCATACAAGAAACCAGTAGGGTCCCAAATAAGTTTCTGCGTTACATCGCAATGGGATGCTAGTTATATCCCAAATGGCTTAATTAAGGACACATCCATTTGTCTACGATATGCCAGTGAATCGAACTACGCATTACACGGAAAATTCTTTGTTTAGCGAAACATTTTTTATGTGAAATAAACTCCCTGCCGAGGTCTTTCCCGCACTAAAAGAATTTTGATCATAAATTCTATGAATCTCAACATTAATCCAATGAAAAACTTCATTAAAACTCAAGCAATGTCACGATTCAATGGATTAACAAACCAAGTTTCGTCAAAATTTGTTTAATGAAAATTTCATTAAATATATGAAATAAAATCATTGAGTCAATGTAATAATTTCGCTAAGCTAATGCACATATCTCTTTATTTTGGAGGAAATTATTTAATCGTTTTAATGAAATTCTGATATTATTTTAACGATATTCTCTCATTATTTTAATGAAATTATTTCATTATTTTAATGAAATTATTTCATTAGTTTAATGAAATTATTCATTACTTAGTAGCCTCATTAGCTTATCTCTTTTATTGACTATTTTAGTTTATTGCACATCACTGCACATCAGAGAAATTTGTAATGTTGATACTCGCTCACAGTATCGAACACAGACTCTTGATTATTATCACTTACTTTGTAGGCAACGTCTTAACTACTTCAGTGAACAGCACTGCCAAAACAATATGTCTATAAGACTATAATAATAAGAAAGAGTATAACAACAACAACAAAACATATAACACTGACGAGTGGTGTGGTCTGTCAAAACGGAATCTTATTGATTCTACTTGAATGCTTGTGCGTAACAGACAGTCACGTAAACCAACCAACCAACAAAACATATAAAATTATTTTTGTTTTTTACAAACGAAATGTATGTAATTTATTTGATCGGTTTTTCATAAATCTAATGAAATTTTTCATCAAAACAATGAAAAACATTTCATTGAAATTATGACATTCAAGGACATAAAATTTTAAAATTTTTATAGCACATATATATTTCAATGATTTTAAGTATCTATTAAAACATTTTGTCAAAACTTAAAGGGGTTTCCATAAAATGTCAAAATGTTGTTATAAATCTAATGAAATTCGCTAACGAAACTATGCACGATAATGAGTAATTCCAATGAAATTCTTTCACAATATTCGTGAAATTTTATTAGAATTGTGAAAAAATTCAACGAAATTGTTTTATTGGATTTTTTGAAGTGAAATTCTTTCAGTGTATCACTTTCAGAGTAGGAAAGTTCAAATTGAATGTTCACAAATGCTACTTCATCTATCCACCTTCCCACAAACAATTTGCCTAGTTCCGGCACAATGCTTTGCATGAATGGGGATTATTCCCTGAGTGCTGGTCCAAAAAAGATTTTTAGAGTTTTACAGGACACTGTTGTCTCAGAGGACAGAAATTTTTTATTGAAAACTCTGAGACCAAATTATGTGTACTATGTAAAATGCAAGCAGGGATGCTGGAGCATATTCTCTGTAAGTGTACGGCGACAATGGCGCACAGAAAGAAGTTTCTTGGAGAAATTCTGATGACTCCAAGTGAAGTATATGATCTGGCAGAATACATAAATGACTTTATGTGTAGCCTTAATCTGCTTTAGTGAATTTCTGGGCTGCACAAAAGATTTTATAGATCGAGGTGCTTATGGCCTAAACAGCAGAACAATAGAACTGCAGAAAATTTTTAAGCATTTGAGAATCAATCCTTGATGACAGGACTGCGAAGGTATTTTAATGGATACATTTTTACCTTGCATGGGCGTGGCACTGCCCAGTTTTCTAAAGGTAGTGTTGTTTTTTTCCAGGAAGGTAATATATGTACAAAGTTTTATAGCAATCGGTGAAGTAGTAGTAGTTTAAATGGAATATTTACTAGGTTAGGGTGTGGAACTGCCCACTTTTAAAACCATAGAGTTGCATTGTCATGATAACTAAATGTGTGTGAAAAGTTTCATAAGAATCCGTTTAATAGAAGTTGTTGAAAATTAGTACTTACTTTGCATGGGCGTGGCACTGCCCACTTTTCTAACCCTAATATGAATCGGTTACGTATAATTAGTTGAAAGATACAATTTTTTTATATTGGCTTGACGAGGCCGGCTTTTCAACATGACCAACCCGGAAGTACATCCTTCCGAATAGAGAAAAAACGTCGAAAATCGGTTTATAAATGACTTATAAAAATTCAAACGATTTGAAAACCTTCTCCATTCTTCAGTCGGTTAAAAAGCCAAACATGCACTAATTGCTGTTATCGAAGTCATAAATAAGTAATTTTAGAAAAAAATTTGGTCTCAATCCCCAGTGGGAGCTTTTATCCTCAATCGGTTTCACAATAAAAAAGATACGCCGGAATTGTGTTCAATTCGTAGGGCTAAACACAGATGTATGTAACTTTAAAATTATCTTTCTTAGTGCTTTCAAACAGCAGATAAGGACTATTTTCCCATCTATAACTGAGCTTGTGATTTATCTCATTAGCCTTATTGAAATTATACTTTTTACGGACCCTATTTGTTCTAGCCAAATCAGTTAATTTCTAAAAATAAAAATTTTTCAAGTGTATATTTAAATATAACCACACAACATAGTCAATGTTTTTTGACAGTAAAGTACAATGTAAAGAATATATAAACATGTGCTCTCTCTCCCTTTCTCTCTTATACAATCTAGTTGGTTTGATTATTAGACCTTGAGCAGACATAATGACATCTGTAATTATGCGTGACAGCTGTCAAATGTCAAAGCTCAATATTATGCTGTTAACAGGGTGTTTTTAATGCAGCCCAAAATTTGTTCGTTATTTTTTGGGAATGAGTTTTAGATAACAAAAGCCGGCGGTAATTAAAAACGTACAATAAAATAATGTGTTTAGAATACTTGACTATGTTTGCCTAGATTAGGAAAGGAAGTGTTAATTTAAATTGTCAATATATGAAATGGAAAATTTTATAATTTTGATTAAATATTTAAAGTGGTCTGCAATCATAAATTAAGGAATTCTGCAAGGAAAAAATCCTTTAATTACAGAAAATTTGTAGGAAATTAAAAAGCCAATTAACTAAAGTTGTCTAAATAAGGAAATCGCCTAATGGATACACTTACGGTGAAGAGGGGCTTAGTAACTCTCTAAATATATTTGTTTTACTTTAAAATTCGCCCGATCTGTATGCTGTATGCTTCTTAAATATGTATATGCAGCATTAAATTTTTAATTAAAATCTCAGTTTTAACCAACGCCCTGTGCTATACTGCAATAAAAAGCCCACAATTTATAAGACCCCAAAATATCATATATTCTGTAGTCGCTATTAAAGTATTCTTTGCGGTCTGAAAATGTTTGTATAATTAAAAAAACTTACATATACACATAAACATACATACCTATATATATACGTATGCATGAGCAAATATATATTCTCATATGTACACTTTTTAAGCGCTTATAAAATTCAATTGGAAAATGTTTCTTATCGAATGAAAATAAGAAGAAATCAACAAAAACAACCATTATTTAATGACTGGAAAATTCATTTATTATTGTTGCATATTTTTCGTTTGTTTTATTAATATTGCTGTTATTTTTATTGTTGTTATTTTTATTGTTGTTTTATTTATTGTTTTTATTTTTACTGTTGTTTTTTTAATATTATTGTTGTTATTGTTTGTTGTTGGCTTTTTATTGTTTTTGCATTTAAAAATCTACCGCAGCTGTGTGTAATGAAAAACGAAATCAACATTTTCAAGCGGAAAAGCGCATTATTATTTAAAAGGTTTCATATCGTATCATCCTGTGAACTGGCATGAATACTTATAAAAGTTATAGTACATACTACAATACATATGTGGGTGATTCTCATTTTTAATGTGTACATGTTGTGTTTTTTTTTGCTTACCAATTTAACTAATAGAAATATGATAATTCAATGGATCCCGCAATAAAATAATATATTTCGATTTTTAAAAAATTTTTGTGTATTGAGCGTTACATTTGCTTTTACGGTTGTTCTGGGAATGATTTTTGCAAAAAAGGTACACCACAATAACTTAGTATATGGTCTGAAAGCACAATACATCTACTCTTTAAATACACAAAATTATAATAATTGCACGATTAAATTAATAGTTATAGTCACTTTTCTTATTTTGACTTGGGTTCACATGGAAAAATTAAAAATTTTATCTTTGAAAGTAACTCTCTACAAACATTTATTTATACATAGGCAAAATGTAGGCTAGTTCTTCTTTCAAATAAGACTAATTTTAATAAATTCGACTGACAATATTAAAAGTTATACTCGTATCAATTTTAAATAACTATTCGTACCAAAATACGACCTGACCTACACTCTAAAACATTACTTCAAATTTACGGTCATATATTGTCTAAATTTGTGTTCAAAATTTCTCCTTGTGTAAAATGACATCGATTTTGTAGTTATTTTATTAAAGCAAAAACCTTTCAAAATAAACATATTTAGTCCAAGTGGAAAAAATTTAACATAAAGTATAATACGGCTATGGCTGAATGGTAGATACGTCAGACTTTTAGTCAGGAGGTCGCAGTTCAAACCTGCATGCAGCCAATCGCTTTTTTTAGTAAGAAACATTTTGTTGAAAAATAATGCGTGTCTAATTTTAGGTCGATAATAATTGGTAAAGTGTTGCCGACTTAATTTTCAACAAAAGTATTTTAAAGTGTACCTAATAAACTGATCGAAAATATGACAACCCTCAGTGCGTTAGAAGCTAACTTTTTTCAAAGCAAATCAGAAATTTCTAAACGAATAATGTTCCCTTTATCGCTTCTAGCCATTCGCAGCTGTTAACTTTTTTTACCGTTCAAAAATTTATAGATAATTTATATTTAAGAATTTTCTTGACGTAACGCTCAATACATTTTCTTACGAATTCAATAATATTTTAAATTTAAAACAAATTAGATGTATAAACTTTGATGAGTTTTGATATAAACTCCTTAATTATGCACTAAATATAATTATGTACCAAAAAAATTTCAATTACATAAAAAAATATGGATAACACTCAATACAAACCATTATTGATTGATAAAACGTTTTGCAATATAATACTATTTAACAAAGTTCACAAAACTTTTAAATATTTAGAAGTACCAACTTACGCTGCTATTTTAGTGTGTGTTGTTGATGAAATTTCAATACTTAAAATGAAGTAATGAAGCGTACTAAAAAAGAGTAACGCTCAATACATAAGACTGCAGACAATAAAATTTTTTTTAAAAAGTTATAATTTTTATTATTTTTCAAAAATTTGATATTTGAAATAAGAGAAGCAAATGGAAATATTCTGAAACCATCATAAATTTAATCTCGTTTTTAGCAAAAATTCACACTTTCTTAAAGTGGAAGATCAACAGCATGCATTACGGAGACATCATTTTGTATGAAGGTTGTATCAACAGTTTTTTCGTTCTTCGTTTTTAACACATAATGGACAGTCTTACACAAAAAAAAAAATATTTACATTTATTTATAATCTATTAAATCATGCTAAAGCAGTTTCCATTTTTAAATTTATGTGTTTGCTTTATGAAATATTTTCTATACTTTCAACGGACACGAAAAAAGCATTTGAAATGAGAATCGCCCATGTAACTACATACACATAAGCATGTGAATGAACACAGTTTTTAAACTTTCTATAGTACCGTATATTCAATTTGTATTAGCAGTACTCAGAAAAGTTGTTGTTTGATAAAAATTGCGTAAAAATTTGCCAATTTACAATATGTTGTGAGTGTTATTGGTAACTTCAACATAAACAAATGAAAAAAATTCATAAGCATGTTTGACACGATTTCTTAAATATTAATTAATATATTCCACGATAGGAGTTTGACTTAATAAATCATAATATGGTATGTGATGGAAATCGATCGATTTCAAATCGCGCCAAATGATACTGAAAAATGACTTATTGATACTTTTTTTTATTGTTTTCGAGGCTTAGAATAATTTATTCGAACTTAAGTTCGATTTCACTTTATCGTGCGATTTACAGATCGCATATTTGGATACGATTAGTACTGCAAAATCGCGCGATTTTAAATCGATCGATTTCCATCCCATACCAGAATATATTTTACGAGAGAGCTTTTTGAAATTAAAAGCATTCTCAATAAGATTATCTTATGAAATATGTAAATATATTGAAAAATCATGAACTGAAGATTATTTTGGAAAATATACATATACGAATATATCGCAGCAAGAAATTTTTAATTGGGCAATTTAAATTGAGCTTGCATATTGTTCTATCCCGTATTTTGTTTTTAAATACGACCTGATGCTTTGAACAGCTTATATCTCATAACGGTTATAATTTCTTTAATTTTCCCCGAAAAGTTAATTTTAAAATCGGCACGTATTAAGTTGCGATGTCTTCAACACTTTTATTTTTCACTAACACGTTTTTTATTTATTTTCTACATTTTAATTTAATTTATTTTATTTTAAACATCAAAATTTTAAAGAAAATTATAAAATATGAAATACAATTTTTTTAAAATACATGCTTAAAAAAATATGAAATATGAAAAATATGACTGATATGGCACCACTTTGAATTGCCCAAATAAAACTAAAAAGAGCTTTTCAAAAGATTTGTATAGGGGTACTTCGGAATTGTATTTTAATTGCCTTGCTAAGCGTTAAAAAAACGTTATACAGTATGACTTTGCAAAAAACTTTTTTTCAAAAAGTCTTGCGAAGCTTTCTTGAGAGGTAAACACTTTTAAAAACACATTTATTAGTAATATTAATATCTTTTTATATATAAAATAGTTTGTACACAGAATGTAGATTCTTTAAAATTTTTTCTCAAGGTCTTTCTTAATAAATATGATTTTTAATGCTTTTTAAAAGCGCTTCCAAAGAAAAGAGCTTTTGAAAAACCAAATAAACGGAAAGCGTCTGAGGAAGCTGAAAGATATATTTTTCTTATAAAGAAATGGGCTTATGCTAATTTAAAACTAGCTTTTCTAAAAGCTTTTTATTTTAAAGAAGATTAAAAAATGTTAGAGCTCTTTTCGGAAAATACGTAATAAGTTTTCCATAGTCTTATAAATATCAAAACATCTTTTCAGAAATTTTTATGAAAGCTTTTGTGAAAAAATTAGATGAAAAAGAGGTTTTTAAAGTTTTTCTATAATGTTTATTAAACAGAACGTTTTATAAGACAATTTTCAGAGGCTTCCCATGCACATTTTTTTAAAGATATAATTTTTTAAAAATGCTTTTGAAAAAGCTTCTATAGGGGTTTTGTGTTTAAAACACCACGCAAAATTTTGTTTTTATGAAAAGATTTTTTTAATTACTAAGCAAGCGCTTTTTGAAAAGCTTTTTAAGAAAGTTTTGTTTTGAATCATTAAATATTTCAATTTGTTCCTGTACGTGCACGAAATTACCCAAACTTAATCGAAAGCTCTTTTCAATACCAAATTCATATTTTCAAAAAAGCTTTTGGGCCAGTTTCGGTAATTTTTGTGAACGTACAGCAACAGACTATTCATTTAAAGCTATTTTCTCTAACTATTTCACATTCAGTTTACTCCTGTATGTGGACGGAGTTAAATAGAAATTTTGTAATGCAAAGAGCTTTCGGTTAATTTGGTTACCTTTGTGCGCGTACGGGAACAGACTGATTAAGTTTGTGCCTGTTATCCAAACTTAGCCGAAAGCTCTTTTCAATACAAAATTAAAATTAAAAAACAAGTTTTTGGTTTGATTATTGTAACAAAATATTTTGGAAAAAATAAATAGAAAGTACCCATGAATCTTATATGAAAGCTTTTGCAAGTAAATATCAAAAAAAACGTTTTGTAAAATTAAAAATCTACCTATTACACAGAAAACTTTTCATTAAAAACAAATTGCTTGAAAATTAAAAATAAATACTGAAAGGCTTTTAAGTGGTTCTGTGAGAAAAAGTCAGAGAACTGTCTTTAAGAAAGAAATCTTCTCGATTTATAGTCTTAAAATTATCGAAACTTTTTTGAAAGTTTTAAATTTGAAACCATGCTAATTCATTCCAGCAGAAACCTTTTAATGTTTGTGTAAGAAATGTCTACATGTGAATCTGGAAAACAATCATAAGGAAGGAGAGAAAATTTAACAATTTTGTTTATGTTCATTGCAAATCTTTGAATGCCTGTGCAAAGATGAATGTGTAAAAGTTTAAATCCAAAAACAAAGAATTATATTTTTACGATTGAATTGCTAAAGCAGCTAAATAAAAACATAAAAAATAACAAATGAATAAATTGTATTTATGCATATAAAATGTTCAAATTTATGAATAAGGACGTATCTTTTCTGAGGGAGTGTTAAGGCAGTGTAAAGTGTGTTCACTTTTTATTAAGTTACTTTTAGCCATAGCGATAAACTTACATATTGCATCTAATGCATGAGCTTAGTCAATCATATTTATTCTCATAAAACTTTATGGAAAGTTAACTTGACGCTATTAAAATTTCATATGTACCGATCTTTTTGTTCAATGCTAGCTTGAGCTTTTTTAACCCCATTTAGTATATGGACCTGAAGAAAGAATAAAAAGCTTTTTTGAAAGATTTTTAAGACAAATGTCGAATAATTAAGTGATTCCTTAGAAAACATTTTTAATCGTCATATTTTAAGTCACATCACAATACGCCAGTGCATTTTATAACTTAAACATACTAAAATTTATATTCAATAGCAATAGAATAAATATTAACTGACGAGTATACACGTGCATATTTCTCTTATAGCAGAAGGAAAATGGAATATAAAAATTAAAGAAAAGACACATACAAAACAAATATTAACTACGTTGCAATATGCCTCCAAAAGTACATACAAATAAAGAATGTTATGAAAGAAAAACAGTGGGATAAAAACACTATTATTATAATTGAATATTGAAAATTTTATTCTAACAAAACTTTGTGCAGATAAGGAACAATTGTTTGAAAATAATTTTATTTGTTGTGGGTTAAGCTATTCTATGTGCCTTAATCTCGTTGCTGCTGAAAAAGCAAAATGAAAAAATTACTAAATGAAAAGAAGGACAGAAGCGAAAAGGGATATGTGTGCGAGCCAAAGTTGCACTTTACTGAATTTATTTTGCCATAATATAATATTGAAACGGGAATAAAGTTTCATAAAACTGGTTAAGTTACTTGTTAGTTCAAAAGGAATATCTATTTGCTTTGTATGGGGATGGCGCTGCCCACTTTTCAAACTGTCCAATATGGAAGAACATCTTTTTAAATAAAGAAAAAAAAAACTGAGTAGAAATCAGTTTTTTATAGCGGAGTTTTGAGGAAACACGCTTAAAAAATATAGGATGAATTGATTATCTTTTTTCGAACTCGATTAAAAAGAAGAGAGTCATCTGTAATATAGAAACGTACTGGAAACTAATTTTTCTTTACTTAAATTTTGCAGTTTTAATGACATAAGTTATGAAATATTTGCTCCACTGTATCTAACAATATACTTTAAATGAAAATAAAATGCACTTCAAGGCAATTTCGTTTGAGCCAAATTACATTCTCATAAATGAGAAACAAGATTTAAGGAATTTCTTTCTGCCAACAACTGCCAACGTCCCACCAGCAATTGAAGCAATACCAGCAGCATCACATTTGGTGGCATCTTAAAAATATAATAACATAACAACTAAAACTAAAATAAATCATATAGTAGCTTATGAATGGAGTCATACTAAATATAAATTGTTATAAAACTAATGACACACATGCATACGAAGAGTATATTGTAAATGTTGGCGATATTGTTACAATTGCAAAGTATTTATTTATGCAAATCACTGCAGAAATCATAAAAACTGAAACTTTTTTCCATTCAAGTAAACATTTTCTTGCAGTTTTATGGTTTTAGATTTAATATTTCAACAGAAAACGAAGCATAAAAACAGCAGTGGCATCATTTATTGGCAAAGCAATTTGGCGGAGAAAAATATAAAACTAAAATAAATAAATAAAAGCTGTAAACGTTTTACAATTGTGATGATGTTCTGATGTCATCAGAATCAGAGGGATTTAAATAATAGTCCCAGAGTATTCGTTTAGATTGAAAGTGCGGAAAATACGAATAGAACTCTTGCTATTGAGGGCTTTAATAGGAAACGTTTGCTAATAAGCAAAGAATTTTAAACAAAACTACGTTTTAGTAAATATTGTTTATTGTACGACATTGAACGAATTCTCTTGTTAAAATTTTTTTGATAATTTCGGCAATAATGTAATAAAAAACTCAACTCAACAAAAATTTTTTGGATTAATGAAACAAGTTTCGTTAAAATTACTGTAGAGAAAGTTCCACCAAGCATATGAAATAGTTTAATTGATCCAATATAATAATTTATCTAAACTAAGTAAAATATATTATTTCTTTGTATATATGTTTCATCATTTAAATGAAAGTCTTTTATAAGTTAACAAACTTTTTCATTATTTTAATGAAATTATGAATTGTTACACTATTTAGAAGGCTTATTAACTTAAATTGTTTTTTAATATATTCTATGCTACAAATACGCATGACAGACACTAATGTACAACAGGAAACCTCTAGCCATATTTACAGTACTAATCTGTGTTATTTTTCTTGTTGCTTAGTGTAACACTGTCCAATAAGAAAAGTGCCAAGGAGTGCCATTATATTATTTTCGTGTGTTATGGTCCGTCCCGTAACTACAAAATAGCTGAAATTTAAAATTCTATGAATAAAATTTTTCTTACATTTCTTTCTAAAATTTAGAACTTTTGAACAGCTGCTTTTTTGAAAAAGCTGATTTTGTCATAGCTTGGGAAGAAGTTGTCTTATTTCATTACAAAAAAAAAACCAAAAAACTCGAAACAAAATTGCCTTTAAGACATGTAAATACTTTTTTTTTATATGTAGACCGCAATGATAAAAAGTATTTTTTTTTCTGCAAAATTGGAAAATTTCTATTATTTTTAAATTTATAAAAAATGGAAAGCTCCTCATAAAGCCTCATATTCATACATTAAATATAGTAAACTTTGTTTCATCACAATCGATGGACAAATATTGATTTTATTCTCAACTACTTATACCCGGCGTGCTTCGCTACCCCGTTGTTGTGCAGATATAGAAAAATTAATTATCTTATTTAAAAATAACCATTCAACTGGTAAATTTTCTTGCGATCTTTTTAGTTTTGGCGAATTTTTGCGTTTTAGCGATTTTTTCATTTTGGCGATTTTTCGTTTTGACTTTTTTAATTCTGGAATTTTTTTGTTTTAGAGTTTTTAAAATTTCAAGAGTTTGTCTCTTACGGTTTCCAAGATACACCAAACTATATAGTCAAAATTACATTAACTTTCAGAACACCCTTTAATTTTTGTTGTGTTAAATATTCTACTGACTACACCAATTAACACTAACTTTGAAAATTTCGAGATTCTATATAAAAGTGTCTGTATATCACATTAGTATTTCAACATGTTTTGTTGCTCGCTTTAGAACACCCTTTAATCTTTAGTCCGTAGTTCTTACGGCTCTCGACAAAACAGCCTGTGATAGACAGAAAGAAAACAATAAGATTAATTTACACTTTTGGTGTACAGAGCCCTAAAAAGAACCATTTCAAAAAAGTAACTTTTCAAAAAGTAACCATTTACAAAAGCGTACCATTTTCAATAAGTACCCTTTCCAAAAAACATTTTTCAAAAAGTACCATTTCTTAAAACTACATTTTCAAAAAAGTATGTTTTCGAAAAAGTACCTTTACTTTCAAATATAAATGGTTAACAAAAAAAGTACCAAAATTATATTTTTACCCTTTTTCGGCCCCTAAATGTACAAATTTCAAAAAAGTTAGAATTTAAGTTTTCAAAAATTCGTTCTTTCAAAATATATACAAACATATGCATTCAGTATGTGTGCATAAAAAATAGTTGTATGGAAAAAAGTACCAAAAAGAGCAACCAATTTTACTCTTTATATATTCGAATTACAACAAAATACCAAAACATGTTTGAGGGCTTCGTAAGTATAGAAGAATGCATTTTAAATTTAATTTCTATCTTCATTACTTTAGGAGATAAACGGTTAAAAAAAAGTACTAAAATTATATTTTTACCCTTTATCGGCCACTAAATGTACAAATCTGAAGAAAGTACCAAATACCTATCCGCTCATTTTTCTATCTTATTATGATGGTTTTGGAATTTTATGTCTACCTTACTTCGATTCGGAGATATAAGGTTATCAGTTTTACCCGGTTTTACCCGTTTTTACATCTTGGCATTTGAATTTCCCAAAAGGCCGTCTTAGTGGAGCCCACATACGAAATTTCAACTTTCTAGCTTTAGTGGTTTGGGCTGGGCGATGATGAATCAGTCAGTCAGTCAGTCAGTCAGTCAGTCAGTCAGTCAGTCAGTCAGTCCGTCAGTCAGTCAGTCAGTCAGCCAGTCAGTCAGTCAGTCAGTCAGTCAGTCAGTCAGTCAGTCACTCAATAGCGTTACTCTTTTATTTATATAGATAAAGTGACATTACCTAATGTTTGCTAAAAATGTAGTTTTGAAGAGGCTGCTCTACAGATTTAATTATAACTTGAGAGAAACTCGTCCATTTTGATTAAAATCTAACTTAAATCATTTGAAAGTTTTTTTTGTATGTGATTAAAGGTTTCGGAGTTATTCAGAATGAAATAATATGGATATCATATTTTTGTGTAAAATTGAAATATGTATTTTTAATTTTATTATGATGAAATCGGTCTAACAGCCTTTCCAAAATCTCAAATTTTAGAAAAAAACTAGAATACATCTAAAGAAACTATAGTGGTCATAAAAGGTCTAACAAAGGTTTAATTTTGTGGCATAGTGAAATTAAAGCAAAAAGTAGGCACTTATTAATTCTCAAGAGAAAACACGGCGAGTCATTCATATTGCTTGAAATTAATATCAATTATACGGCACCGTAGTATGTAACCTAAAACTACGCTATGCTTTTCAACATGGAAAGACTCCCCTGCTGCGTATACTTGTTATGAAAAACATAAAATCAATCACACCATTTCTGAAAGCTCAAAAAAAACAGATCCTGTTGAAAACTCCATCAATTTTATTTACTTAATTTTTTTAACTGTTAAAAGTTAAAAGCTTGAACATATGTATTATTTTGTAAACATAAATTTTTTTGCTGATGCTAATGATTTTGTATGTTTCTATACATTCATTGATGTGCATAATAATTATAATTGTTTGTAATGAAGTGTAAAATTACAAAAGTTTTTTGTTGTTTATGAATTTGCACAATTTGTAGAGTAAAACATTAATCCGATTTTCTTGGAAATGTTGGGTTGAAAGGGAACCAATAAAAACATAAAACAAATAACAAACTTTTCCTTGCAACAACAGCAGCTAACAGTGCAATTATTACAAAATATTATTTGCCAAAAATATTGGCATGTTATTTTGGCAAATGAGAATTTATGGGGAAGTGTGGAAGATATTGTAAAAATAACAAAGCAGATTAAACTATGCAGCATTAGTATTCTTTTAAAGTACAGCCTTTCTTTAACCTCTTCAAAGACAAAATCATATTCAATTGTTTGTTGACTTTCACTTAAATTTAATGAGTAAACATACTTTCTTAATGACCTCTACTTAAAAGTTAATTTCTCTGTCTCAACAATTTGCATGTATGCAATCAAAGCTAATAATATTTACAAAATGTAAAGTAGCTGAATTAATAAATCAAATAAAAACAAAGAAAAGCAAACAGAGAGAAAACTACATTTTTTCTAAAATAGCCATTGATGTCTTGGGTCACGTTTGTCTCTCTTTTTTGTTTTATTTCTGCTTATCTTTCTGCACCAGAGTTCTAATGCTATTGAGGGGTTAAACGCAATAACAGCACAAGAAACAAGAAAAAAATACTTAAATATTGGAATTTTTTTTATCAACTGCAATAGATGTCGATGGACATTTAATGGCAGCCATTACAAGCATCAAATGTTTGCAAAGCATTAAAGTAGCAAAAAAAAAAACAAGTTTTGTAGCATTTCTTGCCATTTTGTTGCAAAAAAAAAAATCAACTTAAGCAACCCATAAGCCAACATTCATATATTTGAATGTCAAGTTTTTTTTTTTACATAAACATACACTTGTATAGTTCTTAAATTCATTGTAGCATGATGCCAATAAAGTGGCAAAATTTTTACACGTTCCAAACATTTATCTTCGTTAGCTTTAAATATATAAGAGTTTTTAGAAAAAAATCAGCACAACATGGAACATTATAATATTTAATGAGCTTTTTATTTTTAATGCTTCATTTTTGTTTTAGGAAAATTTTGGCTGCGAATTATAGTTTTATTGCAGTTATTCATGGCTAAATTTATAAAAAATGCCTTAAAGTAGCCACCACTGTTTAAATGCATACTTATGCTAGTGGTATGCTTGATTATTTGAAGAAACTAACGTGAAAAAAGCTGTAAGCATAATTTTGTTTGAAGTAATTTTCTATGGAATATTAGCTTTTTTCAATTTTATAAGTCCTTTATGTATGCTACTACAAAATGTGTTTCCCATGGGCTGACAATTAAAATATGTAGTAGAAAAAAGGAGTATATATTTTGTTGAAAGCTTTATTTTATTCAGGACCATATTAAATTTTTCTCGAAAATAAGTTTATTACAGTCGCAGAAAAATCAAAGTTAGTTAAAAAAGAAATCCAAGTCCCCGAAAACCCGTTTCTTTAAAAGCTTTTGAAACTGCACTTAAAGTACTACAAATCTATGAGATATTTAAAATGTAACTTAAGATACAAAATCGATAAGAAAATGAATCAGCAGCATTCGCCATAAACGTGCTTTAAATTTATAATTCTTAGAAAATTTGATATTTAATACAAAAATTTCCTTAAAACTACAATAAACACATATTTTTGCTAATGAAATTTAAAACGAAAGTTGAAGCTACTTCGAAGTTGTTCCGAAGATTCGGAGTCTAATATATACATATACGAAACTCTTCTAACATTGTAATAAAACCTTTAGACACACGTAAAGCGGCAAAAAATCGCAAAAATCTAATTAAATCCGAAAAAATCGAGAAGCATCCGAAAATTCTGTATATAATTTAATTTAATGACATTGAAAAATAGACCATAATTATCTTGCACTCACACAAAACATATAATTTAAGTAAATAAATAGAAAATTCGCAAAATATCAAAGTGACTCCGAAAATATAGAAACGAAATATTGAGAGTTTGTACCTAAGTTAAGAGGTGTGCAACTGTTTACAAGTGTGGTTGAAGTCTACTGACGATTTCTTAAAGCAACAATAAAATGCATATAGAAAATTCTTAGCCACCAGCAAATAAATTTCATTTGTTAAATAGTATTATCCTGCAAAACATTTCATTAATCAATCAATGGGATGTATAAAAAATAAAATGTATTGAGTGTTATCCATATTTTTTAATTTAATTAAAAATTTTTACTGTATAAATAAGGAGTTTATGTAAAAACTCATCTAAGATTATACATCTAAGTTGTTTTAAATTCTAAATATTAAGTATTCTTCTAAGAAAATATTGAATTCGTAAGAAAATGTATTGAGCGTTACGTTAATAAAATTCTTAAATATAATTTATGTATAAATTTTAGGACGGCAAAACCAGTCAGCAGCAGCGGAAGGCTAGAAGAGATATAGAGAACATTATCCGTTTAGAATTTTCTGATTTGCTTTGAAAAAAGTTTGCTTCTACCGCATCGCGAGTTCTTGTATTTACGAAAATTGTATTAAGTAGGTAGTATTTTGGTAGTATTTAAAATAGAGACAACATTTAGATTATTAAGATTTGTCTTATTGCAAAGAATGCTTACTTTTGCTCATGTATAAATCTTTGTAAATAATTATTTTGAGAGATAAAAAAATTTTCAATTTTTCCAAGTGAACTCAGGTCAAAATTAAATAAATTAAGTAAAGTGCGACTTTGGCTAGCACACGAAGGATTGCGTACGAATACACATATGTAAATCCCTGTTCGTTTTTTTCCGTTTTTCATTTTGGCAGTTTTTGTTGTGCTTTTTTGTTTAATTTTAGTTTTTAAAAGTATTTTTTGTTGTTTTTTTGCGATTTTGTAGGTTTTGGTGCTGTTTTAATTTTCATGATTTTTTCGTTTTTCTGACGATTTTTCGTTTTTTTCCAATTTTTTTTTGATTTGACGACTTTTCTAGTTTTGGCGTTTTTTAACGTTTTTTCACTTTTTGATAATAATTATATCAGCGATTTATTTTATATGTGGCGATTTTTTTCAGTTTTGGAGTTTTTGTCGGTTTGTGTGTTTTTGCCAATTTTTTTAGTTTTTGCGTTTTTAGTTGTGGCGTTTTTTTTTGTTTTAACGTTTTTTTTTAGCTTTTTGGCGATATTTTTAGTTTTAGCGATTTATTTTAGTTTTGACACTTTTTTCAGCTATGACGCTTTTTTCGGTTTTGGCGCTTTTTCGGCTTAGGCGATTTTTCGGTTTTTTGTAATTTTTTAGTTATAGCGATTTTTTGGTTTTTACACATTTTTTCGTTTTGGCGTTTTGTTTTTGGTTTTTTGGCGTTTTTTATTTTTGGTTTCTTTGGTTTTGGTACTTTTTTTTTGTTTTGTTGATTTTTTTTCATTTTTGGCGATTTTTTGCGTTTTTTGATGATATTTTTAGTTTTAGCGATTTTTTATGTTGTAGTGCTTTGTTTACTTTTGACGACTTTTTTCGGTCTTTGCGTGTTTTGATTTTTTGTCCATCTTTTTAGTTTTGGTTTAGATTTTTTTTATTTTGGTACTTTTTTCCTCAAAGCGCTTTTTTCATTTTGCCGATTTTTCGTTTTGACATTTTTTTTATTTTTGAATTTTTTAGTTTTAGCGTTTTTGAAACTTTCAAGAGTTTACCTCTTAGGGTTTCCAAGATTTAAATTACATAGTAAAATTACATTAACTGATAGAATACCCTTTAATTTTTATTGTTTTTAATATCAGTGTTAATTGGTGTAGTCTATTCTACAGACTACACCAAACCACACTAACTTTAAAAATTTAAGGTGTATATATATATCGCTTTAGAACACCCTTTAATTTTTAAGTGTCATATATCTGTTGTTGTAGCGGCAAAAGTATTAGATATTTTGTGAAAATTTTAGGTCCGTAGCTCTTATGGTTCCCGAGAATACAGCTTGTGACATACAGACAGATAGACAGACGGACAGCATAGCTAAAACAATAGGTTTCCTTTACACTTTTGGTGTACGGAACCCTAAAAAGTGGTCATAACTTGTAATTTCGTCCTGCGATTATTATAATATTTTGTTTTTAAAGAGAAGTGCCTTAATTCACAAAAAATTTTTCTGACTTAAAACAGACTAATAAAACAAATTTTCATACAAAAATTTGTTTAATAAGTCTCTTATAAATCAAAAAAATTTTTTTTGTGAATTAAGGCATAGATATATAGTGATATCAAATCCAATACTCATTTTTGCGGTGTATATTTTTCGCGCAAATGTAACGCTCAATACACAAAAATGTTAAAACATCGAAAAATATAATTTTATTTCAGGATCTATGGAATGAGATGAAAAGTGTAATATGAGTCCTACCTTCTCATAATTCTATTAGTTACATTGGTAAAAAAAAAGATAAAAGCACCAAATGTACACTTAAAATGAGAATCATCCATATTTTTCTTTCTTTAAGAAATTTAATATCATTCAAGTCATTAATATTAAACTTTTACTACTATTCCATAAAAAGTCAATAAATAAGGAGACTGACTGTGCAAAAAAAAACTTGTTCTTTAGTTTTGTAAAGTGTTCTTAACATCTTATGAAAACCTTAAACTTTGACAAAAAATACAATAGCAGCCAAAAGCTATTAACCACCCAATATAAATATATACAACCCCTTTTACAGAGATAGCACATGGAGTCTTAAGCAAATAACATAATTTAGACCGCAATTAGTTAATAATTTGTAACCACTAGTTAAATGAACTTAAAATACACTTAAAATATTCAACAATCATGGTCGCATTTAAGCAAAAAAAAACAAAAAAAAACAAAAAGGAAACCATACGCAATCACAGACTTTCAGATGCTGTCGTTTTTTAAAGATGAAATTTAACAAAGTTTTTCTTTCTTATCATGATGATGGTGTCATTCCTAATAATGATGTCATACATGTATGGACCAACTTTTGGTTAAGTGAACAGGCAGACAGACTGCCTATTTATGCATCTACTTTGATACGGACTATAGGTTTACTACATATCTACAGTCGGGGGTAAAATTAAAACTATTTCCAGCCTGATTTTAAAAGCCTAATGGTCTTCAAGATTAATGAAACAGTTTTTGAATGAATTTTTGCTTTAATATTTTTCAATGAATTTTTTATTTGAGATATTTTCCCAATTTATTTTTGAAAAAGTGGTTATTTGTTGTGGGCTAAGCTTGTTTATTATAAGCACCGATGAAATGCTGGCATAAAGATAATCTTAACTCACAACAAATGAAAACTTTTATTAAAATTTAACAATTTTCTTCATTTTAATTTCTAATGGCTAACAATAAACAATCTTTGTGACTATCAAGTCCATAAAAGGGATTCACTATAGTTTCGTTTTTGTAATCCACCACGAAATCATAAGTGTGTTGACAAATTTCAGGACATGGTTTACACTCATCCTTACCCAGCATACAATTATTAACCAAAACATTTGTCTCAGCAATTTGAGAACTTGTACGACTGTGAACAGTAGAACAGCATTCCAAGGCTTGCTTCAAATTTGCAGTTGCCGTACATTCAGCTGTGTCCATTAAATTACCGAAGGTCTTTTGATAGCTAACAATGTTACTGTTAGTATTGGCGGTCTAGAATGTATAAAAAACAAGAGTACAGGAAAAACACTTCTTTTAATCTTTTGCATATGACAATATAAAATACTCACCACAGGAGTTATACAAGAAGTGTAGTTTCCAGTTGTTTTGGCAAAATTTTCACCACACTTTTTTATCTCAGTTTCAAAATAATTATAGAAATAAGTTTGCATGGCATTTCTGTAATTGAAAGGATTTGTAACTAAAGTGGCCAGTGCAGTGCTGGCTTGATTGATACAATTATTCATATTAGTTTCTGTAGAAACAACGCTCGGTAGAGCAGTACGATGCTTGGTGACACATTTGTTGCTGATATCACCAAGAAGCTCTAAAGGATTTAAACGTTCTTCCATCTGTTTTACACTGGCCATGACCATATCACGCTGTACATTTAGATTATCAATACGTCCTGTATAACGTTTCTTAAAGTTTTCGATTTGGATATCGAAGTCTTGTAAGGCTAGAGCATGTTGTTGTCGATTCAACTTGATGTAGTCTTCGCTACGTTCACCATTTAATTCATAGGTGGTTACGTCTTTGATCTTCAAGAAAAGTAAAAATAAAAATTCAATACAAAAAATTGTTTTTTCTATAATATCATATTTCTGGCTTGGTGATGAAATCGAAATGTGTTCTGATATACATTCAATCTCCGACTCGGTTTGAACGACTCAATATAACTGGAGATGGAGGAAGGCATTCGGCCTTAGCCTTAGCAGACTCACAATGGGAGATTGATATTCTCTCAGCTAAGCTGGCAAATAAAATTAAAGAGCGTTCGCTATACTCAAATCATTTTCTTAATAACTTCTGTCAATTCCGACATTGATCCAATGGAGAAATTCATTGAAACTCATTCAATGTCACACTACGCTGCATTAATGAAACTAGTTTTGTTAAAATTACTTTGATAAAAAAATTTCAAATATATGAAATTATTTCATTGATTCAATCTCATAGCTTCCCTAAGCTAATGAAACTAATGCATTACTTTAACGAAATTATTTCTTAATGTAAATGAAATTACTTCATTATTTAAATGAAATTATATAATTAATTTAATGAAATTATTGCATTATTTCAATGTAGTTATGCCATTATTTTAAAGAATTTTTATCTCATAGTTTTAATGAATTTTTCGGTAATTTAATGAAATTGTTTCATTATTTTAATGAAATTAATTTCTTATCAAGTAGCCTCATTAACTGCTACTATTTTATTGAGTATCTTAATTTATAGACAGTTAAATTAAAGTATATCATCAATTTAAAGAAATTATTTCATTATTTTAATGAAATTGTTTCATTATTTTAATGAAATTATTGCATTATTCATCTTAGACAGTTAAATTAAATTATATCATTAATTTAATAAAATTATTTCATTATTTTAAAGAAATTATGTTAAAATTCGTATAAAATTGTTTCATTATTTTAATGAACATATTACATAATCAAGTAGGCTCATTAACTTCTACTGTTTTATTGAGTATTTAAATTTATAGACTATTGCATGCTACAAATACATACGATAGACATTAAGCACATCAAAAAAATTTGTGATATTGATGAACACTCACAGTATCGAACTCACATTCTTTACTTTCATGGTTTGCTTTATAGGTAACGTCTTAATCACTTCAGAAAACAATACTCTCACAATAATGTGCTCTATGATTGTATAATAATAAGAACAAAAAATGTTTTTCAAGTAACTCGCACAACGAAGTGTTCTATGATTTTATAATAATAAAAAGGATTTAAACAATAATAACACTGTGCAACAAAAAAAAATATATTTTTTTAAAGTAAGTGACAGCATACGAAATCTTGTAAGCCTTCCGTTTAAGGTATAAGATGTTTTTTTTAGCATTTTTATGTAAAACACCACAAAGAATATTTTTGTGAAACATTTCAACCCTCCTACTCTTCGCTATGTAGGTCTCTTTATGCCTTTATGAAAAAACGCGTCCAAAAACTTTCCTTCAGCGGTGATATTGCGGAATAAAAAGACAAATACAACGAAGAGTTACGGGGTTAAAATGTTCCAAAAATATTTATCGTGTTGTTTGACATAAAAGTTTTGAATATATCTTATACCGAAACGTAATACTTTCGATGTCGAGAAATTAACCCTTAAATACATTTTAAGTTTATAGTGGTAATTTTGTGTGTTAAAAAGTGATCCAAAAACTTTCTTTCACCAGTGATATAGCGCGACAAAAAGACCCACACAACGAATAGTTACAGGGATAAAATGTTCCACAAAAATATTTGTCGACTCGTCTTAGATAAAAGTCCTAAACACATCCTATAGCTAAAAGTAATGCTTAAGAGATTTTCAATGCCCAGTACTAATTTTGAATAATTATGAAATTAACCCTTAAACACATTTTAAGTTTGAAAGCATTTATAGCTTCCAAATTGAGTCTAAAGCTTGGTTGTCTTTTAAAATCTATATTAGATATTTATGGTTAATATTTTTGTAGAATATTTTAGATCGCTATGCGCCTTTGAATGAGAGGTTTTTGTCAATTCTTTAAAAAAGAAACAAAAGCACGCATACAACAAAGAGTTAGAAGGCTAAAATGTTCCATAAAAATATTTCTCGTGGTTTTTTACATAAAAAAGCAGAGTACATCTTATATTTTAAACGTAAGGCTGACAAGATATCTTATAGCTTGTCCGTATAACTATGCGCAAAAGGAATGGAGCTTTAACTTTCCTTAGAATGAATCCAATATATATAAAATTTAAAAACGCCGATGCACGTATATACTTTTTTGCTGCCCTCAGTCAGAATCAGCCGTTAGACCAATATTTTTGTGTTGTACTGTGTAATCATACAAAAAACACAAGAGTTTTCAATCTTGTGTTTTTTATGACATAAAATATGTGTGTGATTTATTTCATCGGTCTTTCATAAATTCAATGAAATTATTCATCAAAACTATGAACTACCTTCCAATTACACTAAGACATTTAGAAACTTAGATTCCTTTAATTTTTAGGAAATTTTTTTAAGATTTTTAAGTATCCATTAAAACATTTTGTCAAAACTTAAAGAAGTTTCCATAAATTGGCAAAATGGTTTTGACACAAATCCAATGAAGTTTCCTAACGAAGCTGTGATAGCTAATGGGGCAATTCTAATGAAATTATATCATAATATTTATGAAAGAAGTCTAAAGAAGCAAAGTTCTTTCAGTGTATGAAAGGCGGTTTCCCAGGTGGTTCGCAATTACTAGAGTTGGGAATAAGTAAATTCTACCACTTGGAAGAAGGACGTTTTCACTACTCGTTCGAATAATTGAGGGGCACTGTACGATCGCCCCTTTGTCCAAGATCAGAGAAAGAGTGTCCTATTAAAAAAATATCTTTTAAAAGGCTTTTAAAAAAATTCTCGTTAATAAATAGAACTTTCACTTACCGTTCCTTTGGCTGCAGCCAAAATCAAACACAAAATGAAGATTACAGATTGCATTTTGAAAATTGTTCGCTATGTCTTTACCGATGTCTTAACACCACTGAAGCTTTCTTTGAATTTTCCAGTTTTTATATCAAATAATTAAAGTTTTCTTATCTTCTTTAATTATCTCAGGTGACATTGCGGCAACTTTGATATCTTTGTTGCGCCATGATTTCTTATCAATTTTAATTATGCAATAACTTCAAGTGAATTAAATTAAATAAATTTGTTTATTATTTTGCCAAAATTTATTAATTCCCTAATGTTAAAATTAAGATATCAGATATTTTATTAAAGATATATTTGTGGAAGATATTTTATTAAAGATATATTTCTTAACTTATTAGCAGTGTTAGGGTTGGGTGTTTAGTTATCGAATTGTTGATTATGAATTTTTCAATTTATCTTGCACTAGCCATTTTTGAACATATAACGAATAAGTTTAGCATATAAAACTGCGTTTAGGATTATATTGCTCGTGAGCAAAGTTTAAGTAGCAACAATTTACTATTTATAATAGTCATATAGTTTTTTATAGTTTAATAGAAAATAGTTATATTTTGAAATGTATTGTAAAATAATTTAAAAAACCAAGTAGCTGTAATATCTTTATCAAACTGAAGTATACTATTTTGCTTGCTAGTTCTGTTTTAATATTCATATTAAAAAATCCGCTCAATGAATTTAAATTTTAAATATAACACTATGCAACAAGAAAAATGCCGGGAAGTACCACTATATTTTTATAGTGTGTTAGAGTTCCCTAACTACCAAAACATTGAAAATTTTATACAGTGTATATTTGCGAAATGGGGGTAAATTTAACTCCTCCTAAAATGAGTCCCAGATGTAAACTTTCAAAACACCGATACACGTACATGTATTTTTTTGATGGCATCTGCCAGAATAAGTCGCTAGAACCTTGTTATTTAAAAAACAAAATTGATTTTTTTGTACAGTGTAAATGTTCGCAATTTTTGCAAAAGTTAGCTAACTTCTCTTTATTATTAATGAAATCAATATTTATCGATCGATGTTCATGAGATAGAGCTTATTTTATTTGTAGAGTATGTGGCCTTACGATTTAATAAAAATTTTAAGTTTTAGCTATTAAAATTGTGCATAATTTCGTTACAATAAAAAAAAAATAAATTAAGTAAAGTGCGACTTTGGCTCGCACACGAAGGGTTCCGTACGAATACACATATGTATATCCCTTTTTGTTTTTGCCCCGTTTGTCATTTTGGCAGTTTTTTCGTTGTGCTTTCTTGTTTAATTTTAGTTTTTTATTTTTTAAAGTATTTTTCGTTGTTTTTTTTTTGGTTTTGTTTTTATTTGGCGCTATTCGTGATTTTTGTAAATTTTTTTCTGGCGATTTTTCCTTTTTTGCAATTTTTTTTGTTTTTTGCCGATTTGTTTAGTTTTGGTGATTTTTTGGTTACGACATTTATTTAACGTTTTCACTTTCTGACGATATTTTAGTTTTAGCGATTTATTTTAGTTGTGGCGATGTTTTCAGTTTTGGCGCTTTTTTCGTTTTTGGAGATTTTTTCGTTTTTTTGTGGTTTTTTAGTTTTAGCGATTTTTTTTGATACCTTTTTCGTTATGGTTTTTTTTTGGTTTTTGGCGTTTTTGTGATTTTTTGACGATTTTTTCATTTTTTGATGAGTTATTTAGTTTTAGCGATTTTTCGTTTTGAAGACTTTTTCGATTTTTGACGGTTTTTTAGTTTTTTTGGCGATCTTTTTAATTTTGGTGATATATTGCGTTTTAGCGATTTTTTTAATTTTGGCGCTTTTTTCCTTTAAGCGCTTTTTTCATTTTGGCGTTTTTTTTCGTTTTGAAATTTTTTAATTTTGGATTTTCTTAGTTTTAGCGTGTTTTAAAATTTCAAGATTTTACATCTTACGGTTTCCAACATACAGCATATTGTCTCAATTACATAGTCAAAATTACAATAACTAATAGAATACCCTTTAATTTTTATTGTTTTAAATATCGGTGTTAATTGGTGTAGTCTATTCTACAGACTACACCAATTAGCACTTACTTTGAAAATTTAAAGTGTCTATATATTAGTGTCTGTATATTACATTAGTATTTCAACATGTTGCGTTTCTCGCTTTAGAACACCCTTTAATTTTTAACTGTCATATATTTGTTGTTGTAGCGGCCGAAGTTTTACATATTCTGTGAAAATTTCAGATCCGTAGCTCTCACGGTTCCGAAGATGGAGCAGATTACATAGTAAAATTACATTGACTGATAGAAGACCCTTTAATTTTTATTGTTTTAAATATCGCTTTTAATTGGTGTAGTCTATTCTACAGACTACACCAATTAACACGAACTTTGAAAATTTAAAGTGTCTATATATAATTGTCTGCATATTACATTAGTATTTCAGCATTTTTCGTTGCTCGCCTTAGAACACCCTTTAATTTTTAGCTGTCATATATTTATTATTGTAGCTGCCGAAGTTTTACATATTCTGTGAAAATTTCAGGTCCGTAGCTCTTACGGTTCCCGAGAAAACATTACATTGGTATTTCAGCATTTTTCGTTGCTCGCTTTAGAACACCCGGTAATTTTTAACTGTCATATATTTGTTGTTGTAGCGGCAAAAGCTCTACATATCCTGTGAAAATTTCAGGTCCGTAGCTCTTACGGTTCCTGATAAAACAGCATGTGACAGACAGACGGACAGACGGACAGACGGCTGGACAGCGTAGCGGAAACATTAGGGTTCCTTTACACTTTTGGTGTATCGGAACCCTAAAAACACTACTCTTCGCATACCAGCAAATGAACTTCTTGTGGACATTGTCGCTAAGTCTGTCAGCAGTTTGAATCATTTTGATACATTCCTGCTTGCTAAAATTGAGCGAAGTTGAGCGGATGAAAACTTGTGTTACAATGTCTATTAAAACTTCTTGTATTAAACACTCTCTGACCGACAAATTCCTTAAATTGTTATTGTAGAACACGTGTAAAAAGGAAACAAATGAAAAAAAAAATGTATTGGGGACAGTTCTGAGGATTTTGTCATTTAAATGGTCATTAATTAAAATATGGGTGACAGTATCGCTCTTGTTGTCATGTATGAGCTTAGCGGCTATTTGTTCGATAAATGTCCTCACTGATTAGTTTGCGCTGTCCCCAATGAGTCATCTACGCTTTAACATTGTCATGCATCGGTCTTTGCAAGATATCTGAAAGACATGGCCAACCGGGTGCTTTAAAGGTTACACGTTTATTTTTTAATAAACCTACATGTGCACACATGTATGTGTGAATGTATTAGTTAAACAAATTTACCCAGTTGGCCATGCCTTTCAGACATCTTGCAACACCAATGCATGACAATGTTAAATCGTCAATGACCTGTTGGTGACAGCTCAAGCAGATCAATGAGAACATTTTCGAACAACTGGCCGCAAAGTTCATACATGCCAACAAAAGTCACACTGTCAACCATCTTTTCATTAATGACCATGTAAAAGACAACATCCTCAGAAATGTCCCCAATACATTTTTTTTCATTTGTTTCATCTTTACACGTATTCTACAATAACAATTTGAGGAATTTGTCACTCAGAGAGTATTCAATACAAGAAGTTTTAATAGACATTGTAACAGAAGTTTTCATCCGTTCAACTTCGCTCGATTTTAGCAAGCAGGAATGTATCAAAATGATTCAAACTGGTGACAGACTTAGCGACAATGTCCACAAGAAGTTCATTTGCTGGTATACGAAGAGTAGTGTTTTTTGTTGTAACGAAATTATGCAAAATTTTAAATTGAACGTTGCAAGACTAGCTTGCGGACAATATCAACCAACTAGTTGGCATGACCAGTTGTGTAGTTTTTCTTTTAACCATTCTTTGATCACAGTTTCTGTTAGATTGTTTTTAAAAAGAAAATGCCAATAAAAAGACAGTTAGTGAAGTTCCGAACATTTAGAAAAAGTTAATTAATAGGTGCGACTCGCCGCGAGGTGGCGACAGTCTGTTAATTGATCTTACTAAAATTAGTAGGATTTTCGCTGGTAGTGTAGGTAAAGGGCTCTGATGAGTAGACTGTGGTAGTCTCAAAACAGCTGTCAGTTCAACTTTCCGTACATCCAAAATTATCTTTGAATGTTCAAATATTTACATGCTTTAGAATTTCTTTCTTAAATAAAAAATAGTTTCATCGAAAGATTAAATTGAAAATGAACTTAAGCCAAACCAATTAAATAACTTTGGATAAAAAACCATACAGTTCGACTAGGATTTCATAGCTCAATTATTAAAAAAAAAGGAAACTGTAATCGACAAATATCGTGCATGACTAATGTCGAAATTTCCTTAAGTAGTCGTTGACGAAAATGTCCTCTACGACGAGTTGGCCAACCGGCTATTGCAAAAATTAGCCATTTTGTATTAGTTTCTGCGAGTGTTACATGTCTTTGGTTAAAGTCTCTTTGTGTTTAGTTGTTAAATAAAGCATTTGTCTGTTCTTGTTTTCTGTTTTAAAATGTTAAAACTAAAGTTTTTCGTCCTCTTATGCATTTTTATATCATTTTACAAGTTTGTATTTCTTAAAATATACACCCTAGATTAGATATTGTGCTAACTTAAAAAAATTTAGTTTAATTCTCTATAAACGACTGTAAAATTCTTGCACCTTCTCCTTTTTTCGAACTTAGTTAGAAAGAGAAAATTATCAATTTGTTTGTTGTCTTATATGTTATTATTTGATTCGTCGGAACTCTAGAATTTATAAACCGATTTGGAAAGTGGACTTTTTTCTTCCCCTCCTCTAGGAGTCATATTAGGTTACCATTGTGTCATCTTGATTACTTCTTACCTTAAGTTTGTTGTAGGGTATCATATTATTTAGTGGCCTGCATTTTCTTTTATTTTTAATTTATTATTTTTAAAACATACATTTGTGTTTACTTCCGTTCTTCTTTGTCTATTTATTTTGTCTCTTTATTTATTTATGTTTTCTTTATTTAGTACGAACAATTTTTTTAAAAATCACATCACGTTGTTGTAGAAAAACAAATACAATAAAAATCTACTGCATTGCGCTAAGAGAGTGTCATCATACTAAATTTAGTTGTACAACGTGAACATGAGTAGTTCTAATTTTTTTTTATTTATATCTTTTTGTTTATTAAGGATCGTAAGAAAAAAATAAAATAAATAGAAAAATCACTAAATTAACAATAAAATGTTTGCAAGTTTTTAATTTAGTTGGAAATTGTATGTGGATTTTAAAAAGAAATAAATTGCAGCCAAATGTACAATAAATAATATTTGTTGCCATTCTATTCAGGAGAAATGCTAGAGAAAATTAATGAATTGCCGGAATTTTTAAGTTTTAATTAGAGATGTGCCAAACTCGTGATTTTTCCGTGTCACGCGTGATGCATGCGTAAATCACGCGTGATTGTGATTACATTTATAAAAAATCACGCGTGAGTGATTTTAAAATAAAATAGCTTACGTAATCGTGCGTGCTTTTGAAAATGTAGTTCTCACACACACACACACACGAATTCATTTTCTCAGCATTGTTAAAAAATCCATTATTTCCCATATGTACCCAGCGAACATTTTTTGGATAAATTGTATCCATTTAAATTTTACTATACTAAAAGAAGTTTGCTTCATAAAACCAATAAAAAAGGTTTCATTAGATTTTTTCAATAATCCAATGACAATTTCACAAATCTAATGAAAATATCATGAATATCGTGAACGAATTTTATTGGCTGAAACACTTTTATTAGATTTTTTCATTGATCCAATGACATATTGACCAATCCAATGAAAATATCACGGATATGTATTGTGAAATAATTTCACGGCGGGGCCACGAACCTCTTAGTCAAGCCACAAAACACTTAGCAAGGACACAAACCGGGATAGAAATTAACAAAAACAGAACCGAAAATCTCCCAAATTTCAACATTTTCTCGCCACTTCACCGGAAATCGACGGTAAGACTGTAAAAGCTGAGAAGTTCTTGGCACTCATCTGCAGCAGAAATTTGACTTTCATGCCGAAGTTTTACCTTCAAGTTGAGACATCTTGACAGCAGAGTCTCCACACAAAAATATGTTCACATTTTGTTTTGTGTCTTTGTTACCAGTATTCGTTACACGTATTTTTTCATACTACTTGTATTTTTCATATTTCACTACACGCAAAGAAACAACATGGCTGATGCAATCATAACCGAAGAGCAACATACTATGATTGAATATATGGTTGAATTTATGGTTAAAAATATACGTTTTACATATAAAATTGTTAAAAGCAACCATATATGTACGGTTCAAAAAAAACATATATATGGTTCAAAATTACAATATGTAGTTTGAAATAACCATATATATGGTTCAAAATAACCATATGGTTCAAAATAACATATATATGGTTTAAAATTACAATATATGGTTTGAAATAACCATATATATGGCTCAATAGAACTCTATATGGTTTGAAATAACCATAATATGGTTCAAGACAATCATAATATGGTTCAAAATTACAATATATGATTTCAAATAACCATATATATGGTTCAAAATTACAATATATGGGTTGAAATAACCATATATATGGTTCAGAATAGCCATGGTTCAAAATTACAATATATGGTTTGAAATAACCATTATATGGTTCAAAGCAACCATATATGTGGTTCAAAATAACAACATATTGTTTCAAATATGGCTCAAGACAACCATATATATGGAAAAATTACAATATATGGTTTGAAATAAGCATATATATGGTTCAATACAACCATATATATGGTTAAAAACTTTTTTTAACTGGTCAGGTATGTGGAATCTGAAATCAAAAGTATTATCTATTCTCACGTAGATATATACATACATATTTACAGACACATGTTCTGAAAACCATTTCGTTTTGAAATATTGCAGCCTTTCAGTTAATTTTATCCGAACTAAGCTGCGAATGCACTAAATTAACTGATTAAAAGAACACTGCTTTTCGTTTTCAAATGGTTTTCACAACATGGCGGAATATTAATTGCTCATTTATCAGTTTTTGTTATTTGTAATTTATTTTTGTTTTTTTTTTAACCAAGCGACACACAAAAACAAACCAACAGCTCTCTAGTAAAACAAAAAACTGACAAGAAAGCATTCAATTTAGGGATAGAGTCAAAACTTTTTTTTGGAGGCAGAGAGCCATGTCTCTTTTGTAACCAAAGCTTGATTGCAAGTAAACTTTGTTAAAATAGCATGGACAAGAACCATATTTTATTGTTTTAAGCACATACTGTTGTCGAATTTTTAAATATACCATGACTTAAGCTCGAATTTTTTTAATAATAATGTTGTTAAATTCAACCCTGTTTCGTAAACTATTTAAGGTTCACAATTGTTTAAAACAATAACAACTTATTTGCTACAATTATATGCTATATCGGGAAACATGACATTGTTGACGCAACCATACTACAACCATATCTTTCTGCAAGCACTTAGTTAATCCTTTAAAAGTCTTACAGAATAATTTGATGATAACAAAAGTAGGCGCTACCACTCCCATTAAAACTATTTCTACTCAATGGATTCTTATGAAACTTTGCACACATATTTCTGCAATGGAATTTCCTAATTAGAAAAGTGGACACTGCCACGCCCATGTAATAAGCTATACAAAATAGTAGACTACACCAAGAATACTGACAAAAAGTGTAGCAGTACCGCATGCAAATACACTTCATTTTGCACCACAACCAGTTGTGCAAATATTTTTTATAGCCCCCTTTTTGCCGCATTTTATACTTTTAATATCTTAGCAGTTTTGATTAGTTTGTCACACAAAATAAATTCAATTATACAAATTAACCTTTAACTCACCTGCATTCATAGTGTCAGTATTTACATTGAAACTTTTTTTTTTTATCAAGCTCTAAATAAAATCAAACTTATTGTTATTTTATATCTTTTCAATATTTTTCTTTTGACCTTTTTATGAACATTTTGCTTTAAGCCAAAAACAAAAAAGTTTTTAACTTTGTCCTCTTTACACTCTTCGTTTGCTATGTGTGGCCCCAAATATAGAAAAGGACAAATGAAAAAACTGTGAAACAATAGAGTCACTAATTTTGTGTCATCCTTTTCGTTCATGTTTGTTTTACGAGCCATGTGTTCTATTTTATTTAAAGCCATGTGATATTTTTGTTTTATCTTTGATTTTTTTCTTTAGTTTAACCATGTTATTTTTTAGATTTTTGCGTTTCGTTTTTGAAAAGATTTGTTTTTTGTGTATGTTTTTTTCCAATTAATTGCCACCGAACGTGGTCAATGGAATTTGTAAACAAATGTTTTGTTTTTCATGCATTCAATTGGCTGATGATGTTGGAGTTTAAAAAAAAAAAACATCAACTGATAAAAAATTCACGCAAATATGTTTTTTCTCCTTTTTTTGTAACATAGATTGCAACAGCAGTGTAGTAAAAATATCAAAAATATATTTGAAAAAGGAGGAGAAGAATTTAACAAAAATAAACAGAATTAAAGTCTATAAAAAATGTTCATAAATTGACTTTAATATACAAAAAAAAAAAAAAAAAAAACTACCAATGTAAAATCAACATGTTGCAATGTTGATTGAATATCACATTAAATTTCTGCAAAAGTACAGGCTTTATTTAATATTTAAATTTCATTGTTTCATATTTAAATTTTGAACTAAAAATTATTCCAAGGAACAAAGGAAAAATATACATCAACATAATTTTTCATCGTACACAGCAGAACAGAGTAGCACCATTTTCGGAAAATGCTGCACTTCCATCGTCAGTGCTCGGTGTATTTTGCTTATATATAAATTAGAAAAACGTGGTAATAAGAATTGTTCTTCTAAACTACTAAATACATTTGCATAAAAAGCAGTTGCAGAGGAGGAGCCAGGCTTTCAGAATCGTATCTTTTTAAGCTCTTAGCTGTACCAGGAGTAGAACTACAAGGGCGGAAAGTTGGCTACCTCGGGTGTGAAAAGCATTGTGCGGCTTGTAACTCTCGTAAATATTAACCGATTTGTAAAATTTTAAGGGCGTTAGATTTTGCTAGACAAAATAAAGAAACAAATTTTACAATTATCTTTATATCTTTTATAGTTTAACAGATATTTCATTTCGAAATAAAAATTTTAAGTTATTGGCCTTGATTTTTTTTTTTGGATTTTTGATTGTAATTTTTTTGCTAAGCCTCTGATTGCAACTTGTAGCATACTAATAAAATTCTAAGTAAACTCACCGAACAAAACTTTGAAATATCTTGACCCTTTAAATCGTAAAAATGTTCTAAACTCAAAACTTTGAAATTTAACTAAAAAATTTTTGATTTTTCCTAAAAAAAGTGATTTCATAATTTTTAAAATTGTAAACAATTTTGTTAGAAACATAAATTTTATTTTTATACACGCTGAAAGGCCATGCTTTAAAGATGAGTTTAGCATATTTTTTGTTCATTTTGGACCGCTATATTGCCTTCAAAGTGGAGTTTTTTGCGCCTTTATTAAGAAAGGGACAAAAATACTTATAAAATGAAGAGTTAAAGACTTAAATTGTGTCACAGAAATGTTTATCGTGGTGTTTTGCATAAGGCTGCTGATTAAATATTGTATCTTAAACATAAGGCTTACAAGATTTTGTATGCTGTGTCAGTATAACTATTTGCAAAAGAGGGGAAACTGTAACTTCCTCTAAAATGAGTCCTATAGATGGAAACTTTTAAAACGCTAGTACACGTATATATTTTTTTACCTCTATTAGAATCAGTCGTTAGAACAATGTTATTTTTTCGTTTTTTTATTGTACAGTGTTCTCACAAAAAAAAATTTTTCACAAAAAAATTTTCAAACACAAGTTTGTCTAAAAATAAGTTTAATTTTCATTAAATGTTCTTTACATAATCAACGAATTGTTTGTTTAACTAATATTTAGGACGGTAACACCAAAAACAACAAGAAAAACTATGCCGTAAAAAACTACCCCTGTTACCACCGGGCCAATAACAACAACAACAATAATAGCAAAATGAATGCGATTGTACCAAGTTTGCTTACTGAAGATTATTGAATGAATCATTTCGTTAATGTGGTTGCATTAATTCTCATTCATTTTTTAGAGTCTTTAGATAAACACTCAGACTTTAACACATTTAACAAACTGAAATTTCATAAATGCTTAATGGATGATGACCCAGAAAAAATTTTATTTGATATATTACAAAAAAATCCAGTTAATATTTTGTTTGATTAAGCAAACTATTTTGTTTAATATTTATTAGTATTATTAGAATAATTGTTTTATCAAAATTGTTAGTATTATTAGAATAATTGTTTTGTCAAAAATATTGTTTGATATTTTTCAGAAAATACAGTAAATCTTTTTGTTTGATTTGGTAAATTGTTTTGTTTCCAATTTGTAAATATTTTTAAGCAAATTGTTTTATAGATTTCAACAATTTGTTTACTGAAAAAAAACCCGTTTTTTTAATGAAATCGTTGAAGTATTTTTGTCTATATTTACAAATTTGTTTGTAGGTCGTTCCTAAACAAAATATTTACCATTTCATTGAAGTCCTTTACAAAAAATAATATGTACGAAATTTTCAATATCTTAGCAGATATATTTAATATACACATGTTTTGCTGATTGCACAAAGCAACCTAATAGGACTCAAAGTCTGTTTAGTCTAACTTTATCGTTTATATAATTTTTATTTTTATTAATCTATCCTCCAGCTTATTTATAACAACCTTAGTTACACTTTGATATTATTCGTACCTGTAAATCTAAACGTGTTTAATTTCTTAAGACAATTTTATTCCTTTTGCATTTTGTCGTTTTGCTTAATAAATCTCTTATAAATAATGCACTAAGAAATCATAGATTAATTTCATTTCAAGCTTAATTTAGTTTGCCTTAAAATTCATTAAATTAGTTATTTAACTTAATTGTGGACAAATGTTTTAGAAAAGTAACAGAGGAGAACAAATTTCGTTTAGTGGTCAAATGAAATTAATAATAAAGTATTTAAACAGGAGATTTCTATAAGAATCTTTTCTTTGGTTTTTAAATGCTTAAAATAGATTAATTACACTATGCAACAAGAAAAATGGCAAGGACGACCACAATATTTTATTGATGTGTTATAGTCCCCGAACTAGAAAAATTATCGAAATTTTAACTTCTATTTAAGATTGTTGAAGAGGCTGTGCCACCGATTTGATCAGGGCCTTTAAAAGGCCTGTCCAATTTTATTACCAAAGAAACTGAAAAAAACTAAAAATTACCTTTAAGTCATTCTAATATTATTATTTTATATACTCAACGGTTTCGGAATTATTTACACCGCAATTTTTACAAATATTTTTTTTTTGCTAAATTGGAAAATTTTCATATTTTTTAAATGTATAAAAAAACAAAAATTGCAAAAACTTATGATAACATTTATTAACTGATCATAAAGCCATATACACTAGAAATAAAATAAGCTTTATTGAATGAAAATCGATGGGGAATTATTGATTTTATTCACAATAAAGTGAAATTGCCTGATTTTTTTTTAAAATTGAGTTTTGAAGATTCTGCTGTATAGATTTGATTATAACTTGAGAAACACTTGAGAAACAATTTTGTTAAAAATTAATTTATATAATATGGAATTTCGTCACTTTTAAGATATTTAAACTTTATTTTATATATGCTTAAAGGTTTCAAATAAATTCAGAAAGAAAATAAAACTAAAATATATTTTTTCTAAAATTGAAATTTTTTATATTTTTAAAATTCATAAAAAATCAAAAATAGTAAAAAAAATACAATTTGTACTACTGAATCATGAAGCTATGTATAATTCAAATGAATTATGATATATTTTACGAAAATCGATCAATTAATGACGATTTTATTCATAATAAATTGAAGTTACCTGGTTTTTGCAAAAATTCCAAATATTTACACTGTACAAAAAAATCAAATATTTTTTAAACTTACAAGGTTCTACTAACTGATTGTGATAGAAGGCACCAAAAAAAAAAAATAAATATATGTATGTATGTACATGTATCGGCGTTGTAAAAGTTTTCATTTCAGATTTCTTTTCTTCAAAAATCAGATTTTTTCACTTTATTGTAAATAAAATCAATATTTATGCATAGATTTTCATAAAATAAGGCTTATTTTATTTGCTATATATGTGATTTTATGATCATATAACAAAAACGGTAAGTTTTTGACATATTTGCTTTATTATAAATTTTGAAAAATAAAAATTTTCGCATTAGGTCTAAAAAAATTGTTTTCATTATTGTGGTCTGAATAATTCCGAAACCGTTAAGTATATAAAAAATATGAAAACGGTTTAAAGGTAATTTTATATAAAAAATCTGGTGTCTTTTGTAATAAAATTGGACAACACTTTCCCCAAGTTATAATCAAATTTGTGGAGCAGCCTCTGGAAAATTCCAAAATAAAAAAAATTCATAAAACGTATCGATAGAATTTTAAATTTCGACTGTTTTTGTAGTTAGAGGTACATTAGATACCAAGAAAAAAAGAATAACAAAAGTTTAATTTTGTTGCATAAACAGAGAAAAAAAGCAATGTAAAATTAACGTGAACACAATTTTGATTGGAAAGCATACTAAATTTATGAGAAGTAATTTGTTGCTTAAGTGTGTTGCAGACTATTTGCTTTGTTAATAGCCACAATGCACTGTTGCGGTCAGTTGTGTGACTTGTTGTTGTTTATTTTGATGTTAGTGTTGTGTAAATGTGTAAATAGCCGACAAACTTTGCATTACGAAAAATTATTAACGAAAAATTATTAATTTAACCTTAAATCTTTTTAATTTAATATTTTTCACTGTTAAAATAACATTTTTATTAACGTTACACTGCATTTTTAATTAACTTTACTATTATAATTTAAATTTCAAATAAATTTTATGTTAAATCATCAATTAAATCATGTTGCATTAAAATGAAATTAATGTGACTTGTGATGGTATTTATTTAGTGTATAGCTAAAGTAATGTTTGAAGTTGTTGTGGCTGCAGTGGTTGGCGCGCTGATAACCATGCAAGCGGCCCGAGTTCAAATCTTGGTTGGAGCAGCCAATTACAAAACAAATTTTTCTAATTCTTTTGCGAATACACATCACGGAAGAAAAATAATTAATAAAATATTTACATTAAATTCATGTTGTTTTAACTTGAAATAACTTTGATTCAACATGATTCTTTGTGTTCTTTCAATATCAAATTCAAGTTGTTTCAACTTGAAATAATTTTAATTCAACATGTTTGTTCATATTATTTCAGTTTAAACTCTATTTCGATTTAACTGTGCTAGAATATTAAATCAACATAAAATATAGTTATTTCAAAATGAAAAATGTTCCTTGAAGGTTATTGTAAGATCGTGCTGAGTTAACATGAAACATCTATAAAACAAAATCACTCCCGAAGAATGTTAAATTAATATTGTGTTCGACAATTTTAATATGAAACTTTTCTATGTGTATTGTTATACATAGGCGAAGCCCTAGAGGGAAGAGAACCTATTACAAGAAAAGTTATGTGAATGGTTCGCGAGGCCTAGCAACTAGTTCGAATTCGAGGACTTTATATGATGGGTGGGGACCTGCACCAATTTGTACATTGTGTTGTCATTGCAAGAGCTTCTAGATCCAAACTTGGTGTACTTATCCTGTGGCGGTTTCCGTAATACTATAAAAAAATATTTTTGATTTGGAAAAATCTGTTTATACTATGATAGTATTTTGTTAGCGCTTTATTTTGCTTAAGTGTCGTCTTTTCACTGCTCACGACATGGTAACATATTGCGCCATTCTCATTTTCACCAGCGACATGAGAAGTACATTGAAGGCAATTGGTACCAAATTTACCGCACGGATATATCTTCGTAATAAAAATGTAATTGCTATTGGTGTTACAATACTAAACATTGAATTAATTAAAAATCTTTTAAAATCCTCTAAAAGTTATTTCTATAGCATTTTACATACAATTTATTTTCTATTTAATAAATACAATTTGTGAAATCTATGAAAGAAAAAATTGTTTAAGAAACTTTAAGAAACTTTTTGTTGCAAACAGGAGGGTGGTTGTAAAAGACATCGTAATTACTGAGACTTATTTTTTGCTTCATTTCTTGTCACCCTCCTCACTATTGCATGCTTGATTCTATTTAGTCGTTCAAATGATTTCGTTTCCATAACAAAATCAAGTGTAAATAAAATATTTGTATTTTGCAGAAAAATATTTTCTTTACCACATTTGGTTTGTGTGACCTTAAAAGCAAATAAAGAGATATGCCAGGTTAAATACTGTATTTATAGCAAACAGTATGGCCACTTTGCAAGACACATAACTCACACCCTCTTTAATCTTTCTCTGATGGTCTGAGGCACAATATACCACAATTTGTTTTAATGTGTAGTGCACAGTGGGATGGATATATATTTTTATATAAATAGATAATAAGCTCGAGTAATATAATGTTTAAAGAATTATCATGGGCTCGTGTCACTTTGTGGTCAAAAATTGCTTAAGGAAGATTTCGTTGTAAATAAATTTACGAAAATTATAGTAAATTTCTGAATATCACTTTAGGAACTTTAGCCTAATGTAATCACTTTACATTCAAAATCAAATTAGTTCGAAATAATCGCATAAGTTTTTCACATGTTCTTATATATCTATTTAAGTATTAAAAATCAAACCAAGTTTAAGCTATAAAATATATTTAGCACTTTTATGGTAAACAGCACTAGGAGCATTTTTGTAGGACTTTTTAGCCTGCTACAATGCCGCTCAAGCAGAGTTTTTGTTACCTTTTTTATGAACGAGATGAAAAGGACAAAAAGACCCATATACCGAAAAGTTGGAGGGTTAAAATACTTTACGAAAAAGAAAAAAAAATCATGATAAAAGCGTCGAAAACAAGGCAAATTTTATATATTTTTCGGTAGTAATTTTGCTGTTATTTCAGCAATACAATAACCTTAAAGGAGCATTTTTGCTTTTGGAATCAGCTTGAGAGTGATTTAATTCTCGACAAGTGGTGATAATCAAATACACGTGAGCACTGACGATGGAAGTGTAGCGGCTTCCGAAAGTGGCGCTACTCTGTTCTGCTGTGTACGTTGAAAAATTAAGTTGATGTTAATTTTTCCCTTGTTCCTTGGAATATTAATCATGCCCAATTCTTTCTGAATATAACGTTACGAACACTAGCCTAATAATCAATTTAGATTCACAAAGCAAATACGTTCCAAATAATCATATTAATATTTGTGTTGTAGTTGGCTGGCGCGAGATAAGATTTGAACTCGGGTTCATGCTATCATCACATGCTTGGTAATGAACGCGCTAGCAACTGCACACACAACACACTCAAATATACTTTACATATATATGTATACATTAATATAAATACCATTATAGATAACTTGAATTTCATTTTAATTCAATTTGATTTAATTGATGATTTAACATAAAATTTATTTGAAATTTAAGTTATAGTCAGGTTGATTTAAAATGATATGCAACGTTGATTTTTCATTAATTCACGAAAGTACATACAACTTTAATTTAACATGATACCCATTTATTTTACTCTTAATAAGTTTTTTATGGATTCAATATTGAACAATATTGTTTTAACTGTGAAAAATATTAAATCAACGAGAAATAAGGTTAGATTAATAATTTTTCGTTTAAAATTAATATAATACAATGCTAATTTTAAATAGAAATGCAGAAATTTGATATGATTATGATAGATATTTTATATTGTTTGAGATTACAAATCATACATATCGAGGCCTATTTTCGATTTAATCGTAAGCGACATGTTATAAAAAATAAACATTTTTATTGAATTAAAGTTGTGTGTATTTAGTCGAGTCGGGTTTTATCCAAAGATATTTATTATTCAGGCTTTAGTTCGTTCAATTTAATTTTTACAATTAAATCATATTTTATTGAGAAATAATTTTTCAAAGCACAAAGACCAATTTTTTGACTTTTGTAAGGATCGAACTGAACATCGATGTTTTCGAGATTAACCACAATCCCATCGCCTCCAAAGTCAAGCGGTAAATATCTGGCATTAAACCAAATTGCATCAAAGCTCTATGTTTCCTGGCTTTCAGCTTATTTTTTTATGGTGGCTTAGAAATTTACCATACTTGGCACTTATCCTAATCAACAACCACACTTGTGCTTTTAGTTTATATTTCTCACCCAAGATTGAGAAAGCTCCTTTCTCTAGTTCTTAGGGTTTATATATGTTTTGTTTTATCCGTATTACACGGGAAAGTATCTAACCTATTTTTTACTATGTGCCTCTAGTGTTAATAATTGAAGTTGTGTGTATTTATATTGAAATTAAAATTTTATAGGCCTAGACATTCCAGCAAAATCTTTGCTTACTGATAGGTACAGAAGCATATAAGCATTCAAGTCGTAAGTACTTACATTTTGACTCTATAGCTACTTAGTTTTGTTTGAGAGGTCCAAAAAATAAGGGGTACCCCTTACAAATGTATTTACATTATCAGAGCAAGTAACTAGTTATTATTTGACTTACTTGGAGCTAAAAAAATAAGTAGTCAAATTATACGCATTATTTTTTATTTATATTTCTTAAATTTCATTTAATTTTTTTTATTTTTTTTGACCCAGCTGGGATACGATCCTGGGCTCGTTCAGATATCAAGACAAGAACTTTACCCACTCAGCTATTGTTGAATTATAAGTTTAAGTGACAAAAATAAGTTTTCATATGCAAACATATGTTGACTCAAAAAGTGATTGTCTACTTATTTTTATTAATAACTACATATCAACAAATTGTAACTACTTTCAGATAATGATAAAAATACGTACTAATTTTATTAAAAACTAAGTAGCAGTTCTAATTTGAAGCATTGTAATAAGGTAAATAAGTACCACTCATTACTTTGTAAGCCATTAATAAAGTACTACCGATTACAAAAATGACAAAAGTTTTTGCTGGGATAGTTTAGAATTGTCAAAATGCCAAAATTATTGATAACTTTTAAAATACGGACTGTTAAAGTTTATCGTAAGCGATATTTTATGTATATAAAAGATATTGTAATATAATAAAAAAACATTCTATAATTTTTATGGCGGCCTAAAAGAGACGGATGTTATCCTAGAGCAATAAGACTTGCGGCGTTTGTTGAAATTGCCTAGGCTTATAAAAATTCAATATATGGTTGATGACAGCACAAGGACTTGTGTCCTACCAATATATCTGTAAATGTAAAAATACCCTAACTACTAAAATAATGATAATAGTTTAAAACATCAATAGTGCTTGGACTAAATTTTGTCTGACTTAGAGCAGGAATAGGGTTTGCTCAAAATTTTTTGTTATACGAAAATTGTGACTCTTATCAATTTAGTTCCCTTACTTAATTGTGAATCGGTGAAAGGCGGTGGATTTTTTAAGGCAAATGAAAAATTGCTTTTTTGCCACCAAAATACCTCAGTATGGTCCCACTGTGCAGTATATATAAAATTAAGCCAAGAAACACACAACAAAAGAATGGTAATTTAAAGGTATTGGTAGAACATTATGTTGGTTTGAAATTGGACTGGATTATAATAATGATATTGTTTGCTTTGCTGTTGTTGTTGTTGTTGTAACCCGGGGTTAATATGTATTTCTAAAACAAAAAGAACAAATACTCTATCAAATAAACAAGAATAAATGTAAGCGAATCAATGGATAAAGGTATGAACAAGTGGCAAAGAAACGTAAAACTTCTAATTATCTCGTTAAAAATACTTAATAAACATTCATTGGTGTGATACAATAAGGACGATGATGATGATGATGACATTGATGGTGATGACATTGATGGTGATGACTTTGTGTAAAATTAACCTCCTAAGACCCACTTAATATTGACCACGATTTAGATATAGCTTTAAAATCGGGCTATCAAGTTCTAGATTCTCGTGCAACTTTCTGTGCAAGTTAATTTTAAGCTAAACACTAGTTACCAATAGAAAGGTGTTACTTGTCAAAATGTATTATGATATTTTTGTGTAATTTTTTTCAAAAACTTTTCATTTGTGGTCTAACATATTTTTTTTGTGTAATGGATTGTTATTCTTTTTGTTTTGAGCCTTATAATTTATGTAAATTTTTAAGATTTAATTAAATGCTACATTAATACTTACAAGGAAATTTATTTATTTTAAAACTTTTCATTAAATACTATTGTATTGTCGTTGTTGAATTTTATGTTTATGTCACTCAAGGCAGTCTGGTGGAAAAAAGACTGTCATACTATTGAAACGTTGTCTGGTACAGTTAAGATTTGTCAGGTCTGAAGGTATTTGAGAACTTTGTAGGCAAAATGGGCAGGAAATTGTTATTGCTTTTTTTCTTAAGAAATAAATTAGTTGATATTAAAGAATTTTATTTACAAATTTATTGGTAATTCTAGTTTCCAGTGCTTTTTCCGTGCTCGCTGAAAGTATACTCGTAGTAAAATATTTGATAAAATAAACGCATAAATTTGAAAATGGAAACTGTTTCAGCATTATTTATTATATTATAAATAAATGTACATAAGATTGTTTTTAAAAAGGCTGTCCATCATGTGTTGAAAACGAAAAACGGAAAAACTGTTTATACTCTCTTCATACTAAATGACGTGTCCGTAATTCATGCTGTTGATTTTTTACATTAAGAAACTATAAATTTTTCCAAAAACGAAATTACATTTATAACGGTTTTAAAATATTTAGATTTGCTTCTCTTATTTCACACATAAAATTTTTTAAAATAAGACAAGCTATAATTTCTTAACCTTTTTGTTGTTCGCAGTTTGGTGTATTGAACGTTACGTTTTTTGGGTACGTTTCATTACTCAGTTTAATTATTAAAATTGCATTAACAACATACACTAAAATAACAGTGTAGGTTTATACTTTTAAATATTTAAACGAATTATCAACTTTGTTAATTAGTAACATATTGCAAAACGTTTCATCAATCAATCATGGTTTGTATCCATAAAAATGTATTGAGTGTTATCCATACTTTTCAATTTAATTGAAATTGTTTAGTACATAATTAAGGAGTTTATATTAAAACTATATATCAATTGTTGTAAATTCCAAATATAGTGTGTGCTCTGAAAAATATTGCTTTTGAAAGAAAATGTATTGAGTGTTACGTTAACAAAATGTTTAGTCTATCTATGAATTTTAGGATGATTAAAATAAATTAACAGCTGCGGAAGGGTAGAAACGATATAGAGCGGCATCATTCATTAAAAAATGTCTGATTTGCGTTGACAAAATTTTTAATTTTATTTTTATTTTTATTTATTTTGAATTTAGTGCCCTCTAGTGATGCCGAAAAAAGTTATATATAGACTGTTCTTTTAAAACGGGTTTCTTTATACTGTTTGCTTTAGAAATCTAAAATTTTTGTAAAAATTGGACACAGAATTTTTTTTGTAATATCTTTGTCCTATAGGACAAAGCATTTGGGAAGCGCCTTGCATTGCCAACCACTTTTTTTGAGGATAACTAGCTTAGAACGAAGTTCGTTATCGATTGTTATAAAACTTTGAAGAAACATTCTCTTCCTATGGCAGCGCCATACTACGACTAGAAAAGTGGGCAGCGCCACGCGCACTCAAAGTAGATATTCTTTTTCAGCTAGTTATACTTAACCGAGACTTATGATGGTGAAACTTGTCTCACATATTAAGCTTAGTTGAAAATGCAATATTATGATAAGAAAAGTGGGCAGTGCCATGCCCATTCAAAGGAAGTATATAGTGATAAACATATAGACAATTATTGGCTGACATCTGAAAATGGAATGGATGGAACAGTACGCAGTGGTCGCCATAACGGTTGACTGAGCCATCAATTATTGTGATAACTAAAATGTGGCTAAAGTGTCCTTCATATTTTGAGGATATGTGCAAGCAGTAATAAATCTGTATCTTTGAAAATTGCGACCCAATTATAAAACGGTGTGTGTAAAAATCATAAAGGGGAAGCTAAGCTTGAAGAAGAATGAAACCTGGACCACTTCGTTGAAACACATGGTTTGCTACATGGTGTCAAATTTAACTATCTCGGGCATGATAAACTTTGTTGGCTTCATAACTTTTACAAATATTATCCAATTTTAATGAATTCAATTTGTTGTAAAGCTTATTAATAGACGCAGAAAATACACTTGGTATCATTAAGACATCCTTAATATTTTGAGAGATATTTATCTTTAAATTTTAAAATGTTGGTTTTTGGCCGCTATTTTGTTGCTGATTTTAGAAATATTCCCGATAATATTATAGCCAAAATTTTCCAATAAATAGTTTATGATTGCAAACAAAATCCTTCATAATTTGCAGAAGAAAGTTTTGAATTTTATAAGAACTAGTAATAAGATAAAAAATTATCACTCATTACTTTGTAGCCCATTAATAAAGAAGTACCGATTACAAAAATCACAAAATTTTTTGCTATGTTTCCAAAGAATAGTATTTAAAAATGGCTGCAGTTGAAATTTTAAATCGATTAAAGCATGCACTTTTGGATGTTGCCAACATTGGGCGAATATACTGAATTTTTTATGAAATTCTAAATCCATCGAGTTTTTCAAATTTCCTTAAAAATCATATTAGATACATTTAATATAAGTAATCTGGCGCCGTCAAAAATGTGACCAGGAGTGCAGATTTTCTAAAAATATTAAAATTTTTAGAAACATTTTATTTACCGGCGTGAAAATAGTACCAAACTTTATTTAATTTTTATTTCTTTCTTATTTATTGAAAAACATAACAATCCTCTTATTCTAAAAATGTTGACGATATTTTACACAGGCATTTTTTCCGGATTTTTAGTTAAAAAAGAAAAAAAAAAGAAAGGGAAGAAAATGCGAGTTTCCATTTTTCTTTGTCTCTTAATAAACTTTGCAGCAAGCTTAAATTTATTAAAATCGGCTAGTACTTGTAAAAGTTATGAAGCCAACAAAGTTTCTTATGCCCGAGATAGTCAAGTTTGACACCCTGCGGCTAGCCGTGTGTTTCAAAAGCGAGGTCCAAGTTTCATTATTCTTAAAGCTAGGGTCCTCCTCTATGATTTTTACATACACCGTTTTGTAATCGGATAGCAAATTTCAAAGATACCGATTTATTATCCTTTTTGTCCAATTGTAGCCAATGTGCGTTGGACTATTTAGACCTCAAGGTGAGTCAATATTTTTAAATTGGTCTAAGAATTTTTCTTAAGAGAGTTTATTGGAATTCCTTCAATTCGTTTTTGCTGGTATCCCGTTTTCTTCTGAAAGTTTTCAAGATTTTTTTCAAGATTTTTTGTCTAGAATTGCATAATCAGAAGTGATCATAAATTTCTTTTCAGCAATATTTGACAATTTCTTGACTGTAAGAAATCTATAAAATTATTTTCATGTTTTCTTAATTAGTTTAATTAATAAAGTCGAAGGATTTTAAGGTTTTTCCCATAAAGAGATATTCACTATTTTGTAAGTAAACAGTCAGTCGGCTTTCACTAATAAAAATTCATAATATTCTTGATATTGATATGTAATTTTCTTAGTCTTTCAAAATAAGAACCGATGCTTAAGTATTGTTATCGTGATTACGCTATGCAACAAAATAAATTTTTTGGGGTAGCTAATTTTTTTATTGGTTTTGTTCCCCTATTCATAAAAATATTTTTATATATAAAATTCTATGGATTATTTTCTGTCTTTAATTTGTATAAAATTTTTAATTTAAGAAGCAGATGAACTGATTTTATTATAACATGAAAACAAATTGATTGAAAAATTTTGTTGCAAAATATTCAACTTGTTGCACAGTGTTATCAGCTCAAATTTGATAAATAAAAGTTTTTAATTCCTCTACCTTACAATTTAAAAACTATTACAATTAAAAGAAAAATTTATTTCGAAATTTGCTGAAATGAATTTTATTTTACGCAACATATTTTTCTAATCTAATTTCGAAACGAAAACTATCTAAATAGAATGCCATAAAATAAACTAAAATATATTTATTACAAATACAAACTGCTACAAATTTTTATCTGGCAGTTATCGCAACTCTCATCTATTTCAATGCTAAAACTTTTTCTATTATATCTCTTTATCTTGTGAATACCGGAAATCTGCACAAAAACTCTCTACTTCCTGCTCGGTATTCATCTAAAATGCTCTTATGAAAAAATTTCTTTAATACTCTTTTATCTTTAAGAGTTCATTTAATAAGTGCGCATGCGTTTTCTTGAAATGTTGCTCTTTAAAAAAAATGGTGAAAGATTTTGTTGCTATTTAAGGGTTGCTATAAAATATCTTACCATTTTATAGATGAAGTATAAAAGATTAAAATAAAAATTTTTGAAAGGCAACTACTCGTATAAAGACTTTTGAAAATGTTTTGGCAAATAGTGGGAATTTCATTGTGTTTATGCAAATACTAAATTAAAATTGAAACGATTTTGTGTCCTATAAAAGGAACAATTCTCTGTTAGGTTTCAATGAAACCCACGATTGCTTTTACGTAATTTTATTTTATCCAAAGAAATTTCTTATTCAGGCTTAAGTTCGTTCAATTTAAATTTTACAATTATTCATTTTATTAATGCCGAAAACATCGATGTTCAGTTCGACCTTTACAAAAGTCAAGAAATTGGTATTTGTACTTTTCAATTGCCACATGCTTTGAAAAATTATTTCTCAATAAAAAATGATTTAATTGTAAAAATTAAATTGAACGAACTTAAGCCTGAATAATAAATTTCTTTGGATAAAACCCATATAGTTCGACTAAATACACACAACTTCAGTAATTTTATTTTTTCACTAAATAGGTTAAGTGTGAAATTTTATTATTTCGGCTTTTTAGTTCAATATTTAAATTAATGTAAATTCAAATTATTTTATTAAGAGTGAAGTATTCGAATATTCCAATCAGATAAGCAGAACGGAGCAGTACTACTGACTTCGACAGGCCGCTACACCGTATCATCAGCGTTCTTGTTCACTTTTACCACTTATGAAGGTGGCTGCTCTTTTTATAAAGAAACATCAGCTTTTTAACTAATTTTTGTCACGAAATAGAATACAATACTTTTTTTTCATGTAAATTCTTGCATTAATTTTATTTTCAATGACATAAAGAAATTATGCTGCAGCGGTACGGAATATATCAGAAATAATCAATAGCACTGTACAACACAAAAAAAATTAACAAGGCTCTTATGACAAATTCTTGTAGAGGTCATTAAAAAAATATATGGTGGAGTGTAATAATATCCATGGACATTATTTTCAATTTGAAAAGTAAATAATGTTTATGAAAATTGTATTGCACAGTAAAGCGGCTGTTAGACAGATCAAACTTTGGTTGCGTGTGCGTTTGTTTACAAAAAAATTTTTACAATATACAGAGGGGAAATATTGAAGAATATCAAAATGCTTTTGATTTTTATAGCAAACGCACACAACCACATATAATGAAGCTAAATATTGATCTGTCTAGCAGCTGCTTAAAGGTGGAAAATGCCGACAAAATATTTTAATTTAGAATTAAAGAAAAAATCTGTAACAACACATGTAACAACACATGTAACAACACATGTAACAACACATGTAACAACACATGTAACAACACATGTAACAACACATGTAACAACACATGTAACAACAAATGTAACAACACATGTAACAATACATATCAAAAGTAACAACACATGTCGCTATGTGTTTTTTCAACGGCAATAAATTGCCAGCACGCAATTGGAAGTCGATTTAGTTCATTAGAGCTGCAACATATTTGAATGAATTAAAAAGCTACATTGTTTGTAGAAAAAAAATTAACTTCGGAATGGGTCCATGTTATTAGCGAAAGGGCATATAAAATAATTTAATTTGGCATCAATAACTCAAAATCAACAAAAATGGACATCAGCGTTTATTCAAGATATCCGCAGAAATAAACTACCAAACATTTCAAGCATAAAAGGAGGTTGATTAGAAATTGTATTCATAAACAGTTCTTTAACAGATACACACTTTAAAGAAATATAAAGAAAAAATTTGGCCATACTTTTAGGACCAAAAACATATATATAGTACCTGTTAGCTATGTGTGTTTACAATTTTTGTGTACTAAAAATTTACGCCATAAGATATGTGAAGTTTCTAAAGTTAATTTTTATTTTTTCGTGTCCTTTGAAATTATAATAAAATATTTCATAAATGAAACGAATAATTTTTAAAATCAAAACTTCTTTAGCACGATGCAATAGATTATAAATAAATATACATTATTTTCTTTTGTCGAAAATTATACATCTGAGTTGTATTAAAATCTAGTGTGTGTTTTGAAAAAAATATTGAATGCTTATGAAAATGTATTGAGCGTTACGTAAAAACAGTTGTTAAATATAATTTATCTACACATTTTTGGACGTTAATTAAGTTAACAGTTGCTAAAGGGTAGAAACGACATAAAGAACATTATTGGGGAATTCAGAAGGTAGTCATACAGTCATAGGTTTTAAAATAATAACATGATAAAATATGACTGCTGTGAGCAACCCTTCATAAGTTAATGGGCTATTTCAAATTTGTATCACCTGATAAAAAATAGCAATTATAAATTATTCAACAAACAAAATTTTCTCACTTGCATATTTTTAAATGTCTCGATTTTTTATTATTACTTGTTACATAGCTATACAAATATAATCAAATGTGAAGCTATAAAACTGTGATTAATTTTAGGACATACTTTACTGCATATTACATACATTCATTTATATCAATGGCGGCGGATTGTAAATATTATCACCGGCTCGTGAAAAGAGTTTCGGCCATTCGGCTCAGATTTTTATTGTGTAGTTATGACAAAGTAATAAACACATCACAAAAAGTCTTATTATTTTAGTACTTTTTTGTTTGAAGTACAACAACAATCTTTTTAAACGATCTTAAAATATTAGCACTTTATAACATTATGACATGATAAGACACCTTGTGAATACCCCACTTCTGTTTTCAAATTTCTGATTTTGTTTGAAAATTTTTTGCTGCTACCGCACTATGCGGTATTATATTCTCAAATGTATATTCAAAATCTATTATGTAGGTCGGATTTTGCTACGAATAATTATTTGAAATTGACAAAACTTTTAAGATTTTTTTGTCGATTTTATTAATATTATTCCTATTTTGAAGAAGAGTTTGCTTAATCATCGCTTATGTATAAATCTAAAGACTTATATTAAGAGATACAAATTTTTTAATTTTTCATGTGAAAATTCCAAGTCAAAATTGAAAAAGTGGTCATAACTTTTAATTTCGTTCGACGATTATTATACTTTTTTGTTGGTAGAGAGTAGATGTATAGCACTTTCAAACCCTATACTTATTTTTTGTGATGTATTTTTTCGCGAAAATCATTCCCAGAACAACCGCGAAACAAAAAAAAAAAAAAAAAATTAAAAAAAATCGAAAGAAATAATTTTATTTTAGGATTTGTTGAATGAGGCGAAAATTAAAATATGAATCACCTTACTTCAAATATAGCATTTATTTACATTGGAAAAAAAGATGTACGTTTAGATTGAGAATCACTCATATAATTTTTTTTTTGCAATTTTACAATTTGTGATTGATTGCTGCTGGAATATAAGTATTTCTGTTCAGAATGGAACAAAATTAAAGCAGAAGAAATTTTGCATTTTATTTAACATTAACTTTAAAAGTCTTTTAATTGCTCACCAAAATACCTAGCCTGTGAAAATAAAATAAGAACAATAAAAAAGTAAAGTGCCCAAAATAAATTCTCAAAAAATATTGTTAATGACTATTACCACAAATCCCATCAACTCGAGAGATATTTTTTTCCAATGATATATATTTATTTTTTGTTTTTGTCACATCGAACATCATAAATTACCAGCATTTTTTTGTCACCAGTATCATGAAAAAACAAAGTTTACTTGTAAACATGTTAATTATGATTGAATTGTATAAATAAATCACAAAAAAAAAAACAACAACACATAAAAATGTATAACAAAATCATTACGAGTCAGGACCAAAGAGGAAGAAGACAGCAGTAAGGGAAGTAACAGCAGCAATAACGGAAATAAAAAATAAAAAAAAACGTAAAAACAAAAGCACTCAATAGGCGCCACTTGTAGTGATAAATGTTCACACATAGTGCTATGGCTGCAACCACCAGAACTACCACTTCAACATTTAGTGAATGACCAGTTGACGCCACAAAATATGCTAATTTATCACAAACTCATACGCGCCTGTACATGAAAACACAAAACAAATTGTATGCTTGTGTTTGTGTGAGTGCTAAAAAAATGCATTGTTACTGCGATTTAATGTATCGGCGTATATTCGCATTTTTACAGTGGGACAAAAAATTAAATGTACTCTTATTTAAAGCACTGAAAGTAAATAAGATTTCACAAAGGATATTATATCTACTTATAAAATAATTTGCACAAAACGATACATATAGATGTAAATATATTTTTAATGGTGTAAAATATTTTTTGTTTTGCACTGTAAGCCTGAAATTCCTTTTTGTCTGCCGAATTGCTTGTGAATCTCATATATTAATGCCAGTGTGTGCATTTTTGAAACCAAAGAAAAAAAATTTATTAATTTATTTTCAAACGCAACTAAATACATAAAAATTATGCTGGCGAAAAATTGTATTAAAAATATTTGTTTGGTTTAACCCATTTTATATATTAGTAAATTATGATTAGAAGAGAAACTATAGCTCTATAAAAATACGAAAGTTTTCAAATTTAGGTTAAGCTTTGGACTGCAGCAAATCATAGACCTTTCCCAAGGAATTTTAGATGTTTAATTTTTTGAGATATAAAACCGAAATATTCTCGAAAAATAATGAAATAAGCAGAAAAAGTAAAAGAAAATATTGTCATAATGCGCTTAAGACTAAAATAAGCAAATAGAAGCAGTAAAAAATAAAATATGCAAAAATAGGCACAAATAAGCACTAAAAAATCGATGCAAAATTTTTATAAAGCCGCAAAATGCATAAATATCTTATCCACAACTCCATACGCAGCACAGGAAAAAACATTGAAAAGTATATTGCTGCTTTTACTGTTAAAAAAAAATTCACATCTATATGATGCCATCAATAAAAGAAATATATTGAAGAAAAATCTGAGTCAAACTGTGACTGGCTAAAAAGAAAGATAAAAGGATGGAAAACCGAACACGTATATTAAATTCTATAAACCATGTTCAGAATTGTGCCTTAATTGCGCAATTGGAAAATTTACACTATTAAGGCCTTAATTGAGCTCAATTTATCATACAAGAAGTCAATTAATAAATTGAGCAATTAGTAGTTAATTGTTTCATAAATTGTGTAGCTTCTACTGAACAGACTTTTAGATCTTTTATGTTGTCTGTTGCCTCAGACTGAAACTTCTTTGGGTTTAAAAATTTTTTTACCAAACGTCCCTCAAAGGACTAAATTTATTGTTTACTCGCTACTTTATTAGTAAATCAGAGACGTTTAGGTTTTTGCGGTTTTGTAAATTTATTGTTTTAACAAATTTGTAACATGTTGGCAACAAATTATATGAAACATGGGAATTGTTAACAAATTATAATATTTTATACGATTGGTTTTCGAAATTATTTTGGTTCTTTTTTTCACTCTGCGCACTTTTTTTGTATTGCATTATTTATCACCTTCACAATTGAAATGGCAAACAATTAAAATTGCAATTAATTGTGTAGCATTCAAATAATCAGAAAAAAGCAAGAAAATGAAATAAAAATATTAAATAAATATGTATTGTAATTTAGATGTTAAATAAAAGCCTTACATGGCTGCGCAAAAATCTCAAAAATGTAAAAGATAATTACTGTTTTTCTGTAACTAACAAAGATAGAACAACTTTTAAAAGCCTGGTTCCTGCAAGACTGCAAAAAAAATCAATTTTTTTTCGTTTTATATTTTTGAATCTGTGATTCATTTTAGAGAGAGAGTTAAATTTCCCCACATTTTGAATTTTTTTATAGTGACCCGTCATAGGAAATCTTGTAAGCCTTACGTTTAAGGTATAATATGTGCTTAATACTTTTATGTAAAACATCTCGAGGAAGTTTTATTTAAAACATTTCAGCCCGCTATATTGCCGCTAAAGGAGAGTCTTTTGCCTATTATATAAAAAAGAGGACTAGAATGCTCTACAAAAATATTTCTCATGGTGCTTTACATAAAACAGCTGAATACGCCTGATACCTGAAACTAAAGGCTGACAAGATTTCCTATGGTGAGTCAATATAACTATGACCAAATGGGTGAGATGTTTAACTCCCCCTAAAATGAGTCCCTGATCTAAACTTTCAAAAAGATGATATATATATATTTTTTTTGATGCCCTCTGCGAGAATCAGTCGCTAAAGCCTAGTTATTAAAAAAAGTAATTTTGTTGTACAGTGTAACTATTCACAATTTTACCAAAATTCAGGCAACTTCACTGTATTACGAATATAGCATAATGCATTTGAGGTGTACCTAACTTTATGATGCAGTTATAAAAATGGCAAGTTTTTTGGAAGTTTTGATTTTTTATGAAGTTTTAAAAACTAAAAATTTTAAATTTTACAAAAAAAATTTATTTTTTATTATTGCGTTCTAAATAACTCCGAAACTTTTGGCCATAAAAAAAATAATGGTAAAATGTCTTAAAGATGGCTAAAATTAAAACTATTTGAATTAAATCTTAACGAAATTCGACGAGTCTTTCTCAAGTTGTAATAAAATCGGCCTCTGCAAAAGGCACACACTGATAGAAAAACTATCATAACGCTGATGTAATTAGAATGCTATGTCAAGTTTCTTCGTTTTTGAGCCCATCAAAAAATTTCATCTTAGTAATATCAACCTTTATATCAGCTAGTCATCAATACCAATGATGACAAATCGATCACCAGTGCAATGACACACCAAATCAGGCAAATGACGAATTAGAATCTATTTATTGGAAAAATATGATCAATATAATAAAAAACCGTCATAACGCTGATGAAATTTGACATCAATGCTATGTCAAAACTGTGTTCGTTTTTGACCCCATGAAACTTTTCATCATTATGATGTTAACCTTTACATAAGCAGCTCATCTTGGCATTAATGTGATGATTAAAACAATTCTACATATTTAAATTTTCTTACTTGTACTTCTTTTTATTTTATATATTATATCCTGCAATTCCTATAAGGAACATAGTTTAACTTTTTGTTATATTATTTTATCTTCTAATGTTGCTCCTGATCCGAGTCTCCTCAATTTATTGCATATTTTTGTAAGCTGATGCCTTTTCGCTACGTCTTCACGAGCCATCGACTTGAACGTGACACTGGCAGAGCAACTGTAAAAAATTCATCAACTTCTTTGTTGGGGTGAATACGTGTGATGTCGATGGTTCTTCTGCCTTATCAAAATGTATTTTGTGGTAGTGCAAAAGAGATGGAATATTTAGCAATTTCATTCTGTCTCTTTTCTTTCTATTGAAAATGGTTGTTGACGGCGAATCTCATGGCGAACATTGATGCTCAGTCATATGTTCGGGCATCGATGTCAGAACATGGACATGAGCGGTCTACATTAGCCATGTGTGCTGTTTGATATGATGTTCATGCCAAGTTTATGGCTAATGTAGATCCCCAGTTACCATTTCAGACACGTCACAATCTAAAACATCGGCAGCATAAAGTCAACAATATGATGACATCATACAATATGATGACTAAAAGTCATCAATATGATGAAAAGGTGTCCTACTCTGGTTTGCTTCAATGTTTTACCTGTTCACATGTGCCATACTGCCTGAGTTTTTAAGAAGACATATAGAATTTATTACTAGCTCTGTCATGTTTGTTAACTGTTTATAAATGAGTCTTAATACAAAATTACAAAAAAAAAAAAACACAATAACATTTGATTTAAAATACAAATTACAAACGTTATAACATTATATACTTTTTTCTTTATAAGTATTTTACACTTTAATGATATGTAATAAGTTACATCGTATTGAAGTCATTCCAGTCATAGCATCATAGATGACACTTTAACTATGTCAAAATGACATTTGTCATCAGATTTATATCTGTTTTCGTTTTATTGATGATATTTGTCATATCATTGATGGCCAAATTTTTATTACAAGGCGCACACTAGTTCCAATTGGAAAATAAGTGTAATAAATCTATGTCTTTGCAACTAGCGCTGTGAGTATACAAAACGATGTATGTAAAAATTATAGAGGAGAAGATAGGCTTTTATAATGATGAAACTTACACCACCCTGTTGAAACACACGGTGAGCTACAGGATGTCAAAGTCCACTATCTTGGGCATGATAAACGTTTTTGGCTTCATAACTTTTACAAGTATTATCCGATTTTAAGAAATTAAACTTATTGTAAAGCTTATTAAGAGCCAAAGGCAAAAACGCTTTGTTTCACTAAGATATCCCTAATTTTCTTGTTTGAGATATTTGGCGTTGAATTTAAAAATTTTGGTTTTTGGCCGTGACTTTGTTCCTAACTTCGTAAATATCTCCAGTAATAGCATGGGAAAAATTTAATATTTTATGATTTTAAAGAAAATCCTTTGTAATATGCAGAAGAAATATTTAAGTTATCTCAATTCTTGTAGCTAAGAAAGAAATCAAAGTCAATACTATGAAATGAGGGTGAAAACGCCTAAATTTTCACAAAAAGAGATCTTAATAAATTGCTGGACGTTTTTCTCAAAAAAATTTCAGTGCTAGCATTTCCTTTTTCCATATTTAAAAAAAGTTCACAAATGACTGCAGTTGAAATTTTACATCGATTAAAGCATGCACGTTACATCCAGCAGTCGACGGACGAATATAGTGAATTTTTCTACGAAGTTATAAATTAATCGCTGAAGAAAAAAATGCCCATCGAGTTTTTCAAATTTTATTTACAAATAATATTATATATATTTCATTAATTAATCTGGCTTTTAATACACAGACACTTACACATACACTCTAAAACATTACTTCAAATTTACGATCATATATTGTCTAAATTTGTCTTGAAAATTTCTCCTTGTCTAAAATTACATCCATTTTGTAGTTATTTTTTTAAAGAAAAAAAATTCCAAATTAAACATATTTAGTCCAAGTGGAAAAAATTTAGCATAGAGTATAATACGGCTATGGCTGAATGGTAGATACGTCAAACTATCGGTCAGGAGGTCGCGGTTCAAACCTGCATGCAGCTAATCGCTTTTTTTAGTAAAAACATTTTGTTTAAAAATAATGCGTGTGTAATTTTAGGTCGATATAATCTGTAAAGTGTTGCCGACTATTATCGGCCTAATTTTCAACAAAAGTGTTTTAGAGTGTATATAGATACTTTAAATTTTCAAAGTTAGTGTTAATTGGTGTAGTCTGTATAATAGACTACACGAATTAGCACTGATATTTAAAACAATAAAAATTAAAGGGTGTTCTATCAGTTAGTGCAAGATATAAACTCTTAAAGTTTTCAAAAACGCTAAAACTAAAAAATTCCAAAATTAAAAAATGACAAAACGAAAAATCGCAAAAATCAAAAAAGTGCTTAAAGGAAAAAAGCACCAAAACTAAGAAAATCGCTAAAACGCAAAATATCACCAAAACAAAAAAACGCCACAAACCTAAAAAAGTCGTCATAACGAAAAAAAGCACTACAACATAAAAAAATCGCTAAAACTAAAAATATCAAAAAACAAAAAAAATCGCCAAAAATGAAAAAAAAATCACAAAATTGATAAAAGCACTAAAAACAAAAAAAAAATCGCCAAAACAAAAACAAGTTTAAAAAAAAAATCTCTAAACAAAAAAATTACAAACAGCTGAATAAAATCTCAAAAACCGATAAAAGCGCCAAAACTGAAAAAAAACGCCATAACTAAAATAAATCGCTAAAACTAAAAATTTCGTCAAAAAGCAAAAAGCAAAAAAAAAAACGTTAAACAAAAGAAGGCCAAAACCAAAAAAACTTTAAAACTAAAAAATATGTAAAAAAACAAAAATAAAATTGCAAAAAACAAAAATCGCCAAAAAACAAAAAAATATCCAGAACGAAAAAAAGTTTCATAACAAAAAAATAAAAAATAAAAAAATCGCTACAACTAAAAAAATAACCAAGAAGCGAAAAAAATCTCCAAAACCGAAAAAAAGCACGAAAACTGAAAAAATCGCCATAGCTAAAATAAATCGCTAAAACTAGAAATATCGTCAAAAAGTGCAAAAACGTTAAATAGAACGCAAAAACCAAAAAAATCGCTAGGAAAAAAGGAAAAATCACGAAAATTAAAAAAGCGGCAAAAACAACGAAAAATACTTATGAAAACAGGAGCGAAAACGAAAAGTGATATACATATGTGTATTCGTACGTAACGCTTCGTGTACGAGCCACAGTCGCACTTTACTTAATTTATTAAAGCTTAGTTTTTCCTCTATACATCGTTTGTAATCGGATCGCAAGTTTCAAAGATACAGATTTATTATCCTTTTTATCCTTTTTTCAAATGGAACCACTGCGGGGCGTCACAAATGCGAAGATACATTTTTCTATGAGTGTATAAAAATTAATATTTAAACAGCTTTAAAGTAATTTTATATAAAATTTTCTAGTGTTGTTTGTAATAAAATTGTATAACCAGTTCTCAAGTTATGATAAAATCGGTGGAACAGAATTTAAAAAAATCCGAAATTTTAGAAAATACTTAAAAAAATTGTATCCATAGATATTCAAATTTCGACGGGTTTTGTTGCTAAGAGGCCATAATACATCAAAATATATATTTGTATTCCTTGACATTTTTCTTGTAGCATAGTGTTATATAAAACCAATTTTATTTAGAAAACTTTTATAAGAATTTCAAAAAGATTCTGAATAAGTCAGTAAATATATAAATTATAAAAAGGGTGGAATTTTTTAATACCATTAAAAATTGGGATAAAAACTATAAATTAAAAAACGAAAACTTTTCAAAAGTCTTTCTTATCATCTGAAGCAATAAACGGACAATTTTTGGGTTAAATTTTAGTAACATTTCAGTAACATTTCAAATCCTTTTAAAGGACTTCATTCATGTATTTCATATAAAATACAAAATAAATTTTTGATATGCAACTACATGTGTGTCCAGATATGTCTTCACCTTGTTGTTGTTGTTGTTGTTGTTGTTGTAACTTCATGTTTGTGTATGTGTTTGTGTGATGTGTATGTGTTTGTGTGATGTGTGTGTGGTTGTGTGTGTGTGTGTGTTTGTGTGATTTTTATTACTGTGCAACAACATTTATATTTAAGTTAAAAACTCATTCGTCAATTAAATGAAAACACATTCATCATAACAATGGCTTTAGTCATCACTCATCTGTACATTTACTGGCATTCGGTTACAACAGGAATATTTTAACAACAATCATTTCAACAAACAGACAACCTACGAACTAAAATTTATTTATGTACAACTTCCATGTAGACTACGAACAAGAAAATATAGTGAAATTTTGGCTCTTACATACAAACAAGAAGAGTATTTGCATGTTATTTGTTTGCCTCAATGATTCAATGTTTTACAGACAACACACTTTCTCAAAGTCATCAGCATCAACATGATATTTGCCAGACTTCGCAGCTTTTGAAACGGGACATCAATTCGTAATCACAATCAACATCAGTATAAATTTTTCAGTTTTAAAAGCAGAGAGCTTAACGTATGACAAACAAACGGTATTTGTAAGAAAGAATATTTCTGTTTTTCTTGGCTCCACAAGGAGCTACTTGTTAAATGCTGGCAAGTTTTTCAAATATTCTCCAGTTTTTGTTCTGCAGTCTATGCTAGACTAGACTAACCCTTAAACACATTTTAAGTTCAGAAAAATTTCTGACCTTAAAATTAAGTCGCCGCTGAAGGTCCTAAAAGACCCGTAAAACAAAAAGTTAAGAGGACTAAAATGTTTCTGAAAAGTAGTGCTAAGAACACCATATACCTTACCTTGGTCCTACATGATTTCCTATGCCTAATACTAATTGTAGAAAAGTGCTAAATTAACCCTTAATTAAAAACATGTCCAGCTTTAAATGATTTCTGAAGTTCAATTTAAGTCTGCTTCGCTGTCTGTGACAATTAGAGTAGAATTATATGGCAAATACTTTTATAGAAGATTTTAGTCAGCTATATCGCGGCTGAAGGGAAGTTTTATGACTCTTTTACATGAAGAGCACAAAAAGAGCCATATAAAGAAGACCTAGAGGGTTAACATGTTCCACAAAACTGTTTTCCGTCAACATATCTAGTACCTTAAACTTAAGGCTTACAAGATTTTCTATGCCGAGCACCAATAAGATTAAGTACGAAATTAACCCTTGACGAAATGTTAAGTTTTGAATAATTTAATCAGATTGAGTCTGGAGCTTGGGTGCTGTTAAATGCTTAGAGTAGAATATTTTTTTAGAATATTTTAGCCTGCGGCGCACAGTGGCTCATAATAGCTTTCATTTTGTAACTTTTAAACGTGTTGAAATATTTTAATACTTTATTTTTTGACGGCCTTTATTTTCATTAAAAGCACTTGAGCAGTTGTTGAGAAGTATAAACCCAAAGTTCAGCTTTTGAATTTTTTTAAAAATGTATATAAAAATTTTGCATTTTAATTTTTGAACCCCTTTGACTTTATCTGGATAAAGAAATCATTTTATAAAATAATACCTAGGATACGTTTAAGATCAGGTTAGGATAAGCCGTTTCTGAAATATGTAGTACAATAGATCAATCAGTTGCAAATATAAATTGGCGGGGGGAGTACCGCTTTCCCTACACTTACCCGTCAATATTTTTCCCCAACTTCCTATCTGGTATTCAAATTGGTGCATATAAAGTTTAAAGACTCTTACTATTATATCTTTACAGTTAGCAGGTAATTATTGATCACTTTGTATGCGGAGTACCCCTTCCCTCATGCCTAATTTGCCAGTTTTTTACATAGCTTCGTATCTTATTTTCAAATTCATTTTTATTAAATTCGAAGACTCCTACTGTTATATATTTCCAGTTCACAGGTTTATATGGGGAGTACCCGTTCCCTCGCACCTACGCTGCAAGTTTTTTAGCTTCGTGTCTTGTCTTAAAATTAGCTCATACCAAAGAAGACTCTTACTGTTATAGATTAGATAGCAGGTAATTATTAATTACGTTCTATGGGGAGTACCCCTGCCCTCTCACCTACACTAGTATGGTGAGTACCCCTTCCCTTGATCCTATACTGCCAATTTTTCGGCACACTTTGCCTTTTGCTGTAAAAACACCATATGATGTATATAAATACTCTAACTGCTATAGTTGTTATGATATTATATATTTACTTGGTATAGGCGTGGCACTGCCCTCTTTTATATCCGTTAGATTGTGTTGTCATGCAATTTTATTATGTGTGGACAGTTTCAAGTTGATCTCAAATCTTGAAGTTGGTGAAAATTAGTCACTCCATAATAATTTTTGAGTAATTTGATTAAAATTAAAAAAAGTGTTCTACGGACGGTTCCGAACGGGTACAAAAGTATATATAGGATTAAAGAAGACACTTACCTAACGTTGCAAAAATGACCGCATCCGATTATCGATAATAGTTTGCGAGAAGTGATAATCTCTTATGACAATATATAAATAAATCACTTTTATTCTAAAATTATATAAAATATGTGTTGACCTAATTTTTTGGCTACTTTAGTTCAGATATGTTTGCTTTTAAATAGGTTTAAGATTTTTAAAAACGGTGGCAATAAAAAATATAGGTTCTGGCCAATGAATTCAATTTCTGAGACAGCGTGTGGCGATATATGCTGAAGGGAAGTCTTTTGCCCCTATTTTAAGACAGAGACAAAAAGACCCATAGCACGAAGAGTAGGAGGGCTAATAAGTTCTACAAAAAAGTTTCTTAGAGTGCTTTAAATAAAAGTAGCTCAAAACATCTTATAACTTAAACGTAAAGCTTTCAAGATTTTTTATGCCGAGTGCTAACTGTGAATAAATACGAATTTAACCCTTAAACACTTGAATGATTTCTGACTTTCAAGTTGAGTCTGAAGGTTGGATGTCTGTGAAGACTCCTATTAGAATTTTATGGCAAATATTTATGTAGAACATTTCAGCCCGCTATACCGCCGCTGAAGAGGAATTTTGTGTTCTTTTTATCAGAAAGCTACAAACAGGCTCATACAACGAAGAGTTACAGGGTTAAAATGGTTCACAAAAATATTTGTTGTAGTCTTTTACATAAAACGCTAAACTTAACTGATACCTAAAATGTAATAAGTACAAGATATCCTATGCGGAGTACTAATGGTAAATAGGTATGAAATTAACTCTTTAAATTTTTAATGATTTCTGACATTCAAGTTGAGTCTGATGTTTGGGTGTCTTTGATGATACTTAGGAGAATTTTATGGCAAATGTTTTTGAAGTGGAGTTTTGTTCGCCCTTTTTTTATAAAAAATATTCCAAAAGAGCCATATAACGAAAAGTTAGAGGGTTAAAACATTCCACAAAATTATTTTTAATAGTGTTTTACACAAAATCACTGATCACATCTTATACCTTAAACGTAAGACTAAGAAGAGTTCCTATGCCGAGTCACGATTACTATGTGCAAAAGGGATTTTAGCTCCCCCTAAAAATAATGCCAGACGTAAACTTTCAAAACGACGATACACGTTCATATTTTTTTCAATGTCCTCTGCCAGGATCTGCCTTGTTAGTTTGAAGAAATATGTTGTACAGTGCTATTAGTCTAATATATTTTTTTTAGCCAATCATTTCTTATCTTTCATTTTCCTATTAAGAGCGACACAATGGCTCTCTTATGATTGTGATGCTATAAGTGTATTCAGGTATTTTTGCTAGAATTTTCTTTGCCATTCACTTTATTGTCGACATCGCATACATAAATGCATTTATAAAACTTTTTTTATTTTTATTTGGAATTGTTGCTGTCTGCCTCTGCTGTTGCAAGTGCTGTGCAGTGTTGTTGTTGTTGTTGATACAACACATTCTAGAGTATGTGTCGATATTTTATTGTCACAAGAAAAAAAGTTATAAAAAATATAAAAATAACAACAACTAGACGTACTACTGACAAAAATGAAGTTGCATTATTTTAATGCTTTTTCAGTGAATTTTTTTTATATATTTTGAACAACATGTTTCATTCAATTGTTTGATGACTGCACGAGTATGACTGAATGTCTGTGTGCCTTTTTTTTAAATTTAGTATTGACTGTTTTTATGCTGATATAAAATTTATTTTGTATGGATATTTATATACTCATGAATGCACATTAGGGTGGGTCAAATTGTATGGATGAAAAATGTGAAATAAAAAATTGTATAAGAAAAATGATTCTACGAAGAATTCTAAGCAACTTTGCTCTAGAAAAAGTGGGTCTAAAATTGATTTTACCTTGGGGGAAATTCAAAGTATGTTGTGGGTGACTTAGCTCGTAAAAAATTAGCCACTGATTGGGCCAGAGGTCTTCAGAATAGAATACGAGTACAAATTAGTAGTTCAGTATTATTCAATTAACATTTGAAAAAGAAATTATAGGACTATTCCCAATGGCTCCCATATTATGACGCCTTTATAATAGGAAAAATTCCAAGAAATACTTTCTGGTGCCCCGGCGTATACTTAATATTTTATCAATACATTAAATAATGATACTCATACGCCAACGTATATTGAGGCCATCAATCACTGCAATGGTTGGTTTTACACGAACTAACTCCCAACCATATTTTGGAATTTCTGCAAGCTCGAAGTCGATTTTAGAACCATGATTTCTAGAGCTAAGTTGCTTAGAATTCTTCATAAAATTATATTCCACCCAAACATTTTTTGGAAAAAATCGACCAACCATAATGTATATGTGTGTATGTGTCTGTCTATGTGAGTGCTTGCGTGTGAATAAGTAAGTGTCTTTGAGTACATTTATTTGCAATATGAGTGTCATGTATGCAGTTGTAGTTGCAGTGGTAATAGGTTAAGTTTTATAGAAAAAAATTTAAGCCGGTATATTGACACATTTTTAATTTTCAGGATTTTATTTATTAAGCCTCTTCACTACAACAATACAATACGAATGAATTACAATAAACATGCAATTGTAAAAAATGATGAAACAGCAAAAAAAAAACCAAACAAATATAAGAACAAAAAACAACAAATCGTGCACAAATTGTGGATTTAAACATGTCAATTTGGTAAAAATCAAAATGTGGCATTAAGGGTATAGGGATTTAGTTTATATTCTTTTAGCTTTAAAAAGATTTTTATTTAAAAAAAATGTGTGCCAAACTGAAAGGCGAGCTATCCAAATCAAGAATCCTGGTTGGTTTTACAAAAGTTACGTTTAAAAGTTTTTAATGATTCATTAATATCTCTTTTATTTTAGAAGTGCTGTGCAATATTTTCCAACTTCCTTAAGTAAATTCTTTTCAAGCAAATAATTTAAATTTTTTAATTTTTGCTTAAACATTTTTCTTTAAAATTTTCGTTAAGTCAGTGAACGTCATTGTGAAGAATGAAAACAGTTTAAAGAGTTTTTTTTCATAACAACAAGTAAAGAAAAAATTATACGGAAAACACAAAGAATATAAATTAAACCACAAAAAGAAAATATTTAACAAATAGCAGGAGTATTTCATTGTACTCAACTGAGACTTTAGTGTTGCCAAGCGACAACAGATTACACTGTACAACAAAAGTAAAAAAGACAAAGATATAACATGGTCCAACAACTAATTCTGATAGTTGGAAGCAAAAAATATGTACCTTTATCGGCATTTTGAAAGTTTACGCACGTGATTTATTTTAAAAGGAACACATTGTTATACACAGAAATAATTATTTATTTTAATTTTTTTTTAAATAAAATTTCACTGATTCAGTAAATAACATTTACTGAATCATTGAATTTTATTTACTTTTATTAAGGAAGAAAACACCAAAAACAACAACAAACACCAATTATCTACCCCGATGACAACACACACAAATAATAGTAATAATAATAATAATAACATTGGTAGCAAAACGAATACTAATATAAAAAGTTTGTTTAATGAATATTTCCAAGTTAAGCAATTCATTAATGTTGTTGCATAAATTCTCATTAATTTGTTTAGACTCTTTAAATAAACATACAGAGGTGAACAAATTTAACAAAGTGAAATTTCATAAATGCTTAATGAAAGTTGATGTTATTATTTAAAACTTAAAAATAGCAATAAACTGTTTTTACTGACTCAGACAAAAAATTTGTTTGATATATTACAAAAAAAATCCAGTAAATATTTTTGTTTGATTCAATAAACTATTTTGTTTAGAATTTGTAAGCAATTTTAGTCAAATTGATTTATAAATTTAGACAAAACTATAGTTTGATACATTACAGAAAATTCTGTATATATTTTCGTTTGATTCAGTAAATTATTTTGTTTAGAATTTGTAAATATTTTTACACAAATTGTTTAATAGAATTGAATAACTTGTTTACTAAGAAACCCCGGTTTGTTTTCAATGAAATTGTTGAGACATTTTTGTCTGTATATACAAAATTTCTTTGTGGGTCCGCTTTTAGAAAAAATATTTATTAATTCATTGAATTTCTTTACTAAAAATTGACTTTAGTTTTTTCTGACTCTTCGGTAAATGAGTTTTTTGTATATTTTGCTAAAAATAGCAGAAAACTTCCCCGTCAACGGCAATGTATGGATTTAAAATGTTCTTAAAAAAAAAAATCGCTACAAAATTAAACTAAAAGTCTATAAAGATACTTAAGCTCCAGACTCATCTTGAAAGCTAGAAATCATTCAAAATTTAAAATGTATTTAAGCATTTATCCCATAATTATTCACAATTAGTTAACGACAAAGGAAATCTTGTAATGTTTACTTTTAAAGAATAATTGAAAATCATATTAAGACGCTACGAGAAAAATTTTTGTTAAACACTAGAGGTCTGCACGAATATACTCGAAAGTACTCATATGTATGTTTGTGTGTGTATGCATGTATGTTTTTTGTATGTATATATGTATGTACACACACATACAGGCATGTAGAAATAAGTATATACATGAGAACATACATCTCTGCACACACGAAATTCATACGAATACATTCTACGAATACATTTGAGTACACTTTGCAGCCCTCTATTAAACATTTAAATCCTGTTAGTCTATGCTGGATGGGCCATTTTCTCCCTTTGTTAAAAAGACCGCAACTTAGCGGGCTGAAATGCTCTACAAAAATATTTGCATTAAATTCTTCTCTAAGTCTTTATAGGCAACCAAATTCTAGACCCAACTAGAACGCCAGAAATCATTCAAAGCTTAAAATATGTTTAAGAGTTAATTTCGTGCCTCGAAATTAGCATAATTAGTACCTGACTTTCAAAGTATAAAATTTATTTACCACTTTAATGTAAAACATCAGGAGAAACATTTTTGTGGAACATTGACGAGAACAGCCATACCCCGAAGAGATAGAGGGTTGAAGTCTTCTACAAAAATGTTTCCGTAATGTGTGAATAAAAGTGCTGAAAAAGTTTCGATGTACTAAGTTTTGTTTGTTGAACGTTACTTATTTGTATGATTTAGTTGTTTTTTTAATTACGGAAATGGCATTATATCTAAAAAGGTTTAATAAGCTGCTTATGATTTGAATATTAAATATGTATTGAACGTTACCCATAGTTTTCAAATTGGTATATCTAAAAAGGTTTAATAAGCTGCTTATAATTTGAATATTATATATGTATTGAACGTTACCCACAGTTTTCAAATTGGCTGCAAAAATGCATACCAAAAAATTTTTTTCTAAAACGTATCGAAAAGTGCGTATGTCAATAGTTGTTATTCAATTTGCACCGCGTGCGTTTAAACTGAATATGAAATTCCTACAAAGATGTATTGAACGTTACGCTGACGAAAATTTTAAATATAATTTGACTTTGAATTTAAAAATGCCGAAAAGAAAATAGCACAAGTGAAATCGGCAGAGAAAAGCTAAAATGGTTCCTAGATTTTGATTGTATCCGAAAATATATATTGAACGTTAACCATAGGTTTTTTTTAAATTAATTGAATTAAATTTAAATTAATTGAATCAAAGATTATGTAACTGCATCGCTATAACTTGAATTTGTAGTGTGTGTTTCGAAAATATGTATGTTATGTTGAAACAAAATTGTATTGAACCTTACTTCGACAAAAGGTATTAAATATTTTTTTTTTCATTCAGCTTAAGGATGCTGAAGAGAAAGTAACAAAGCAAAAACGATATAGAGAAAAGCTAATGATTTATCAATTTTGTTTTATATCGTAAAATATGTATTGAAAGTTAGCTGTAATTTTTTAAATTAATTGAATATTGGTTGACTTTAATTAAGAAATTTTTATTAAACGATATCAAAGGTTATACTTCTTAATAGCTGTTAGTTGAATCTGTAGTGTGTGTTTCGAATATATATAGTTGTGAAACAAAATTGTATTGAACGTTATTTCAACAAAAGCTAGTAAATATCTTTTTACGTTGAACTTAAGGCTGCCGAATAGAAAATACTATTGGAAAACAGCAAATAAGATATAGGGAGGAGCTAAAAACAATTCATCTTTCTTGGTTTGTATTGAATGTTAGCCATAGCTTTTAAATTAATTGAGTATCGTTTGAATATAATTAAGAAGTTTGTGTTAAGCTTCATCGAAGACTATACACGTCAAATATTGCTAATTCGATTGCAGTGTGTGCCTTGCAATCACAATTATTTTAAAACGAAAATGTGTTGAACGTTACTGCGACTAACGGGGAACTATAGTTGGCGGGGCTACCTACATTGCGGAATGGGAGATCAAATTGTCTTTCAGACTCCCGAACGAATTTAGCAATGGATATCGAATAGTGATATCCAGATCATAGCCGACAGCCAACCGGCAATGGAAGCCACCACCGGTGTGTACACCACAGCCAACCTAGTCCTGGAATGTGTACGCGACCATGGGTCCATTTTAGGTAATACCATTGCGGATGAGCTGGCTAAGAAGGGAGCCTTGCTTCGGGATGGCGATATTGACAATCTCTGCGGTACATTACTCTCATCTTGCTGGAGATGAATTGATGTTGCCCTTATGCAGATAGCTCAAACCAGATATAACAATGAGTCAACCTGTTCTATTGCGAGGACAATCTGGCCTCGCTTTGACACAAACTGAACTAAGCAACTTCTTACCTTCCCAAAGCTACACCTCATGGCCACGATCATGGGGCACTGCATCTTTGGAACCTACGCTAGACGTATGGGTCTCCCCTAAAATTATTACTGCTTAAGCTGTAATGACGCAGAAGAAAAAGATAACATAATGCCCCTTTTGTGCCTTTGCCCCGCTGTGGGGGACCACCGCCTTCGCCTTCTAGGTAACAGATCCTTTGGTATGTTTTGCCATTGCATTTAAGGATGCTGAAGAGATCATAACACCAACGGAAAAGCAAAAATGAAATAGAGAAAATTCAAAAATGATTCATTGATTTTGGTTTGCATCCTAAAATATGTATTGAGCGTTTACCAGCTAAAAAAAAAAAACAAAGCATCCCAATTGTTGTTAATTCAATTTGTAGTGTATGCTTGGAAAATATATTAATTTGAACAAAAATGTATGGAGCGTTACTTAAACAAAAATTATTAAAAATGTTTTGACGATCAATTTAAATTTGCTGAATGGAAAATAACACCATCGGAAGGGCAAAAACGATATAGAGAAATGGTAAAAAGCATTAATCTTTCTTCGTTTTAATCCCATAATATGTATTGAACGTTAACCATAATATTTTTTAAATTAATTGAATATTGTTTATCTATAATAAGGAAGTTTTGGTTAAACGTCATCGAAAATTATACATCTCTATTATAGTTAATTAAGTTTGTAGTGTGTGCTTGGACAAAATATATTAATTTGAAATAAAATGTATTGAACGTTACTTTGACAAAATTGCCATGTCTGAGAAATGTAAACAGATCAAAAAGAATTCAAGTGTCTCCATGAAAAAAACCAGTAATTTTAGCAGCATGCACAAAGATCATTTTTGAAAGACGGGTAACGTTCAATACAGAAAACCAGTTTCCTTTTTGGCTTAGCACTGAGAATTCTGAAAATTCAAGACCCATTCAATGCTACGAAAACAACAATATGTAATTATTTTACTTAACAAAATCTTAAATAAACATGTTTACTGAAAATGACACTCTGTTACAAGATTAAAGCAATTTAATCTTATCTGTTGTGTACACGATTTTAGCTCAGTAGGTATATCGAGCTTTTAAGCTTTTTATTGGTACTTAATTTCCGGCATCAGTGTCCTTTTTCATACATGTAATTCCTTCAAGACCATTGACTGTGATGAGCATTATTAAATATATAATGGCAGCTCTGTCTAAAACATACATTCATTCAAATATACCTTCTAGAAATAACATAAAAGCAAAACAAAAATTTTTACCAAAAAACCCAAAAATGCCTAAATGTCTGACACATAAAAAATACTCATCCTATTATTTTTGCCTCAAAGTCAGTAGTGGTGAGTTAGTGAGTGAGCGAATGTTTGCAAATAAATATTTCCATTTCCACTCTAAATATGTGCGTGTGTGTGTCTGTTTGTGCATTTTGCATGCATGTGGCTTTGTTTCGTTTCGTTTCGCGTAAAAATTGTGTAGACGAATTTAAAAAATGAAAATTTACAAATTGTAGTTTAATGTTTTAATATCAGTTTTCTTTGTTTTTTTATTATATATTATATAAATGAAAAATTTTTATATATTTGGATTAAAGCCAAACGCGATATTTTTCAAATTAAATGCAACTTCAAGCGAAAAACTGTACAAAAATGACATGTTAAAAACTTAAACGGAATTGAAGAAATAAATGAAAAAGACAACAACAGAAAAATAGATAAATAACAGCAGCATGTTTAATTAAAAACCCGATGAACTAAAGTTCAACTTGAAATGTTTGAAAATGACAAATGGATATGAAAACAATGACTAATAAAGTTGTGAAAGAATTTTTTGTTTTAATTAATAAATGGATCTTATACAAATAATATGAGTAATAATAGCTAAAAAAGTTTTTATTAAATAATTGTTGCAAAATAGCAAAGAACTCTAAGACAGAGAGAAAATGAGTAGTCCACTTGCTAAACACCGCTAAGTCGAAAAAAATAAAAAGTCGCTAAAAGCCGCCATTTTATTTGTTGTTTGAAGTTTTGATCGATTTTCTAGAAATTTCGATATTTTAACATAGCGGTGTTTGCAAGTGGACTACTCAAATATGAACACAGAAAAAATAAGATTTCTTTTTGATAACAAAAATTCCGGTATTCAATTAATTTTTTTTTTCAACTTTCCTATGATAATGAATTTTGCTAAATTGATAACTAAAATTGTAAAAAAATTGAAAATCTTTTAGTTAATCGAAATATTTTAATGAATAAAATAGTTTATAAATAACTCATAATCTGTCTTTTGTGAACAGACTTTCAAAAAAAAATTTTTTTTTTTGAAAGGGTTTGCCTGCAGTTTGGTCTCATATTTTTTTTTTGAAAATCAGAGGGGGAAATTTGCTCCCCCCCCCCCCTACACAACTCTGTCATTTGTGAAAAGATTTTCAAGAAAAATTTTTTTTAAATAGTTTGCCTTCAGTTTGGTCCCATAATTTATTTTCGAAAATCGGAGGGGAAAATTTGTTCCGACAATGCATAATTCTAGCATTTGTCAACCGACTTTCTTCCACAATTTTTTCCGAAAATCGGTGGGGAAATTTGCTTCCACCAATCATAACTCTGTCATTTGTGAACGGATTTTAAAAATTCTTTTTTTTTTTGTTTGAAATGTTTTGCCTGCAGTTTGGTCTTATAATTTTTTATTATTATTTTTTAAATCAGAGGTGAAATTTGCTCCCCAAATGCATAGTTCTGGCAAGGTTTTGCTTGCTGTTTGGTTCCACAATTTCTTCCAAAAATTCGTGGGGAAATTATAACTCTGTCATATGTTTTTTTTCTTTTTTTCTAAAAAACACAACCTGCGAAGCGATTAGCTTGTCTGCGGAAAACACCCAGGGTCTAAGGCGGGAATCGAACCTACGACCTCTGCACTGATAGGATAGCATTGCTACCATTCAGCCACAGAGAGGCAGCCCTGTGAACCGATGTGAACCGATTTTCAAAATTGTTTTTTTTTTGTTTGAGAGGGTTTATTTGCAGTTTGCAGTTTTTTACATATGAAATGATTTTTGATCCCATAGAAGTAGAAATCGGGCGGACAAACTTTAAAAATATTAGATTTGAATAGACATGAAAGGTACTATGCAAAGTTGTGGTCGGACACCCCATTTGTAGACAAGCACACTATTTGTTCGAACGCTAAATTGCGTCCGTTTTGTAATCTGTTGCATAAGATCTTTGCATTGAAGTCGGGGTTTTTTTTTTGGAAAAATTATTTCCAATCAGAAGGACTGTGTGACGTGCAAAAAGTGGCACAAAAAGCTAACAAAAATTGGGTTGCCACTAGTGCTAGAACTTTGATTAATATACTATTGGGCTTATTTATAAAAAAATATTTTATGTTTATTAAGATCTTATTTAACAACTTTCTATCAGGCTTGGGGGGTAATGATTACATTTTGTAATTAATTATATGTTCAAATACACATTAAATGTAATTTGTAATTGGTAGACTACAATTTTAATTACTTGTAATGTGTAATTGTCTGAAGAGCAATTACAATTACACGTAATTGTAATTGAGGCATGAACAATTACAATTACATGTAATGGGTAGTTGGTATATAGCAATTACAAATTATTTTAATTGTAATTGAAGATTATCAACTACAATTACATGCATTGCTCATGAAGGGGTAATAATTACTTTAACAATAAAAATTACTATAAATGTATTTTATTACAAATAAAATCTATTATTTATTTATTTTTAATATCTCTAAAATTAACTGGAAATATCTAGAGCTCTAAAAGAGGATAAAAAGAAGAAAAATTACTTACATCGCATAAATGAAAAATTTTTGGGAAAAATTTTAAACAGCCCCCTAAATTCATTATACATCGTTCAATACACATTTGTGGCGAAAATCGCGAAAATTCGAGAAAAATTTAAAAATGGCAAATGGCCCTAAAATTGCTTAAAAATAGCTAATATTATACGGAATGCAAAAAACTTGGCAAAAAATCACGCAAATGACGAAAATTCGCAAGAACTTGCTAACATCGAAGAAACAATAAAGTTTTATATGAACTAAAAATCGGTAAAACTGTAAAAAATCCAAGAACTAGTAAAAAATCACTATTATCGCGAAAATAGCGAAAATTCGCGAAAAATTAAAAAATTGCAAACAAGCTCTAAATTGATTAAAAATAGCTAAAATTGTATGGAATGCAAAAAAAATATGAAAAATCGCGAAAATTACGATAATTCGCAAAAACTTGTTAACATTAAAAACATAGAAAAGTCTTATAGTGATTAAAAATCGATAAAACTGCAATAAAGCCAAGAGCCGGCTAAAAATCACTTATCGTGAAAATAGCGGAAATGTGCGAAAAATTTTAAAACTGCAAACAAGCCTTAAAATTGCTTAAAAATAGCTAAAATTGTAAGGAATGCAAAAATCTCAGAAAAAATCACGAAAATGATGCAAATTCGCAATAAAAGTATTTTTTTTCAAGTTTTTGGTTTTTTTTTTAACAGTTTTACGAATTTTTTAATCAATATCAGACATTGATATCTTTTTAATCTTACCAAGTGTTTGCGAATTTTCTTCATTTCCGTGATTTATTCTGCGCTTTTTGCATTCCTTACAATTTTAGCTATTTTAAAGCAATTTTAAGGCTTTTTTGCAATTTTGCTGTTTTTCGCGAATTTTCGCTTTTTTTCGCAAAAAAAGTGTTTTTTTTTATCCAGTTCTTGTATTTATAACAGTTTTACTGATTTTTAATCACTCTCAGACTTATCTATGTTTTTAATGTTAAGTTTTTGCGAATTTTCATCATTTTCGCGATTTTTTCTGAGATTTTTGCATTCCTTACAATTTTAGCGATGTTTAATAAATTTTACGGCTTGTTTGCAATTCGGCAATTTTTCGCGTATTTTGAGAGTAAAAGTGATGTTTTGCCATTTTTTTGCTGCTCGTCAAGCTTGTAAGTATAAAAAAAATTCAAGGGATTGTTTCTTATTGTCACAATCTGCAGAAAATTTTCGTAATTTTGGCTATATAAAAGTCTTCCAAAAATTTTAAAATATAATTGAGTATATTGTAATTAAATTAAATTTTCCTTGTAATCATGACAACAGAAATTACTTGTAATTTCAATTGGTATAATTGCATTAACAATTACAAGTACTTTGAAATAGGCTTCCTACAATTACAATTATTTGTAGTTGTAATTGGTGCTATAGCAATTACAATCAAAAGTAATTGTATTTGGTAGTAGTCCAACTACAATTACAAGTAATTTGTAATTGCTCCAAGGCAATTACAAATTACTTGTATGTAATTGTAAGGAACATGTAATCCAAGCCTGCTTTCTATACACAGAAAAAAATTATCACCAAAAAATTTTCAAACAAAAGTTTGTCTAAAAATAAATTTAATTTTCAGTAAATGTTCTGTCCATAATCTATGAATTGTTTGTTTGACTTTTATTTAGAACGCAATCACCAAAAACAACAAAAAAACTGTGCTGTAAAAAAAAGCAGCCCCGATGACCACATACACACAAATAACAAGAACAACAACAATGATAGCAAAAGGTATGAGATTGTACCAAGTTTGTTTACTGATATTTACTTTGATATTTTTCAGAAAATCTAGTAAATCCTTTTGTTTGATTTAGTAAATTGCTTTGTTTACAATTTGTAAATATATTTAGTTAGTTTGTAAATATATTTAGTTACTTTCATTGATTTAAACAATTTGTTCATTGAAAAAACACGTTTTTTTTTCAATGAAATTTTTGAGATATTTTTGTCTGTAAACACAAATTTGCTTGTAGGTCCGTTCCTAGACAAAATATTTACTATTTCATTGAATTCCTTTACAGAAAATGAAATTTAGTTTTTTCTGTGTGCAAACATAATATATATATTTTTTTATAAATAAGCCAGTAAAATTATAGTCGACTATGTTTGCATAAGGCGAAAATGGATGAAGCAGTTGCTATTGTGTTTAAATATAAATATTCCTTTGTTATCCAGAAAAAATTAGTTATTTATTATAACTATAATATTCTTTTCATGCTATTAAAACTAGAACCAATTATAAAATTAATATATCTTTTATAGACCCACAATATTTTTCTAAATATCCAACCTCCCAACCCAAACCTTGCTGATAACAGAAATAAATGGAAATAAAATTTATCGGTAAAAATTTTTATCAATTAAATAATGGGAAAAGTATAATGCCAAAATTGAGCAAACAAATTTAATTTAAGCAATTTAGCCAATTTATTATCACCATAAAAATTATTATTTTAATTCACGTGCAGCAATCAAATATTTCAAATTGATAAGAAAAACCAGCCAATGCATTTCAATAGTACTAGAAGATAAAAAACATCTTAAAAACATGATATAAAAAGGCTGAAACCTGGAGAACTATTCAGTGGTGTTAAGACATCGGTAAAAGTATCACGATCAGATTTCCAAGATGAACTCGATAATTTTCGTTTTGTGTTTGGTTTTGGCAGTAGCTAAAGGACAGGTGAGTAAAATTTCTAAATTAATATAGAACATAAATGAACACTTTCTATGGATTGTATAGAAAACATTTAATTTTTCATTAGATTACTATAGAAACGCTCCAACTCATATTTTCCCTACCCGAGTTTTTTTCACATGTTTCCATAGATGAAGCTCCTCTAATCCATCGAAATATGCAAGAAACTCGATTTAAAAAAATGAGTTATGAAGTTTTTGTATTACGTTTGTTTGTATTTCTTTGTTGGAAAAGTTTGAAATTTTTCTTCTGAAACAGCACCTTAAGGTGCTCTGCATTATTAAGAATTTTTTGAAATAAATTTCTTTTATTAATAATTAATTCTTGCAGATCAAAGACGTGACCACTTATGAAATAAACGGAGATCGTAGCGAGGACTACATCAAGTTGAATCGACAACAACATGCCCAAGCTTTACAAGATTTTGATACACAATTAGAAAACTTTAAAAAACAGTATGCAGCACGTATTGAAAATCTAGATATTCAACGTGATATGGCCGTGGCTAGTGTAGTGCAGATGGAAGAACGTTTAAATCCTCTAGAGCTTTTAAGTGATACCAGTAACAGATGTGTCGTCAAGCATCGCACTATAATACCAACGGTTGTAAATACAGAAACTACTATGAATAATTGTATAAATCAAGCCAGCACTGTGCTGCCCACTTTAGTTACCAATGCCTTCAATTACCGAAATTCCATGCAAACTTATTTTTATAATTATTTTGAAACTGAAACAAAGAAGTGTGGTGAAAAATATCTCAAATCAGCTGCAAATCATACTTCTTGTATTACCACAGTGGTACGTTCTTATTAATATGATTAATATTTGCTTTTCTTTTCAATTCTTTTCATACTTTTAAGACCGCTAATACTAACAGTAATATTGTTAGCTATCAGAAGACATTCAGTAATTTAATGGATACTGCAAACTGTGCAGCAAATGCAAATCTGAAGACAGCTGTAGATTGCGTTTTTAATGCTCATTCTAGTACAAATTCTCGAATTGCTGAGGCCAATGTTATGGTTAATAATTGTATTATGGGTAAGGATGAATGCAAACCATGCCCCACTGCTTGTCCAGAAAGCCAAGATTTGAAGGTGGATTATGAAAAAGAGACAATCTTGAATCCCTTTTATGGACGTGAAAGTAACGAAGGTTGTTTACTATTAAACCTTAAAGATTAAATGGAAATATTTTAAAAAATATTTTATATAAATAAAGAAAAGTATTAAAGCAAACATTTAAAAGAGAAATTTATTTGGGTGTTTGATATTGCAAAAAAGTTAATTTTGAAAAAAAATTTCTTATATAAATGAGAAATACCAAAATAAATCACCTCTAAGAAAATCATTTTTCCATGCGAAAGGTAAAAAAAAAACAAAAAAAAAATATAAACATATATCAGTGTTATGAAAGTTTACATCTGGGAATCATTTAAGGGAGAGGATCCGAGTTGGCATAAGTGGCACTCAGAATTTAATGTTGGATTAAAAAGTCACCTTAGCAAAAAGGAAGCCATAGCCCATGCAACATGTCCAGATGGTACTGAAATTGGTGGTGCAGAAAACAAAAAACCAAAAGAGTGGTATCCAGAGGCGCACAGTGGTTCTAATTGAAAATAAATTATGAGTTCCGTACGAATACATATATATATACATATATTTTTTTTTCGTTTCAACGATTTTAATCTTTTTTTTGCTTTTAAAGTGATTTTTTTTTGCTTTTAAAGTGATTTTACGTGATTCTTCGTGCTCTTCCGATATCGAATTCACGTTGTTTCAACTCGAAATAACTTTGATTCAACATGATTTCTCGTATTATCAACTTAATTTTGATTTAACTGTACTGCAATATTAAATCAACATAAAATTCAGTTAATTCAAAAGGATAAATTTTCCTTCAAGATTATTGTAAATCATGTTGAATTAACATGAAACGCCTATGAAGCAAAATTGTTAAATTAACCTTGTTTTCGACGATTTTACTGCGAAATTTTTTCTGTATGAAGGCTTACGAGATTTCCCATGCCAAAGTATTAATTGTACATATAAACGAAACATTTTAAGCTTTACATAATATCTGACGTTAAAGTTTTGCCTGAAACTCGACTGTCTTTAGAGACCTATAGTAGACTTTAATGGCAAACATTTTGGGCTGAAGGAAAATATTTCGCTTTTTTTAAGAAAGGGAGAAAAAGACCCTCTCAACGAAGAGTAGTTAAAAGAGGGATAAACTGTTCCACAAAAATGTTTCTAATAACGTTTTACATAAAAATATTGAACATATTTTATACAATATATGAAATGCTTACCAGATTTCCTATGCCAAGTGTCAATTGTAGATGAGTATAAACTTAACCCTTAAATACATTTTTTTAAATTCTTTTAAATTTCATTATCTTTCCATTTTAATCATTCTTTCTGTAAAATACAAGCAAAAATCCTTTAAAAATCTTCATAAAACTCTTCAGTTTCATTTTATTGTCATTTATTATAATATTTATTTTAATTTTCATTTACATTTCCTTTCATATTTTTTAAACATCTTTTAATTTTAAATCCTTTTTAATGAAAAATCATTTTCTTTTTAAATCCTCTGCCGGTAACCAGTTTAACGTTAATTTCTATTACTTACCAACGACTGCTAGCAAGCATATTTCAGTTAGGTTTTAGGTTTGCTTTCCCAACCCCCTGCCTTTACAAGCCGAACACACACTTCCCTTAAACTGCTAATCATGTTGGTTGGTAAAAAGTTTCAAGATTTGAGGTTCTTAGATAAAACAATTATTTTTTTTTTTGTTAATTTTGTTGCTCAGGACTTCATACACTTTATTTCTTTAATTTTTAAAGCAGCCATTAACTCTTCACCCTTAATGGCAGTTATTTTCACATTTTGCTTATGTCTTTGTTGCGGCATTTTAACTGTTACTAGCTTAACTAACTGCCTGCTTGCCTGTCTATTTTGTTTGTTGGAAGTTCTCTTGTGCTCTTTGGCTGTTTCTATTTAATTTTAGACATTTATATTTATAATTTACTTGCCGAAATTATGACCATTAAAAAAAAAATTAATTTTCACTTAAAAGTTGTGCTTAAATGTTTATTACACTCATAGAGAAATGTATAATCGCACTGAAGACGCCCTAACATCAGAATTCTGCCATCAATAATATGACAAATGGCATCAGTAAATGTTTAGGTTTCAACTAAATTCAAGTCTCCTGAATGCTGATGAGGTGCGTTGTGGCACAAAAAATACGTATTACATTCTGCTGGTGTAGACTTATAAAACAAACTCTGCTTTGGTACCGCCAAACAGAAACAACATGTGCTTTTCCCGCTTGCAACTTGTTTATGGTCCTTCGAACCGGATTCTGGTTACAGTCGTTAACGACGCTGCAAGCACAAGAGATGGTACACAACGACAACAACCTCAGCGTTGACGGCGCTAGGTTGTCTCAATCGCCCCAAATGCCTGGTCCTGCCAATTGAACTTCTACAAATTGCACCAGAGCAAAGCGGGTGCCATGTTTAGGTTTCACCGAAACCCAACATCCCTGAATGCTAACGAAGGGCGTTGCGACACAGGAAATACGTATTCCATTCTGCTGGTGTAGACTTATAGTCCGCAAACTCTTCTTTGGTACCGCCAAACAGAGACAACATTTGCGTTTCCCGTTTGCAACTTGTTTATGGTCCTTCGAACCGGATTCTGGTTACAATCGTTAACGACGCTGCAAGCACAAGAGGTGGTTACTGGCGTACACAATGCTGCTACCACAACAACAACAACCTCAGCGTTGACGACGCTAGCTTGTCTCAATCGCCTCAAATGCCTGGTCCAGCCAATTAAACTTCTACAAATTGCACCAGTGCAAAACGGGTGCCATGTTTAAGTTTCAACGAAGCCCTACACCCCTGAATGCTAACGAAATGCGTTGCGGCATAGAAAATACGCATTCCATTCTGCTGGCTTATACCTATAGTCCACAAACTCTTCTTTGGTAACGCCAAACATTCCTTGGAATATTAATCATGCCCAATTCTTTCTGAATTTAACGTTACGAACCTTAGCCTAATAATCAATTTGGATTCACAAAGCAAATACGTTCGAAATAATCATACTAACAAGACAACAATTACATTTCCCGCTTGCAACTTGTTTAATAAAAAAAAATTTATTGTTTTACTTTTTATATTTGTGCTTAAACGCATTTTTAACAAATTTATTCACTCAGAAATCTTTATTAAACAAACATGTTACAATCTCATTAATTTTGCTATGATTGTTGTTGTTGTTGTTGTTGTTATTATTATTGTTATTTATGTGTATGCAGTTATCGGGGTTATTTTTTACGACACAGAAAACTAGTTTTTATCATTGTTTTTGGTGTTAGCATCCTAAATAAAAGATAAATAATAAATTAACTGATTCATTAAAGAATATTTACAGAAAATGAAATTTTATTTTAAGCAAACTTTTGTTTGAAAATTTTTTTCATGATAATTTTTTCTGTGTAAGTAGCGTAAGATCAACTTTTTTTAACGGGCCATGATTTTAGCTTCAAAGTATGCCTGTAGTTGTGTGAGAATATATCCGTACTTAAGTGTTTGTTGTATAGATAATTTCTATAGATTTTTTTCATATTGAGATGTTACATCCCTTAAGTTTAATAACGAACTTTCTGTTGTAAATATATTTTCTTTTAATTGATTCTTACAATAGACGTTGTTATTCAAAAAATTGCTTAATTTCATGTGCTTCTTATTGGCCATGGTGCTACTGCCACTTACTTTAAAATGTAAACTTTATTGCTATTCTAAACAAATTTTGTTTTGTGTTTTGTTTTGTGTTAACAAACGTTATGCAACTTATTTCTTTTTTTTTGCTTTCAGGCATATTTTCATTTTGTATCACACACAAACTGTTTCAATACTTTGCTGTCAAAATCGTTTTGAAATTTAATATCTTGATCATCCATTATGGGGTGTCACTTCCTCTGCTTGCCTTCACTTATGTGAATTTTAAAGGCACCTTAGGCCTCTTCCATGATTTGTTGTATTTGTTTGGCTGCAAATGAATTTATTTTTCAACCAAATATTTAGAAATAATATATTACTTTTTAGCGAAATGCTTTTACTAAATGACTTTTGATAACTTTGTATTAAATCATGTCATGGACTTGTGCGCGCGTGTGTGGGTGTGTGCTTAACAATTTTCACTAAATTTTTTGGTAATAAAAAAAATCTTTTTACAACGTTTTTATGTTGTTTTGTGATAAACGAGTATTTGTGTATGATATTAGAATACTGGACTACTTTTTTTATAAAGGGGAATCAAAGAAGACTTGACTATAACAGGAAATATGGGTGATTCTAATTTTAACTGGATTTTTCATGAACGCATAAAATAAACGCATAAATTTTAAAAAGAAAACTTCTTTAAGCCCTTATGACACTACATTTTTTCTTCATTTTTCAAGTTTTGGAGAACAGCGCAAATAGAATATAATGGGAAATTTAACCAGGTGTAAAGTGTTCAGCTATATTAAGATAAATACCAAATTGTCAAAGTTATCGATAAAAAATGTGGGCCTGTCAAAAAAAAAAATTTAAAAATGTTCAACTTAAAATTGACATTTCAAACTTGAAACATTAAAGTGTTGCCAAGTTAGTGGTTTATTCACAAATTCAGCTACTTAACGCCTCTTTTTTTCAACTTTTTCTTCTGTTGGCGTTTTATTATAAATAAAAAGTAGGCAGCACTTAAAGAAGCCATTACGTTTTGTTTTCATTTCGTATAGTTGTTTCTTTCTATCATTTGCTATTTCTTTCTTTCAATCCTATAGCAAAACAATGCAAGAAAAATGTAGTGTCATAAGGGCTTTAGCAAGATTTAATATATTGTAAATAAATGTACATAAGATTTTTGTTTTTTGGGTAAGACTGTGTTAAAAACGAAGAACGAAAATACTGTTTTTACTCTCTTTATACAAAATGACGTGTCCGTAATGCATGCTTTTAATTTTCAAAAACGAGATTAAATTTTTTAAGATATTATATCTAGCAATTCCTATAAGGAACATGGGGCCACAACAAAGTGCTTCCAATCATCTCTTTGATATGCGATATGCTTTATTTCGCTCCAGCTGCGCCCTGAAGCTCCTCTTATTTCGGTATCCAGCTATCTCCTCCAAGTATGAGCAGGTCTTCCAATACGTCGTTGACCTTGGGGATTCCAGTTCGATGGCCATTCTGCTAATGTCGTCGGGTGGCTTTCTAAGCGTATGGCCAATCCAGCACCATTTACGTTTACGTATCTCCAACTGGATGGGCATTTGGTGAGCGCGGTATGCCACAGGTTGATGTTACCTACTCTTTTAGGCCAGAATAAAATACGTAGGATTCTGCGGAGACATTTGTTTACAAACACTTGGATGCTACTGATGTGTTTGGGTGCAGCATTCCAAGATTCACAACAATAAAGCAATATAGACTTCACGTTGGAATTAAAGATTCTGTGTATGGTGTTGGTAGATGCCTGGGTGGATCGCCATAGAGGACTTAGCATAGCAAAAGCCCGCCTCGCCTTTTCCAATCTGGATTTCACATCCTGAGATGAGCCGCCGGTTGTTGTAATAGTGCAGCCCAAATAACAAAAAAAAAAGTTACATCTTCTGCAGGTTAGTGCCGTAGAAAAAATGGCTAGGTGGTTGATGCATTTATGCCCAATGTTTTGGTCTTTCTAAGGTTAATTTTTAGACCCACTCTTGCAGACATTTCCTCTATCGCACGGAGTTTGTCTTGCATGTCAGAGTATCTGTGAGCAAGAAGGCAAATTCTATTTTCGCGTAATTCTATTTTCGTGTAGTACTCGGCAATTGGCATTATGGTAAAGACTTTTTCTGAGCGCTATTATTTCCTCCGGGACACCCTTGCACCGTAATGCCGCCCATACTGCTGTATGTGAGAGGGTATCAAAGGCTTTCTCGAAGTCAATAAACGTTAGGTAAAGGGGAGAGCGCCATTCCACGGATTGCTCGATGATTATTCGGAGGCTATTTGCGTGATCAACACAGGATCTTCCAGGGCGAAACGCTGCTTGTTCTTGTCGCAACTACCCACCACGGTTGCCAGATTTGACGACTTATCATCATTTTGACAATTTAGGGTGTCAAAAATGGCATTTTGACGACTGGACAATTTTTACCTTAAATTTGACGATTTCTAAGAATTATAAGTTGACACAATTTTTTAGAACTTTTAAAAGAATTTTGAACTTGATAGAGAATTTCGCAGTTTTTGCTACAATATGTAAGAAAAGTAAAGGGTAAAAGGGATAGTTATATCATACTTAACTATTTATATGTTGATATTTTTAGTATTAAAGAGTTTAATTAAACCTCTTTTTCTCCATAATTTATCAACTGCTGCATACATTCATATTATATAGATGTATATCATATATCGAAAATTTTAAACACTATGTAGAAGGCAATGCTCAAATATTTACAAAGAAATTAACGGAGTTCAGTGTTTGATGCAAATAGTCTTGCGAAAGCGCAAATGCAAATTATCATAGCTTTTTTATGAATTCTTTTGCATTTTGCTGTTGTATTTCATAAAAACACTGAACTCCACTATTCTAAGTTTTTCAAATATATTGGTATCTCATATCTCAAAAAAGCGAAGCTTGGCGAAATGTATTTAAAGTTTTAAAAATGTTATTAGCTGTTATTAGCTTTTTAGCAGTTATAACTTTGGTTTAGATTATAAGATTTGTTTCTGAATAAGTTTTTAAATCGGTAACCCACATGACATCAAAAATTGGTTTTATGTGCTCATTCTTTTGCAAGGTACCATAGCATTGCATTCTAGAGAAAATTTTTGATAAATTCTAGTATTTGCAAATACTTTTGTTTAAACTTAAAAGTCGATTTATTCGATATTTTCTTTTTGTGGCTTAAGGAGTTATTGCACTAAGCCTCTCAAAAGTATTTTAATTAAGGTGTATGTATGTATATTATTTTTTTAAACAAATACACTAAACGTGTGATTATACTGTTTATTCAGTTAAAACAACAGTTGATCTCTTTATTAATAAGAATGTCTTTTATTTTATGTCAAAACTGAATTTATTGGTTATGTTATTCATAATACATTACTATTCTGCTTTCCATACAAAGATTTCCATACAAAATTTGTGTTATTAACCCCAAAAAAGTGTTTTTTAAATATTGACGATTTTTTGACGAGTTGAGAAAATTATTTTGACGTTTTTGACGATTTTTTTCTCGAAATTTGACGAATTTATCCCTATTTCATCTGGCAACTATGCTTCCCACACAGCACTGTGGATAATCTACTGATTTTTTTGCTATTATCTTTTTGGCAACACTAGTTTTGACAGCTCACGCACGTTTTGTATCTCGTGTCACTGTCAAACATCTTCAGTTTGGTCTATAATTTAATCATGAATCGTCTTACAAACGAACAACGCTTGGTGAATGGGCTCTTGAAAAGTTAGATGAAGATCCACTTTTTTATCGAAGAATTGTGTTCAGCGACGAGGCTCATTTCTGGTTGAATGGATACGTGAACAAGCAAAACTGCCGTATTCGGAGTGAAGAGCAGCCAGAAGCATTGCAAGAGCTACCAATGCATCCACAAAAAACAACCGTTTGGTGCGGATTATGGGCTGGCGGCATCATTGGGCCGTATTTCTTCAAAGATGATGCGAATCACAACGTTACTGTGAATGGTGAGCGCTACCGTGCGATGATAACAAACTTTTTTCTGCCCAAAATGGAAGAGCTTGACTTGCATGACATGTGGTTTCAACAAGACGGTGCCACATGCCACACAGCACGCGAAACAATGGACCAATTGAGAGGCGAGTTCGGTGAACAGTTTATTTCACGCTTGGGACCAGTCAATTGGCCGCCCAGATCGTGCGATTTAACGCCTCTAGACTATTTTTTGTGGGGCTATGTTAAGGCTAATGTCTATAGCGACAAGCCCGCTTCGATTGACGCACTGGAAGCCAACATTGCCAACATTATTCGTGAGATACCGGCCGAAATGTTGGAAAGAGTATGCCAAAATTGGACTAAGCGGATGGACCATTTGAGGCGCAGCCGCGGCCAACATTTGCATGAAATAATCTTCAAACATTAAATTATATCGACCCAACTATCGATCCAAATAAATATTTCATGCATTTTTCTGAATTTTATGTGTTTTTTTTTTGTTTACTTTCCGATAGTTCTTATAAAATCACCCATTACTTGCAATTATCTTATAGAGCACGCTAAGCAAGGTTATCCCTTTCCAGTTCTGGCATTTGGTAGGATCCCCTTTTTTAGGAACTTTAATAATGACTCCTTCTTTAAGGTCGGATGGCAGGTAGCCAGAGTTCCAGAATTTTTGGATTATAGGAAGAAGTATTTGACCGCTGATGTTTGGTGATAATTTAAAGAGCTCAGCTGATATATTATCGTTGCCTGGGGCTTTGTTGGGTTTTAATGTTTTTATGGCCTCAGCAATTTCCGTCAGGTCAGGGCACAGAGTCGAGATGTCATATCTTACGGAGTGGGCGGTACATAAACAGGGTGGTGGATCACTTGTTGTGGAGCTTTCTAGTATTTCGGTGTAATAGTTTGTTCACATTTCGAGCTGTTCTTGTTTACACGTTGTGATGCTTCCATCCGGTCTCTTAAGTGAAATTTATAAAGGTTATATAATATTTGAATTTGCTTCTCTTATTTCACATATAAAATTTTTAAATAATAATAATAGATATTATATATATATTTCTTTAAATTTTTATTGTCCGCAGTCTTGTGTATTGTCCGCAGTCTTGTTTAGTTATTAAAATTTCATTAAGAACATACACTAAAATTACAGCGTAGGTTTCTACTTCTAAATATTTTAAACGTTTGTGAAGTTTGTTAAATAGTATTATATTGCAAAACATTTCATCAATCAACCTTGATTTGTAGCCCAAAAATATGTATTGAGTGCTATCCATATCCATATTGAAATTTTTTAGTGCATAATTCAGGAGTTTATGTTAAAACTCATCAAAAATTATACGTCTGAATTGTTTTAAAATTCAAAAAATAGTGTGTGTTCTGAAAAAAACTATTGAATTCATATGAACATGTATTGAGCGTTACTTTAACAATATTCTTAAATAGAATTCATTTATAAATTTTAGGACATACAATTAAGTTAATAGGTGAGGAGGGATAGAAACTTCGCATTCGCTTTGAAAAAAGTTGCTTCTACCGCACTGTGTGTTGTTATATTTTCGAAGAATGTATTAGGTAGGTCGCATTTTGCTAGGAAGAATTACTTGAAATTGACATAACTTTTAGCATTGTTTGTCGATTTTATTAAAATTGGTCTTATTTGAAAGGAGAGTTAACCTACTTTTTACTTGTGTTTGTAAATTGTTTGTAAATAATTATTTTGAATTATTTATTTTTCCATATGAACCCAAGTCAAAACTGAAAGAGTTGTCATAACTTTTAATTTCGTCCTGGGATTATTATAATTTTTTGTTTTTATAGTGTAATTGTATAGTGCTTTCAAACCCTGTACTAATTTTTTGTGGTGTATTTCTTCGCCAAAAATCTTTACCAGAACAACCGCGAAAGCAAATGTAACGCGCAATGAAGAAAAATGTTAAAAAATCGAAATATATAATTTTATTTCAGGATCCATTGAATGAGTCGAAAACTATAATATGAGCAGTAAGTTATCATATTTCTATTAGTTACATTGGTAAATAAAACCCAAAATATACTCTTAAAATGAGAATTATCCATATATGATTAAGTAGCTTGAAGCGTACATAAGTATTACTTGTAAGTGGTAGCATCGAAGCAAAGAAAGAATGTTTTAAATACATAATAGAAATGTACTGTGTACTGGCTTTGTTTTTAATAATGTGACGTGAACCTTTTTTGTTAGTTTTTCATTTCCGGCTTATTAATTTGTGCACACCTGTGTTGTGTTTGTGTAAAACAAAAAACCGTGCAAATTTGATGACTTCGAGTACGGACCAGAGCCTTCAACAATTCCTTAATAGAATTTTTGGCAAACTAATATATTTTTCTTACGAAATATCGGTCTTGTTTTAACTTACAAATATAAAACAGAGCAGACAATGTCTTTTTTCTATTCACCCATTTGTATAACTCCTTTTAAAAAAAAAGACAACAAAATAGCAGCAAAAAATACTACAAACATTCGTATTTAGTATTTATTTTATTCTAATTCAAGAAACTAAAAAAGCGAGCTATTCACACTGACATACACTCACACACACACACCCATAAAAATCATATAAAACCTCACTAGAGAAAAGTCATTTTGCCTTGTGTACTTTAGCCGCAGTTTGACATTTTTTGTTGCTCATTGTCGCTTCCATTTTCTTTTTTTGAATTTTGATATTTATTGTATTAAGATTTTTTTCTACGCTGTGCAATAAGGTGGTTCGAAAAAAAAGTTGAGCCAGTCACCTCCTAGGATTAAAGATTAGTTCAAAATAATTCCAAAAAATATTTTTTAAAATTTTTTGCCACGCCCCTGGATACCACCATTTCAATTGTTTGTACGCTGCATCGCCATTTATAGTCCGATCCTAACATAATGCATATCGCTGTTCATAGCTTGCTTATGGCAACGTTTTGGCTTAAGTAAATTTTTAATCCGACATCAAATTCAGGGCGCCACTTAGCCACTTATGACATTTCGAATCCTTCCCCCCAAATGTAATCTTTTTTTTGCACATGGCAAGAAAGCGCTCCTGAAACGTAGTATGTCTATCTTGCAATATTCTCAATTTTAAGCCACGCCCCAAAGGTAAGAACCATTTCTTTTTCACATACTCGCACATACATACTACATTAAACGAGGTCAAATAAAATAAAATAAAATAAAATAAAATAAAATAAAATAAAAAATTGCATCGTAGAATGAAAGTTATATCAATGACGTTTCTAAAGCTGTAAGAATTCTTTTTTTTTGCTACGTCCAAAACTATAGTACTTATTGTGTTTTTCATATAGCGCCGCCATTTAAAGTCCGATCTTATCATGTCTCATATCGTTGTTTGTAGCTTGACTGTCACTTACTGTTTGGTTGTGGTGACTTTTTAATCCGACATCGAATTCTGGGCACCACTCATGACATCTCGGATCCTTTCCTTCTTATGACCACTCTTTTGCACGTGGCAAGAAATCACTTCTAAAACTTTGTTTGTCTACCATTTAACATACTCTCTTTAATGCCACGCCCTTTTTACACTTTTTTCTGTTTTTTGCCGTTTTTTAGTTTCGGCGTTTTTTGGTTTTGGCATTTTTTTTTTGTTTAAACGTTTTTGGCTTCTTAACGATATTTTTATTTTTAGCGATTTATTTTGGTTTTTGCGTTTTTTTTTCGGTCTTTGGGATTTTTTCGGTTTTTGTGATTTTTTTAGTTTAGCGATTTTTTTTGTGACCGCACTTTTTTCGTTTTGGCGAATTTTTTTCGTGTTGGCGCTTTTTTCGTTTTGCAGATTTTTTCCAATTTTTGGCATTTTTTTGTAATCTGCTGATATTTTTAGTTTTAGCGATTTTCTTATGTTTTACTGCTTTTTCTCGTTTTGACGACTTTTTTGGTTTGTTGCGATTTTTTTTAGTTTTTTTGGCGATTTCTTTTTATTTTGGTGATTCTTTGCGTTTTAGCGATTTTTTTTAAATTTTGGTGCTTTTTTCCTTTAAGCGCTTTTTTTCATTTTGCCGATATTTCGTTTTGGAATTTTTTTTTAATTTTGGAATTTTTTAGTTTTAGCGTTTTTAAAAATTTTAAAAGTTTGTCTCTTACGGTTACCACCATACAGCAGATTGTCTAAATTACATAGACAACATTAAAATAACTGATAGAAAGAACACCCTTTAATTTTTATTGTTTTACATATCAGTGTTAATTGATATGGTCTACAGACTATACCAATTAACACTAACTTTGAAAATGTAAAGTGTCTATATATAAGTGTCTGTATATTACATTAGTATTTCAACAGGTTTGTTGCTCGCTTTAGAACACCCTTTAATTTTCATTGTTTTAACTATCAGTGTTAATTGCTGTAGTCTGTTCTACAGGCTACACCTATTAACAATAACTTTGAAAATTTAAAGTGTCTATATATAAGTATTGAAATACATTAGTATTTCAATATAATTCGTTGCTCGCTTTAGAACACCCTTTAACTTTTAACTGTCATATATTTGTTGTTGTAGCGGCAAAAGTTTTACATAATCTGTGAAAATGTTAGGTTCGTAGCTCTTATGATTCCCGAGAAAACAGCCTGTGACAGACAGATGAACAGACAGACAGACGGACAGCGTAGCGAAAACAATAGGATTCCTTTACACTTTTGGTATACGGAACCCTAAAAACCAGCAAACCAGCTTTATTTTGGACTGTGGCGAAAGATTGTTTCACAGTCTAGAGACGTTATTGATATACCTTTCATTCTAAGGGGTGACTGGTGCAAATTTTTTTTGTTTTATATATTGATCGACCTGACTTAAATGCAATATATATGTGAAAATAAAAAAATGGTCTTACTATTAGGCATAAAAATGGGTATATTAAAACGTAGATATACTAAGTTTTAGAAGGGCTTTCTTGCCACGTACAAAAAAAGTGCATATAAGAGGGGAAGGATCCGAGATAGCATTAGTGGCGCCCAGAATTTGATGTCGGACTAAAAAGTCACCACAGGCAAAAATGAAGCCAGTCAAGCCATGAAAAACGACATGCAATATATTATGATCGGACCATAAATAGAACGGCAGTGTTCAAAAAACTAAAAGGGCGGTATCCAAGGGCGAGACAAAAAATTAAAAAAATATATTTCTGGAATTTTTTCTAACTAATCTTTAGTCCTACGGGGTGACTGGCTCAATTTTTGTTCAACAAATATAAATAAATAACTAAAAGATTCAAACGTTTTGTTTTTATAAAGATGATAACGTGAGTGACGGTGAAGCAAATGTTGGCAAATTGTAAATTAAATAAATACCTTAGCTGTATGACATGTTATGGTTTTGTAGCAACAAAAAAAAAAACAACAGTCGCAATTTAAAATTCTATGGCTACTTTTTTAAGCCAATGTTTAAATAGAATAAAAATTTTAATTTGTTGATATATTTTATAACAAAATCGTACAAATCGTTCGTTCTCAAGTTACAATAAAATCAGTGTAAAAAATAAAACAAAAACAAAACAAACAGCTTTGAGTGAATGTATTAAAAAAGAATACTCATCAAAAGCGAAAAACAATAAGTGTGGTAGTGTTGGATATTAATCAGATAGGTGAAATTTCAAAGCTGACTAAATTTAGTTGAAATAAAAATGCAAGAATTTACCATGGAAAATAAGTCTTGTATTCTATTTACTGGCAAAAATTAGTTAAATAGCTGATGTTTCATTGAAAAAAAGCATCCACCTTCATAAGTGGTAAAAGCGAACAAGAACGCTGATGATGACGAGCGTAGCGGCCGTCGAAATCAGTAGTACTGATCCGTTCTGCTAATCTGATTTGAATATTCCAGCACTCCACTCTTAATAAAAATAATTTGAATTTACATTAATTCAATTATTGAACTAGAAAGCCGAAATAATAAAAAAAATTTTCAGACTTTACCTATTAGTTCAAATAAAAATAAAAATTACGTAAAATAATTACTATGCAATCGGCCCGTTGCAATAAGTTATATGCATGTGTTTACTTCTCGGTTGGCTGCCTAGAACTAAAAATCAAGACAAGCAACTGAAGACTGTTAAAGGCATGTATAATAACAAAAACCAAACAAACAGCTTTGAGTGAATGTATTAAAAAAGAATACTCATCAAAAGCGAAAAACAATAAGTGTGGTAGTGTTGGATATTAATCAGATAGGTGAAATTTCAAAGCTGACTAAATTTAGTTGAAATAAAAATGCAAGAATTTACCATGGAAATTAAGTCTTGTATTCTATTTACTGGCAAAAATTAGTTAAATAGCTGATGTTTCATTGAAAAAAAAAGCATCCACCTTCATAAGTGGTAAAAGCGAACAAGAACGCTGATGATGACGAGCGTAGCGGCCGTCGAAATCAGTAGTACTGATCCGTTCTGCTAATCTGATTTGAATATTCCAGCACTCCACTCTTAATAAAAATAATTTGAATTTACATTAATTCAATTATTGAACTAGAAAGCCGAAATAATAAAAAAAATTTTCAGACTTTACCCTATTAGTTCAAATAAAAATTACGTAAAATAATTACTATGCAATCGGCCCGTTGCAATAAGTTATATGCATGTGTTTACTTCTCGGTTGGCTGCCTAGAACTAAAAATCAAGACAAGCAACTGAAGACTGTTAAAGGCATGTATAATAACAAAAACCAAACAAACAGCTTTGAGTGAATGTATTAAAAAAGAATACTCATCAAAAGCGAAAAACAATAAGTGTGGTAGTGTTGGATATTAATCAGATAGGTGAAATTTCAAAGCTGACTAAATTTAGTTGAAATAAAAATGCAAGAATTTACCATGGAAAATAAGTCTTGTATTCTATTTACTGGCAAAAATTAGTTAAATAGCTGATGTTTCATTGAAAAAAAGCATCCACCTTCATAAGTGGTAAAAGCGAACAAGAACGCTGATGATGACGAGCGTAGCGGCCGTCGAAATCAGTAGTACTGATCCGTTCTGCTAATCTGATTTGAATATTCCAGCACTCCACTCTTAATAAAAATAATTTGAATTTACATTAATTCAATTATTGAACTAGAAAGCCGAAATAATAAAAAAAAATATATTTCTAGAATTTTTTCTAACTAATCTTCGGTCCTACGGGGTGACTGGCTCAACAAATTTGTTCAACAAATATAAATAAATAACTAAAAGATTCAAACGTTTTGTTTTTATAAAGATGATAACGTGAGTGACGGTGAAGCAAATGTTGGCAAATTGTAAATTAAATAAATACCTTAGCTGTATGACATGTTATGGTTTTGTAGCAACAAAAAAAAAAAACAACAGTCGCAATTTAAAATTCTATGGCTACTTTTTTAAGCCAATGTTTAAATAGAATAAAAATTTTAATTTGTTGATATATTTTATAACAAAATCGTACAAGTCGTTCGTTCTCAAGTTACAATAAAATCAGTGTAAAAAATAAAACAAAAACAAAACAAACAGCTTTGAGTGGATGTATTAAAAAAAAGAATACTCATCAAAAGCGAAAAACAATAAGTGTGGTAGTGTTGGATTAAATCAGATAGGTGAAATTTCAAAGCTGACTAAATTTAGTTGAAATAAAAATGCAAGAATTTACCATGGAAAATAAGTCTTGTATTCTATTTACTGGCAAAAACTAGTTAAATAGCTGATGTTTCATTGAAAAAAGCATCCACCTTCATAAGTGGTAAAAGCGAACAAGAACGCTGATGATGACGAGCGTAACGGCCGTCGAAATCAGTAGTAATGATCCGTTCTGCTAATCTGATTTGAATATTCCAGCACTCCACCCTTAATAAAAATAATTTGAATTTACATTAATTCAATTATTGAACTAGAAAGTAGAAATAATAAAAAAAAATTTTCAATAAAAAATAAAAGCCTGTTGAAAAATTCAAATTTTTAAAAATTACAAAAAACTCATTCATAGAATATTAAATTCCGAATTTTAGTGACTATCATTTAATTTCGTTGAATTAGTTTTAAATTGACTCCCAATCACGCATGAGACGGAAAAACATGTCACTTGTGCATCTTTCCAATTTTTCTTTAGTTGTTTTTATTTCAAAGACAGGCATTTATGGTTCCAAGAAAAAAAAAAAAAGAAATGAAATACGAAAAAAGTTAGCACGAAACCAACAAATGAACTTTAGAGAATTCTCGTTGCACTTGGCTGCCAATTGCAACTGTCATTTTGTTTAAGCAAAAATTGGTTAATAAAAGCGAAAAAATTGCACTGTATAGATGAAAACTCCATGGAACATATTGTTCGTATATAAAAGAAAATCGTTCTTAGATTACAAAAGGTTTAACTTTTTTTGTGTGGAATATTGTCGTAAGTATACGACAAGCAATTTTTTTTAACTATTGAACATTTAAACTTAATAATGTGATTAAAATACCAATAAATCTTAAACTTTGCGTAAAGGTTTTTCTTCTTGTCTCTAAGATTAACGGGGGATAAAACAAAGCACTGACAGTTTTTATAAAGGTAAAAAATTTAAATGGATAAACTAAATGAGCAGACAGTTATAGGACAAATTTATACATATGAGTATAATAAAACTGTAAAATGGGTGTGTCTGTACATGAAATATTTTTTGAAAATTTTTTTACCAACCGAATTGAACACAAAACAATAACTTTTAGAATTTTTGTCTGTCTGTCTGCCTGTCCGAACACGCATCACATTTTATAAGGAGGTATTTTAGAGTCCTAGTTCAAACTTAAGGTACTTTTTGCCGCGATAAAATGTCTCATTTTGAAGTAAAAATAGAAAAAATCGAAAATGGGCAATTGTACTAATATAATAAATGTGGCTGCAAATTAGAAAGGCTTTTTTTAACGTTGGTAGCATTTTGTTTATTCTGTATAACGAAAGAACTTCATATTATATTCCATGGACACCTTATAACTATAATGCGAACTGTAAGCACGCGAAAAGGGTAGACACATTTAGTAGAATATAAAGATACACCAGTCAACAAAATTCAAGTTTTCGATTATGTATGAGAAACCACAAATATTTTTTGATTGGTGTTAGTAGCTACCAGCAACACACTATTGATTTTTGTCACATTAACATCTAAAATATGGACAGCAAAAAATAAAAAGATAGCAAAAATTCAACATACACAGAAAAAATTATCAGAAAGAAATTTCAAAGAAAAATTTATTTAAAAATTTATTTATTTTTTAGTAAATGTTCTTTAATGAATCGATGAATTTTTTGTTTGACTTTTATGTAGGACGCAAACACCAGAAAAACAACAAGAAAACCACGGTTTTTGCGTCGTAAAAAATAAACCCCGATGACGACATACACACAAATAACAACAACAATTATAGCAAAAGCAATGCGATTGTAGCAAGTTTGTTTACCGAAGATTTTTGAGTGAATCAATTCATTAATGTCTTTGCGTTAATTCTCATTCATTTTTTTAGAGTCTTTAGATAAACGCGCAGACTTGAACACATTTACCATTTGAAATTTCACAAATGCTTAATGGATGATGATAATTACCCAGACAAAAATTTTGTTTGATATACATATTACAAAAAATCCAGCAAAAATCCAGTAAACTGTTTTGTTTAACATCTGTTAGTATTTTTAGACTTATTGTTTTATAAATTCAGGCAAAAATATTGTTTGATATTTTTCAGAAAATTCAGTAAATCTATTTGTTTGATTTAGTAAATTGTTTTATTTACAATTTGTAAATATTTTTAGACAAATTGTTTTATAGATTTAAGCAATTTGTTCACTGAAAAAAACTTGTTCTTTTTAATGAAATTGTTGAGATATTTTTGTCTATATTTACAAATTTGCTTGTAGTTCCGTTGCTAGACAAAATATTTACTATTGCATTGAATTCCTTTATTGAAAATGAAATATAGTTTTTTCTGTGTAGATACGACATGACCTTATAAGTTTTCGTACTTGATATACGAGTTCAAGGATTGATTTTTAGGGTTCTGTACACCAAAATTGTAAAAGAACACAATTGATTTCGCTGCGCTGTCCGGCCGTCTATCTATCTGTCTGTCAGTCACAAGCTATTTTCTCGAGAATCGTAAGAGTTACGGACCTGATATGTTAACAGAATATGCAAAACTTTCGCCGCTACAAGAACAATTACAACAACAACAAATACATATATAAAGGGCGTTCTAAAGCGAGAAACGAAACATGTTGAAATACTAATGACCAGGGATGGCAAATGAGATTTTAAAATTATACCAATTTTTGTCTAAAATTGTACTTTTTTCAACTTAATTGTACGAAAACAGATTTTGAAACACATATTATGTACAGAAAATATATAACTTTTTTTTTACATATCTGTGCAAAAAGAAAAGGGAGAGCTCCCACTTGGAAGTACTATAACTTAACAAATAATATTTTGTCGAGTCTTCTTTAGAATACCTCGTGCTTCCCTGTAAGTGAAAGGTGTAAGCAAAAATCCAAGAAAGAGCATCCTCTCGTCACATGCTTCGAAAAGCATAACAATTTTTTGCTGGGTATGTATCATGATCAACAAAGAGTTTTAAATTGCAGGGACTATATTTTGTGAGCTAACCTTATTTGACCATTTTACATAATTATCCCGAACCTTGTTCTCAATACTTCGCAAAATTTAAATTTGCTTTATGAGTCCAAATTGATTATTAGGCGAAGGTTCGTAACGTTATATTCAGAAAGAATTGGTCATGATTAATATTCCAAGGAACAAGGGAAAAATTAACATCAACTTAAATTTTTCAACGTACACAGCAGAAAAGAGTAGCGCCACTTTCAGTAGCCGCTACACTTCCACGTCAGTGCTCACGTGTATTTGCTTATCACGACTTGTCAGGTGGGTCCATTATATGTGATTTTAATTCTTATATATACAACTTTTTCGTGAAAATTGAATACGAGAATTAAAACACTCTCAAGCTGATATTAAAGTGCACTTTGCCAGCGTTGCCATCGGTTTATTTCTCTTTATTCCCATTTTTCTGATTTTTGTTCAATTAACACTGATATTTAAGACAATAAAAATTTCAGTGTATTCTATCAGTTAATGTAATGTTTACTATGCAATTAAGACAATAGGCTGTATCTTGGAAACCGTAAGAGGCAAACTCTTGAAATTAAAAAAAAAAGCTGAAACTAAAAAATTCCAAAACTAAAAATAAATCGTGAAATAAAAAAATTACCAAAACTAAAAAATCACCAAACAACTAAAAAAAAAGTCGCCGAGAACCGAAAAAATCGCCAAAACGAAAAAAGCACCACATCTTAAAAAATTGCTGAAACTAGATATATCGTCAAAAAACGAAAAAATTGCAAAGAAAATATCACCAAAACGAAACAAAGCGCCAAAAAACAAAAAAAGCAAAAAAAAAGTCGATTAACAGAAAAAAACACCAAAACTAAAAAATCGGTAAAAAACAAAAATAAAAAATCGTCAAAAAACGAAAAATTGCCAAAACTAAGAAGCCTCAGAGTTGTGGAAAATACGTATTTAAAATAAATAAATTCAAATACAAATGGTTTTTATTTTTCTATTTCAAATTAAAAATACAAAAAAGTTTTTTAACAAGTATTTGTTGAAATAGAAAATACAAAATACATATTCGGGGGTGTGCCGTAAAACGCACGTTTTGAAATCGCCTAGTTTCCATGAAAAAGTTCAACTCAAAACCTGACATATACGAACTTAACTTCGAATGCACTAAACTGTCGGATTAACAGAATTCGTTTTTTCGTTTTGGGAAATCGCTTGATTTCAAATCGCGCGTTTTGCAGCACACCTCCCACCCCCCCTCCCCCATTTTTAAAATATCTATTTTCAAAATACATTTTCTTGTAATTATTATTCTAATTTTCATTTAAAATATTTTTTCAATTCAATACAATATATGTATGTTGTGATTTGTAATAAATTTTAGAGTTTATTTCCAATTTTGCAATTTCTTGCGAATTTTCGCAATGTTTGCGATAGAAGCGATTTTTTGCAATTTTTCAACGTCTTTGCAGCTTGAGCGATTTTTCATCAATATTGGATTTTGCTATCATGCCGCTGTTAGCCAGATTTCGCGAATTTATGCAATTTTTGCGTTTTTTGTCGAACATTTGGCATTCCTTACAATTTTAGCAACTTTTTATAAATATAATGGCTTTTCTAACATTTTGCAATTTTTCGCAAATTTTCGCCATTTCCGCGATAGAAGTATTTTTTCCAAGGTTTTTGGCTATATTAAAATGTTAGGGATTTTAAATCAATATTACACTTTGAAATCTTACAAATTTCAGCAAGATTTAGCGAATTTTCGTCATTTTCTCTATTTTGTCTAGGTTTTTGACATTCCTTACAGTTTTAGCGAGCTTTATTCAGTTTTAAGGCTTCTTTCTAATTTTGCAATTAAATTTTTTGTTGCAAATTTTCGCCACTTCTGCAATAGGCGTGATTTTTTTCATATTAATTTTTCTTTATGCAGCTCGAGAGAGTTTTTATAAATTTTAGTACTTGACATCGATTTATCCCCTTCCCCCTTGTATCCACGCCTGCATGTAGGTAAGTGGTTCTGGTCAAATGTAGATATCAATTTTTCTTTTTTTTGTGCCGGTGTTACTAACAATTTTATTAAAATTTCTGCTATGTTCAAAAGTTTTATTAATAACTCAGGAACCTGTAAGAGTATCACATGGAGATTTGGTGACGACATAGTGAAAAAGTTAAGCATTAATATATATGTTTTTGAAAAATTTTAAAATACCATTTTCTTAGTTACAGCATCATGAAACGCGGATTATGAAAAAACAACTTCTATAGTTGTGATAACTTTTTTTATTTTTATAACCGTTGAAGCGCTATTATAATACCTGCAAAACAAGACATGAATCATTCGTCTAGCTTAGATATTAAAAAAGTTATAACCGCGTATATGAAAGTAGTTTCAAGGAAATTTTGAATTTTATCATACATCAAATGCATCATAGTTTGGAAGCCACTGGAAATATTCCCCTAATAATTTTGGTGAAATGTTTGTTGTGCAAGACTTAAGTACCATACCGAGTTTGGGTTGATTCGGAAGGGGTCGGTCCCAAAATCATGATTTTTTCGTTGGTTTTATGTGAAATAAGTCAAATGTAAAATATGTATTTTGAAATGTTTCAAATAAAATATAAAATACTCTTGAGGCAAAGTATTTCAAATAGAAAATAAAAATGGTATTTTGTATTTTATATTTGTATTTTAAATAAAAGTATTTCAAATAATTCACAGCTCTGGTCGCACTTTACTGAATTTATTAAAATCCCAGCAAAAATATCCGTCTACCGGAAGGAGATGTGTAAGGGAGAGATTTCGGTACTCTCCCTTACCAACCTGCTTTCGTATTACATGATTTTTGTATGGGATGTCCCACTTAGATGCATTAACCTCATGTCTTTTTTATATGTATGTAATTAAGAAAATATTTTGCTCTTTATATTACAATTTCACCTACACTTGGATACATTTTTTATTTGAAATTATTTTATGTTATTTTTATATTTATTTATGTATTTAGTGGTACAAACACAATTGGAAACTATATTACACTACAATTTAATTTTACTTAATACTTTTTGCTCGCGTGTTGAATCAGGAATCGATCCCACGATCTTGGCATGGTAGGCTAGAACACTAACCACTAAGCCTCCGAGGCACATTTATTATCATACACAATTCAATACAAGAATAAAATATCAAATTACGAAGTAACAATAACACTCGCATCCATATTTGTATCCACGTAAGCGAGAGAGGATGCACTACAAAAAAGTTTGAGTTGAAAGAAAACAACTTCGGGTTTAAAAAACATGAAAAAAACATAAATAGGCGACCACCTTTCTCGTGTGTGCGTTAAATTTCTTTATTCGATTACGTTATTGCAACCTCGTAAGGCAGAGGGGATGCACTATGTGCTTTTGCGCATCTCCGAAGCCCTTCTATTTAACCTTAGTGTATCCTTGTACCAAATTTATTTTTGCAGGGAATATATATTCTCAGCATTTTCCTATTTTAAGTGCAATTTAGTGTTATTAATTAATTTGCTTTCAATAAAACACCTTAAAATTTTATTTAATAGACTTATTTTAAATTTTATTATTAAACTTACAATTTATTTACAAATATTTCAGTTTAATTTTCGCTTTCCTTTCAGATAAGGATTTAGCGCTACTCAAAATATTACTTCTAACCAAAAGCTAAAGCATTCATTGCATAAAGATTGAGAGAGAACTTAAAGAAAACTGTTCAAAGAAATAAGACAAATATTTTAAGTGTCGACGGGTACGGGAATACCAATTCGAGAGAAGTATACCAATACAAATATTGAATGCAAAAATATTGCACTTAACATTAAAAAACATGTAGAAATTTTAATTTCGAACAAGCCACAAGCTTTGAAGTTTAAGTCTCTATATTTATTTTGTACTAATAAATGGTCCAACTGAAAAAATTAAAAAAAAATTTAATAAAATAAATTAATAATTACTCCATCCTACTTACACTAAAATACAAGTCATCATTATGAAATATTTCATCGGTATCCGCAACGAAGTGAAGGCTTATTTCACATACTAACTGGCTAATGCTTTTTAATTTTTTTCTTAATGCCTCAAATGTATAAAAAAATGTTATTATTCTAAACAAAAACTTTATACTGAAAAACTGAGGGTTGGCAATTTCAAAATTTGTTTTAAGCCAACGATAATGGATAGCTAGAAATGAGGAATGGAATACAGTGACTCCATTAAAAAAGTTAACCATCAATAGAAATAATAGCTGAATTTGAAATGTGACAAACAGGTCATCAGCTAGATTTTTTAAGCCGTGCTCTTGTTGGCCTATAAAATCAAGTTCTCGACTCAACGAATCACGCCAATTTTTAATATCGTTAACGCTTCTCATCGTGTTCTGATGACCTATAAATTTAACTTTATTTTCAATTTTTTTTAAGCGCTCTATTAAGATTTGGACACACATGTATATAAATACTAAGCCCAAAAACATATTTAATTCGCAAAAGAAGCTGTAAACAAATGTAATCATCTGAAAAGTGGTGATAGCAAGGTTCTCATAAAGATCACGAGACTCAGCACGGCCTACACATCCTATAATAATAAAATACAAAGACACTGTAATTTCAAAAATAAACCAAAGCCCTTTAAAAAGTACTAGGTTTCGTATGTTGCCAATAATTTTATGATTTTCATTTATATTCTCAGCTGACATATATAATTTAAGTAAACTCTTAAATTTATTATAAATTTGGAAAGTCTTTTCCCTTTTCAACCAGTTTTCTATACAGATAGAATAATAAAATAAAGGAACGCATAAACAGCTAGTTATGGAGAATGCTAGGGGGTAGGTATCCTGCTTAAAGAAAATAATACTTTGTTTAACAAAGATATAGGAGCAGTAGTGAAGAGCGACGAGCGTTATCAAATTTATAAACGCACTATATATTAAGGTTGGCAGGTGATGCAAATCGAACGTTTTCCTCCAGGGATTGTAGAAAATAGTGTTGTTGCCGATAAGTATATTAAGAAAATAGTACATAGTAAAGATGATATGTGATATGATGACTCCTTTCGACATATTGTTGTAAGATAAATTTATTATTATTATTTTAGTTAGTTTTTAAAGTTATTAATATTATTTAGATGAGTATATTTTATGAGCTGTTTAACAAAGCTTTCGCTACGCCTGTTGAGTTCAAACTGTCCAAGAAACTAAATGCTAAAATATTTATTGCTAAACGATGTTTCTGCTTTTGCTATTTACTTTATTAAATTTACAATCAAAATAATATTGCTTTCATTCTTAACACCCAGGGAGCAAATTACGGCATTCGATATCGATCGAAATTTGTATTTAAATTGTATTGAAATTTCAATCGATATCGAATGACGTAATTTGCCGCCAGAAGGCCTCAAACTTTTTCACTTTGGATTTGACGATTATGTAGACATTCTCAGGGCCGCATTAACAAGTGTGAACGCCCTGGGCTAAATAAAATGTTTCGCCCTTGTATACATAGTTTTATAAAAATTTCATTTTAATTTTTTTAATATTCTTTAATTCACAACTTAACTGTTCAAAGTTGTGGTTGAAGTCTACTGACGATTTGGCAAAGCGCCAATGAAATGCATATAGACAATGCTTAGCTATCAGCAAATAAATAATAAATGTCTTAAAGGCTTAAAAAAGAAATAAATAAAATTCTTTCGACCTTTAATTTTGCAATGAAAATTAATTTATCCCTGTTCGAGGCCAAAGTATTTTCTTATTATAATTTGATAATATAACAACTTTTAAAAACTCAGCGGCCGACTCCGTTTGTTAAATTTTTGGGAATATATCTCTGATCTTTCAAAATCGGGATTAGAATCTGATTTCTATATTGGTTGATGTGGCGATAAAATATTTACAAAAAATAAATTATTGGCGGTATGAAATATTAAATAAGGCCAAATACAATTGCCAAGTTTTTAATTGTTCCTCATTTCATTTCGTTTTTGGGTGTCACTGGGTGTTAAACACAGACATAATTATCACCAGAAATTTTCAAGCAAAAGTTTGTCTAAAAATAAATTATAATTTCATTAAATGTTTTTTTCTGAATCATTGAATTTTTTTTTAAACTTTTGTTTAGGGCACAAACAACAAAAACAAAAACCCATTTTCTGTGTCGTAAAAAAAAACAACCCCGATGACAACATACACACAAAAATCCCATAACAACAACAATGATAGGAAAAGGAATGCTATTGTACCAAGTTTGTTTACTGAAGATATTTTAGTGAATCAATCCGTTAATATTGTTGCGTTAATTCCCATCAATTTCTTAGAGTCTATAGATAAACATTTAGAGTTGAACATATTTAACAAAGTGAGCTTTTGTAAAAGCTTAATGGATGATGAATACGCAAACAAAAATTTTGTTTGATATATTACAAAACATCCAGTAAATATTTTTATTTGATTCAGTAAATTATTTTGTTTAGTAAGTATTTTTAGACAAATTGTTTTATGACTTTCGACAAATATATTGATTGATATAATGCAGAAAACCTAGTAAATATTTTTGGTTGATTGAGTTAATTATTTCGTTTAGAGTTTGTAAATATTTTATACAAATTGTTTTATAGATTTATACAATTTGTTTACTGAAAAAAAAAGTTTTTTTCCAATGAAATTGTTGACATATTTGTGTCTATATTTACAAATTTGTTTGTAGGTCCGTTTCTAGACAAAATCTTTACTAATTCATTGAATTTCTCTAATGAAAATGATATTTAGTTTTTTTCTGTGAAGAATTGTTTGGGCCTTATTGCATATAAAATATATTTTGGCCTTATGTGATTTTATTTGGGCATTGTTTAATTTTCTTAAAAATGTAATTTGTACTCACTTTGAAGATATTTACTAGGAAAAATGTGTTGTAAGAAACATCGTCCCTATGCAGAAAATCTTTAATAAGTAGTTGCGTTTCGGGAAATATCATGTTGGCGAAAATGCATAAACAGTCTTGCCGGTCACCATTTGGGCTTAGGGTTTTTCTTCTCGATGTATTACGAAAAGTATCTTCGCTGATTAAATATTGTTAAGAATTGCCGCCCTCCGGCCGTGTATAAATATTTTCTCTACGATACTCAATATAATATGATAGGTAAACCTAACTAATTTAAATAGTTAACCTATTGTTAATGTAAATTGTAGTTGCAATTTTTATGAAATAAAATTTTTCCTTGGTTAATATAACTTTTTAAAGTTGTAAGGCATTTCATGTCTATGCTTACTTTGGGCTTTGTGCTTTGGGATTAACGATGTTTGAAATTTAAAATTATTTTTTGTGGTTAAAAGTACTAATTTAAATTATGAAAATTTTTGGGGTTAAACTTACCAATTTTTATGGTTAAAATTACCAACTTAAAATAATAACAACGAAAATAGTTACTTTTGCAAAAATTACTGTATATAAGTCAAGCAAGACACTAGTGTGTGATGCATTTTTTGGGCTTATTCTATTGGGCCTTATTGCATAGTTTTCTTTGAAATTTTTATTAATGAAATAAAGCCCAAATATTTGGCTGTATTAAATTTTTTTCTTTCGGCGTTATTTACTTTTATTTGGGCTTTATTTCTTTGGATCGTATTTCATTTTCTTAATTAGGCCTAATACAATTGGGCCTTATTTCATACCGGCGATTATTTAAATGCAATTGATTGGGAACTTTATATCAGAATATGCATTTCTTGTTTAACACCATCTCCTTCCTTAAACGATTGCCTCATAAATGTAATGGAATATGCAATTTCGAAAAGGGCACATCTCGCATATTTTGACATATACGTTTTTTTCCATCAATGAGTTCTAAATGCTTCCCTGCACCACTATGCTTGAAAAGGGAACATTCCTGGCATTCGTTTTACTGTCGTCGTCATGGCATGTACAGAAAAATGTCACAACTCTTAAGAGATGTGCCCTTTTCGAAATTATTGTTTAAGCATAGAGTACGTAAAAGCGCAGCGCTGCGCCATTCTTATTGCTATTTTTTATTCTTATTGCTTTTTATATTTATATTAGATATCTAAAATTAAAATCTCTGCAAATTAATTTTGTTTTTTTCTTTAAGTTATGTGTACTCAATACCGTAAATTTCAAAAAGGGCACATCTCATTAGTTTAAAATATATAAAAATATATATAATAACGTTGACATCAAAATATGTCTACAACTTTCGATTGATAATTGGCTCCGAATATATATGGATTATAGGTTTTTTAAATATTATGCTTCATTAGAAAATAATTAGTTTTTTTGATTTCCTGAAAAGCTTAAAACTTCAGATATATGCCCTTTTCGAAATTGCTGATTCAATTGTATTTTAATAACAAATCTATTGGTCAGGTTTTGCTGCAATATATCGCGTGTAAAGTTTCCATTTAATTTATACGCAACAGTTACAAAAATTTTAATTAACTAAAAGTTTTGCAACATTGCACTGCATGGTGGTCAATTCCGAACAAAAATCAATAATAACTTCTTTATTTATTATAACAAAAACAGTTTTTTTTTTATAATTTATATAGCTGTGCACGAATCTGTGCCTCTAGATCTCTATGAGGTCCTTGATATCAGTTTCTCTAACATGATGGGAGTACCTACTATGTACCCAGCAAAAATAAATTTGGTACAAGGAAGCAGATCGATTAATTAGAAGTGCTTCGGAGATGCGGAAAAGCACACAGTGCATCCCCTCTGCCTTACCAGGATGCAATAACGTAAGTGAGCGAAGAAACTTTCCACACACACGATGAATTTGGTCGGCTATTTATGTTTTTTCGTGTGTTTTAAGCACGAAGTTTTTTATTCAACTCAAATTTTTTTCTCTCGCTTACGTGGGTAGAAATATGGATGCGAGTGTGATTTTTGCTTCGTAATTTGATTTTTTTATTCTTCCATTGAATTGTGAATGAAAATAAATGTGCCTCGATAACTTAGTGGTTAGCAGCATTGCCAGAATGATGATTTTATCATATGTTTGATGATTTTTAAAGCAAAATATGATTTGATGATATTCTTTCCCAAATGATGCTTTTCATACTTGCTTGCTAACATTTACAACTTTTGGGAAACTCGTTAAAATGTATAAGTTAATATATATTTGTTGCATTTTTTGCGACTTCCATTAGTGATTTAAAAAACCTTTTGCGAAAATATCATACATTTTTCATTTTAGTGATATTGATATTTAAAGGTTTTTTGCGAATATCAGCATGCTTTCGATATTTACTCGAGTTATGTTTTCCGAACTTCTTTATAATTTTGTGCGTGAGTTTTACCATTTTCGCGGTGGAAGTGATTTTGCTATGTTCTTATATATTCTTAGCGTCATGGCAATTTTTAATATATTTTAGGGATTGCTCCTGATCTTAATTCTTTTTCTTGAACTTTTACTATTGCTTAAAATTTATAATTGAAAAAAAAAATTATATTTAAATTAATATTTGGTTACCAAAATAGTATAACTCTCCCATCGAAAAGGATATGTAAATGTAAGGATATCATATAAACTTTTAAGAATGCGTTTTTGTTTTCATTTTATATAAAAGTTTCATTGTTTGTCTTTTCTTTGAATAATATTTTGCAATAAAATATTCATGATGATTTTTTATATCAAGATATGTTTTTTATTTCGCCAAATGATGATTTTCTTCGGAAAGCTTCTGGCAACGCCGGTGTTTAGTGTTCTAGTCTACCATGCGGAAATTGTGGGATTGATTCCTGATTCAATACGCGAACAAAAAGTATTTAATAAAAATAAATTGTAGTGTAATATAATTTCCAATTGTATTTGTACCATTTGGTAAGGGAGAGTACCGCAATCTCTCCCTTACAAACCTGCTTCCGGTAGACGGATATTTTTGCTGGGTAATATATGGTGGTTTAACGAAATTGTTAAAGTTGTCCCCTGAAGCTCCTAGGCGGCCCCTGGACGGGTTAAATGCACAGCCGACCCCCGTTAGTTTTCTAGTTTGCACACTTTCTCTAAACATACCTATCGCCCATCTCCATTCCTTAAGGGGCTCCCATACATACACATTTCTCGACTCTGAAGTATCTATCTACCAAGCAAACCAATATAATTGCCAGTTTTTGTAAATATATGTAATTGTGAATATCTAACCAAAACACAACTTTTTGACACCCCCAATTTTTGAAAAAAAAGGAAATTTAAAAAATCAACACGCGCTACTTATATATAGACAATCGAAACTGTCAAAGTTAGTGTAAGATGATGATACAGACTACACCAATTTATACTGAAATTTAAAGACAATAAAAACTAAAGGGTATTATATCAGCTAATGTAATTTTGACTATATAATTTTGACAATTAGCGTTATCTTGGAAATCTTAAGAGGCAAACTCTTGCAATGTTCACAGTTAGTAGAGCATTTTAAAGGCCACAGTAGGGAATGCTAAAAACAAATGAACTAAATATTAAAGGGTATTCTATCAGATTATGTAATTTTGAAATTTAAATAAATCTTTTGGACCATAATAATTAAGCACTAGAAACAACAAAAAAATTCTAAAAAAATCACCAAACCAAAAAAAGAGCGCTAAAGCTAAAAATCCCAAAACGAAACGAAAAAATTGCCATAACTAAAAAATCGCTAAAAAACGACAAATCGCAAACCAAACAAAAAAAAACTTTTCCAGAATTAAAAAAATTGCCCAAACTAAAAATTTTGCGAAAGTTAAAAAAGGCGCTTAAAGGAAAACAGCACCAAAAATAAAAAAACGACAAAAAAGCAAAAAATCGCCAAAACTAAACAAAATCGTCAACAAAACGATAAAGTCGCCAAAACAAAAAAAAAAAACTACGTAAAAACCGAATGAAGCGAAAAAGCGAAACGTCGAAAAAATAGGCAAAGGGCAAAAACAAAAAAGCACTAACGGAAAAAATCGCCAATACAAAAATATCACAAAAAACTAAAAATTCGTCTAAAGAAAAAAACCAAAACAAAAAAATTAAACAGTCCCCAAAAACTAACTAAAATCTCCAAAAAGTCAAAAAGAAGCCCTTCGTGTGCGACTCAAAGTCGCACTTTATACAGAAAAAACTAACTTTCATTTTCTGTAAAGCAATTCAATGAAATAGTAAATATTGTGTCTAGGAACGGACCTACAAATAAATTTGGAAATATATACAAAAATAGTTGAACAATTTCATTGAAAAAAACGTGTTTTTTTAGTGAACAGATTGTTTAAATCTATAAAACAATTTGTATGAAAATAGAACAATCAAACAATAAGATTTAGTGGATTTTCTGAAAAATATCACACAATATTTTTGTCTCTGTTTACAAAACAATTAGTCTAACGGCCCTTTTCACAATGTACGATTAAGAGTTAACATGAACTTAAACGGAAACTTCGTCTTACAAAACTTGCCGTTAAAGTCCACGTTAACTCTTAATCATACCTTGTGAAAAGGGCCGTAAAAATACTAACAAATATTAAACAAAATAGTTTACTTAGTTAAACAAAAATATTAACAAAATTTTTGTAATATATCAAACAAAATTTTTGTCTGGGTCATTTATTATCATCATCATCATTTAAGCATTTATGAAATTTCACTTTGTTAAACGTGTTCGAGTCTGAATGTTTATCTAAATACCCTAAAAAAATGAATGCGAATTAACGCAACGACATTAACGAATTGATTCACCGAAAAATCTTCAGTAAACAAAGTTGGTATCAGTGTTGTTGTTGTTATTTGTGTGTATGTCGTCATCGGGGTTGTTTTTTACGACACAGTTTTTCTTGTTGTTTTTGGTGTTTGCGTCCTAAATAAGAGTCAAACAAACAATTCATTGATTATGTAAAGAACATTTACTGAAAATGAAATTTATTTTTAGACAAACTTTTGTTTAAAAATTTTTTGATTATAGTTTTTTCTGTGTAATGAATTTATTTCTTCAGCAGTCTTCACCTAAATATATTCCGAAAGAAGTGAGCCCTTTTTTTTATTGAAATTAGAGCACAATTTTTGATTTTATTCACAATATAGTGAGAGAACTGAATTGATAAAAATTTTAGTTTCCATATAACAGGAAGTTTCAACTTTGTATTATTGTGGCAATATAAATTTTTATCAATTTAGTTATCTCTTTAACTTGTCAATAATATCAAAGTTGTGCATCAATTTCAATGAAAACAAGCTAAAATTCCTTTCGAATATATTTAGCTACATGCAACTTGCCAAAAAAATTGCTCGTTGCTCTATTTTGATTTTTTTTTATAAAATTTTAAAAATCAAAATGTTAAACATTATTTTAAAACTTTCGTTTCCTTGACTCAAACTTTTACTATATCTCCGAAATTGCTGTGCAGATTTAGAAACGATGTTTGCACGTCTTAAAGAAAATTTTGTTGTTGAGTTTTGGATTTTTTATTTTACTGAAGAGGGCAAACACTTAACGGTAACATAAAGGTGAATTGCTGATAAAAACTATACAAAAAACATATTTAAACTCTGCATGAGTTATATATGGTCAGTAACAGCAAAATTTTTTCCGGAAAGCGATGTAGTGCAAAAATGTAGATTTTCCTATGAACCTTAATAAAATTTGGAACGATTTTCCGTCATCCCACGTCAAATTTGGTTTGTAAACAGACCGGTTTCGGCTATGTGCCATCTTCAGTGTTCTATTGAATTCAATAGAACACTGAAGATGGCACATAGCCGAAACCGGTCTGTTTACAAACCAAATTTGACGTGGGATGACGGAAAATCGTTCCAAATTCAAAAAAACCCCGTCGGAAGAAAAACACAACACTTAATAAAATTATTTATATCTAGAATACGGAAAGTTGCTTATCAACTCAAACTAACTTTTAATTAATTTTTTATACACTTTTAATTAATTGTGCTCCTTAATATTGTTCTTTATTAAAATAACAGAATTTCATTTTAATCTTTAAGATTTAACAATAAGCAACCTTTGTGACTTTGATATTTATAAAAAGGATTCAAGATTGTTTGGTTTTGATAGTCCACTTGCAAATCTCGGATATCTGAACAAGTAGGAGGATAAGGTTTGCACTCATCTTTGCCCAATAGGCACATATTAATCATAACATTGGCCTCAGCAATTTCAGAATTTGTAGCTGTTAAATAGTTATAAGTGCAGTAAGCGGCTCTCTTAATATGTGCCTTTGCCGTACATTCAGCGGTATCCATATAAGTAGCAAAGGTGTTTTGATAGGTGTCAATCATATTGTTAGTATTGGCAGTCTGAAAAGTAAATAAATCGAAAAATCATTGCTCTCCTAAAAATGGAGGAAAAGTATATATATACTCACTATGGCGGTAATACAAGAAGTATAATTTCCAGTTATTTTAGCAAAACTAGTACCACATTTTTTTATCTCAGCTTCAAAATATGAATTGAAATAATTTTGCATGTTAGTCCGGTAGTTTACAGAGGTTATCAACAGATTGTTCAGTTCATTGCTGGCCCGATTAATACAATTCGTGATAGTAGTTTTTGCAATTGAAACAGTCGGTAGCTTGGTGCGATATTTGACGACACATTTTTTGCTGGCATCACCTAGAAGCTCCAAAGGATTTAAACGTTCCTCCATGTGAACAATACTAGTAGTGACCATATCAATTTGTGCATTTAGAGTTTCAATACGTCCAGTATAATGTTTCTTAAAATTATCCAATTGGATGTCAAAATCTTCTACGGCTTGTGCCTGTTGCAATCGGTTTGATTTGATGTAATCATCGCTTCGTTCCACATTGAAGTTATAGATGTTTAGATCCTTGATCTGCTAGAAATATTTTTTTTGCAGATTTTTCGTTTCAAAATATTAACTTTAATTTCTAATTTTTTATAATTTATTATGGATTAAGCTAGTCTGTCTATAGGCTTACAATTCGTTGCTGACTGACTAGACCAACTCATCAGTATACATTCAAGCATTATGTTTGGAAGATTTTCAACTTCATATGTTTATACATATAAAAATTGTCATAGATACAATGAGAATTACAAAAAATACAAACATAGGCTCAGGCTAGGTTAGTCTAGTTAGGAGTTAAGGCCCCTATTATGATTCACAACTTAATTGATAGTTGAGTCGTAGTTGTCAAATTCTTATTACACAGAAAAAAATAGACAAGAATTATATTCAATAAAACCATGTTATTAAAAAAAAATATGAATTTCAATAACATTTATCTTTAACATAATAAAATATTTCTTTTCCATGCCGGTTATTTCTTTTCTTTTTATACATAAGTACTTAAAACAAGTTGTATCCCATAAAAAAATAAATGGGATATGGCTCAGCTAGAGAGTGTATGCTTTACGTCTGGAAAGCCCGGGTTCGTATTCCAGCCATGTCAACATTTTTTTAATTTATATATATATATTTTTATTTTGAAATAATTTTGTTATCAATATAGGGGAATTCTTTATCACAGGAAATTTGAAAAAAAAATTATTGAATACCGGGATTTTTGTTATCAAAAACGAAACTAATTTTTTTCTGTGTATGGAATACAACTTCATCAAAACAGTTGTCTCAGTTTTTTATCAGTTGTGTTTTGGTTTTTATTTCGACTATTGTGTTACTTTTATTTACTTTTAAAATGGTACTTCTAGGCGCCTATCATACCATTTGTCAACCCACATTGTTGCCATATCCATAAAATATAAAATCTCAAGAAAAAATAGTGATGCCAAAACAAAATATATTTAAAATATTTTGTGATGACTACTATGGTTTAAAAAAACAGAGAGTATAGATAAGAACCTTTTTTTCGAACATTTTTTCGAAGACAACTAAAATTAGTTGTGAATCATAATACAAAAAATAGCATTGACAACTCAACCTAGTTGAGTTGTGAATCATAATAGGGCTCTCACACATAGTTGTAGTGACACGGCATATGAAATCTTGTAAGCTTCACGTTTAAGGTATACGATATAAGACCGAAATAAAAAAAGCTTCATAATATGATTATTTCGAACGTTAATTTTTTCCTTGTTCCTTGGAATATTAATCATAACGTTACGAACCTAATGAGCCTAATAATCAATTTGGAAAAAAGCTCAAAATAGTTGATCATGCTAAGAAAAGACAGTTAGTGAAGTTCCAAACATTTAGAAAAAAGTTCATTAAGAGGCGCGACACGCCGCGAGATAGCGACATATTAATTGAGCTTACTGAAATTAGTAGGATTTTTGCTACATTGTTGTTGCTACTGCCGCTGGTAGTGTTGGTAAAGGGCTCTGATAAGAGACTTGGTAGTCTCGAAACAGCTGTCAGTTCAACCTTCCATACATCCAAAAATTTTTTCTTTGAATGTTCAACATTCACATGCTTTAGAATTTCTTTCTTAAATAAAAAACAGTTTGATGGAAAGATTAAATTGAAAATGAGCTTAAGGCAAACTAAATAAATAACTTTGGATAAAAACCATATAGTGCGACTAAAAATTCATAGCTCAGGTATACGATATATTCAGAACTTTTATTTAAAAGAACACAAGAAATATTTTTGTGGAACATTTTAAGCCTCTAACTCTTCGGTGTATTCGGGTGTTTTTGTCCCTTTCTTAAAAAGGAGAAAAACGCTTTCCTACAAAAAATGTTCCTCGTTATGTTTTACATTAAAATGCGAAACAAATCTTATTTCCTAAATGTAAGGCTTAACATATTTCCTATGCCGAGTACGAATTGTGAATAAATACGAAATTAACCCTCAAGTATATTTTGAAGTTTTATATATATCTTGTGTTATAGTTAAGTCTTTAAAGACTTATAATAGCATTTTATGGGAACTAATTTTGTAGAACATTTTAAACCCGCTATATCATCGCTGAAGGGTAGTTTGTTGCCCCTTTTTAAAGGAAGGGAGAAAAACCCCATACAACGAAGAGTTAGAAGGTTAAAATGTTCAACAAAACTACTGCTCGTTATGTTCTACATAAAAATGTTTAGTACGTTTTATACCTTATACGGAACAATTACAAGATTTCCTCTGCCGAAACATATTTAAATTTTTGAATGATTTCTGGCGTTCAAGTTGAGTCAGGAGCTTGGGTGTCTGGGAAGACCTCCAGAAGAATTTTATAGAAAATATTTTTTTTTCGTAAAATATTTTAGCCCACTATATCGCCACCGAGGAGGAGTTTTGATGAAAGTACACAAAGACTCATACTGCGAAGAATAAGAGGATGTTTTACACCTAATTGTGAATAAGTACGTACGTTCTAATTGCGAATAAGAATGAAATTAACTCTTAAACACATTTTAAGTTTTAAATGATTCCTAGCATTGAGCTTGGGTGACTATAAAGATCTATATTAGGATCTTATGGCCAATATTTCTGTACAGCATTTTTTTTAAAGAAAGATACAAAAACACCTACACAGCGAACAGTTAGAGCGTTAAAACGTTCCACGAAAATGTTTTTCGTGGTGTTTTAAATAAAAGTGCTGCTTATATTAATTGAGTTATGAGTTTTTAGTCGAACTGTATGGTTTCTTATCCAAAGTTATTTAGTTAGTTTGGGTTAAGTTCGTTTTCAATTTAATCTTTCGATCAAATTATGTTTTTATTTAAGAAAAAAAATTCTAAAGCATGTAAATATTGAACATTCAAAGAAAAATTTTTGGATGTACGGAAGGTTGAACTGACAGCTGTTTCGATACAGTAGCAGCGACGGCAGCAGCAACTTCCTAGCGAAAATCATACTAATTTTAGTAAGCTCAATTAACAGATTTTGTCGCCACCTCGCGGCGAAAGTAAAGATTCAAAAATCACAGCATTAAAAATATCGATGATATCCACGCTGGTAAGACCGAAATCAAAAAAGCTTAAAATAGTTGAACATGCTAAAAGAAAAAACAGTTAGCGAACATTTAGAAAAACTTCATTAACAATAAGTACGACTCGCCGCGAGTTGGCGACAAAATCTGTTAATCGTCGCTGGTAGTGTAGGTAAGGACTGTGGTGGTATCGAAACAGCTGTCAGTTCAATCTTCCATACATCCAAAAATTTTTACTTGATTGCTCAATATTTACATGCTTTAGAATTTCTTTCTTAAATAAAAAAATTTTTACTTATATCTTATGCGTCAAACGTAAGGCTTACAAGATTTCCTATACTGAGTCATTATAGCTATATGCGGAAGGGGGGGGGGGGGGTGATATTTAAGGCCCCTGAAAATGAATTTGTGATATAAACTTTCAAAATGCTGATGCACGTATATATTTTTGTGGCGTATATATTTGTTTGTTGCTTTTATCAGAAGCAGCCATTAGAACCATGCTATTTTTTTTTTAACAAATACGGATTTAACCCTTAAACACATTTTAAGTTTTATATGATTTGTGGCGTTCAACTTGAGTCTGGAGATTACGATTGCTTGAAAGCGTATAGTAGAATTTTACGAAGAATATTTTTGTAAAACCTTTCAGCCTACTATATCGCCGTTGAAGGGGAATTTTTTTGCGCCTCTTTTAATAAATTGATAAAAAGAATTATACGTCGAAAAGTTAGAGGGTTAAAATATTTCACAAAAATGTTTGTCATCATGTTCTACATAAAATTATTGAACACATTTTATACCTTAAACGTAAGGATCAGAAGATTTCCTATGCTCTTTCACTATAACAATGTGCAAAAGGAGGGAAACTTTAACTCCGCCTAAAATGAGTCACAGATGTAAACTTTCAAAACCGCAATACACGTATAAATTTTTGTTTTTGGTGGCTTCTGACAGAATCACTCGTTAGAACCATGTTATATTTTTTTTTTGTGAAGAACATTATTATCTATAGTTTTCGCTGCACCAAAGCAAAATGTCAATTTTGTTACCCTGTGATATTACAAATTTGTATCCTTTTATCTTAACTTTTCCACTATATGCTTTATGTCCTTGTGCTTAGTTTTTTTTAAATCGAATCACGTCTTATTAATCGAAAAATTTTACTTACCTGTGCTTTTGGCAGTTTTGGCAGTGGCTAAAACTGCACAAAATACTAGTATAATATTGTTCATCTTTAAAAGCTCGTACGTAATTTCTTTTTTGACTCCTCAGCACTACTAAATAGTTCTCTGAATCTCCAACTTTTTATATAAAGTTTTTAAAGTGTTTTTATCTTCCGGTAAATGTTCGTTAAAAGGCGTTTAATGCGTATTACTTTGTCAATTGCCATCATAAAGGCATGCATATAATTAAAAATGAATAGATTTTGTTTTTTTTTCCACATTTTATGGAATATTAATCAGGCCTAATTGTCACTATATTATGGATAATGATTTTTATTAGTAGATTTTATTTCCATTTATTAGCCTTATCAGCAGTGTTAAAAAATTGTTTTTTTTATAATTTGAGAAAACCCCCTAAATATTTACAACTGTGGGTTTTTTGTACATAACCGCGTTTGTCTTAATATTCGCTTTTTCGGTTTATTTCCTGTTGGAAATTTGTGTCAATTGTTCCAATTGTATTTGTTCTATGACTTGTGAAAATATTGTGTACTAAAAATAGAACCCATACCTAAACTGGTATAAATTCTCCCAAAAATGTGATATATTAAAAAAAAATTTCCTAAAAGTACAACAACTTAGGAAAAGCTTTGAATTGATCTTAAAACTGGGTTCAAAGTTAGTTCTTTAAATCGCACCTTTGGAACTTTAACCGAGACCACCATTATAGAAACCGTACACACATAAAAGAATACCAATGTAAAATCAACATGGAACAATGTTGACTATAATGTAAAATCAATATGTCACAATGTTGATTGGAAATCAGATATAAAAATTTCTGCTAAAGTAAAGACTTTATTTTCTAACCTGAAATCTAATTGATTTAAAAATGTTCACTGCTAAAACAAAATTGTTCAATATTGAATCCATAAAATGCTGTTTTATCGTAAAAGCAATTGTTCTTATGTTAAATTAAAGTTAGATCTGCTTTAGTTAATCAATGAAAAATGAACGTTACATTTCATTTTAAATCAAAATGTCTATAACATTAATTTCAAATAAATTTTATGTTAAATGATCAGTTAAATTATGTTGAATTAAAATGAAACTCATGTTACTTCTAATGATGTTTATACTAAAGTAATTATATCTAAAGTATATTTGATGCTGTTGTGGCTGTAGTGGTTAGCGCGTTGGCTACCAAGCAAGTGTTGATAGATGAGCTCGAGCTCAAATCTACTTCAACACAAATTTTTCTGATGCCTATGCTAATACACGTCACGCAAGTAAAGTCATTAATAAAATGTCTACATTAAATTCATGTTCTTTCAACTTGAAATAACTTTGATTCAACATGATTCTTCGTGTTATTTCAGCATCAATTTCACATTGTTTCAAATTGAAATAACTTTGATTCGATATGATTCTTCGTGTTATTTCAGTATCAAACTCATATTTATTTCAACTTGAAAAAAAAACTTTATTCAACATTACTTTTCGTATTATTTCAGTATCATATACATTTTGTTTTAATTGTAGTGGAATATTAAATCAATATGAACTATAGTTATTTCAAAATGAAAAATGTTATTTGAAGATTATTGGAAAATCATGTTGAATTAAGATGAAATCCAGTGTTACTAAAACTGCTTTCGTATTTTGGTAGATACAAACGCCCACTTGACCTGAGATTCGATATAAATGAACGTTCACTAGAGCGAAGCATCTTTGAAAGAAAATTGCTCAATAATTACTCGCGGATCTAAGAACAAAAATTCGAGTACTCACTAAAGCGATTGCCGAAGAATTCTAAAAGTTGAATTTATAAATGAAATTCAAATGATCACTAAAGCAAACTTCTCTCGTTAATGTCGCGATAATATAAAAAAGTAAAACTTTGTAATATAGAACAACATATTTTCGATAATGTATAGACATATATGTTTGCAGTAATTTAATGGGAAAAACTTGCTGCTGCTGTGTACTTGAGGTCCTTGTTCGATTCTCAGCAAAAGTAAATAATATGAAAATAAACCTAACTATTCACCATATTCTATTTACTTTAAAATAAATTAATTAAAAATAAAGATAAGAATCTTGCAAATTTACTTTTTCTCCTGCCTATTTGCGAAATCGAAATTTGTTCGACATTGGCTCATTTCTATTGTTGCTAAAGATTCGCTATTCATTCATTTGAATGTTATTTCAAACAAAACTGAGCGACAGGTAAATTTTTTGCAATTTATTTTTGGGTATCATTCTCGAAAGGTTTACACAATAAATGTTTAAGATATATTTGAAATCAATATCATTAACGAAAGTCTTAGTGAAGTGGGCTTTTGAAACTGTTGCTAACACATGCATAGACTGGATTCTCAATGTATGAGAGAATTGAAATCTTATCTGGCAAAAATATGAGCTCGATCGGTTGGAAATTGACATGCCGCATGTGCATTGAAGTCTGCTACAATGAAATTCAGGAAACATGAAAATAAAACGAACGTAACTACTCAGGATTCACCCGTAGGGAGGTAAAATGTATGAGCAGCCCCCATTATTTTTTTATCTCCAAGATTTCTTTAGAACAAACTCAGCCTCCATCGCCAACTCTTTATAGGGTGCCCATACAAAAAAGTGATTTTTACGAATATTTATCAAAGATGAAAGCAATCAGTACGTCAAGTATAAATGCTGTGAATGTAAATCGGATCTTATATCCAAAATAATTTTACCTGAAATAACCCTATCTCTGTCCCTTGGGTATTTTGACTCTCGTTTCATAAGCGCACCAGTGGGCAGTTGACAAGTTATACCAGGAGTGGAGAAAACTGAACAACAGCGCACCAAGAGGAGGATCGTCGGATAAGGCAAAATAAATAAAGTTTGTCGCAGAATTAGACTACATCTTCGATATTGCTCATGTAAATGCAATGACAAGGATGGAAATACAGGAAGCGCAGAGAAAACAATGCTGCCCAGGCAGTATTATTGGCATTGACAAGACACTTGCTGGCATTTAAAAAGAAGAGCAACGGCGAAAATGAGTGGCTACTGAAATTAGTACTTAAGCAATGGGTCACTATATTAATATTGTATATTGTAGATGATGTATCTACAAATTGGTGCTAAGAGCACTGTTCGAAGATAAAATAGGAAAAACGTTTGCGCCAGATGTGTTTCTATTTCGCCGCTTCCACCAAAATGTGGGGGGAAAAAAATCAATCAAGATGTATTCGAAACTGGAGTGAGCGATGAGATCGTTGCTTCGAAATTAATAACTGTACCACATGACACCATCAATTCAAACGGGCGAAAGCACAATTGGATGGAACTCGAGATGTCTGCGTGTTTATTCTTCGTCTATACGTAAAAGTTTAGCATTACTTCAACCTTTTGAAAGCACTTCTGTAACTCATACGCAGACTTGAATAATAAATTGTTGAAAATAATGATAACAAAGTTCATCAGACATTTGTGGTATCTGGCGGAGGAGGCTATAGCTCTCGCCTTCTTTGATTCAGATGTTTCGTGTGACGTAAAATAAAAAAATATTGGCTTTTATTTGCGCAGATGATAGAGACGAAGTCCTTGCAGAAAGAGAAAAGGGAGTCCAATTAGAAAGTGAAGAAGAAGAAGAAGAAGGAACTGGAGAAGAAGATGATGACAACTATAGCTCCAACAGCTCTGACGATGTTGATGATGCTATCCGTAGCAAGAAAAAAATTTTGCTTAATTTTGCTGAAGTAAATGAGCAATTTTTGTTCAATGACTTGACTGCTTCCGTGACCTCGAAAACACAAACTTTTTTGAGTGCTTCAACTTGTCGGAAACGTGGCCACATCGCGAAAACTATCAGCGAGCACTAGAAGCTGTCGAGAAAATTCAAACGACTTTTGGAAAAATTATTTTATAAGTGTAGAGGCCATATAGAAAGTATCTTTCCACCTTCTTTTGCACGAACAAGTACTTCACGCTCCATTCTATCTTCATATTTTTTACACACTTTGGTATTTTTTTTTATAAAGTGAAGTAACCCCATCAGGCTATTAATGCCTACCAGCTAATTAATTAAAGTGTTACATTCTTTGGGATAGGGACAGTGTACAGAGAACTGGAGGTAAGGTGGGAGAGATATAGAAAGCTTAATTCATTTACAACCGTGCTATTGAGCGTTTTTTGTAGAGCAGTGTTGCAAGCCCCTCTGGTGTCAAGTAGAGGCATTGAGTTGCTGTGTAGCCATTTTATGAGTTGTTTTACTTCGCCGACGGTTCTGCTACAATACCGACGAAGGAGGGTGCTGTGAATTGTATTAGGATATGTTAGTATTAATCGCTGCCGGTACTGCCAAGGTAATCAGTGCTTTTCCTTCATCACTTTAACAGTCCAACAACAACCAACACAATAACGCACTAATGCACATGAGAAAAATGCATGATGTTGTTGGCTTGCCTGAAACTAGTCTTGAACTAGTCAAACGCGTTAACCACTCAGCCAACAGCACCCACTTTGCCATTACGGGGAAGGTCTTCCGTTTGCTTCTTCTGGAAGGCCTCACAAAAAACCTTCTATAAGGGTTTTTAAGGAACGTCTGTCAAAAAAACCAAATGAAAGTAATTTTTCTTAAGTCTCCGTATTTTTATAGCAGCTTCTGTATTTTTATTTAATATGATGTTTTATTTCGAATTATGTTCCTTTCATCTAAAGTAGTATTTTATACGTATGAGGCCCAAACTTCGTTTATGTATTTATTAAGAAGGAATTGGGCATGAATAGCTTCGCCGGAATAAGTATAAGTTAATCAGATCCAATGTAAACAGCATAATAGCAACATGTACGTAAATTTCAGTTTTATATGGAAATCGCTTGCGAAAAAAGAATACGAGCGCTACTCTGTTCTGCTGTGTACATTGAAAAATTAAGTTAATGTTAATTTTTCCCTTGTTCCTTGGAATATTAATCATACCCAATTCTTTCTGAATATAACGTTACGAGCCTTAGCCTAATAATCAATTTAGATTCACGAGAATGTTTTTTATTTCTAAAGGAAATTTTTTGATGAACAAAACGAAAAATCTAAAAATAGAATACTCTTTGTTTCTAATATAATATACTTTCTAAGGGAGAGTCAAAGCCTTCTAGGAGAAGGTGGAAGTAGGCTGTCAGGAAGACATGTATTGAGAAGTCCTTTTCAGTTTTACCGCTGGGATAAGATTCTCAAGGACAGTGTACGTGTGTTTATGCTAAAGCAACAGCCTATTCACACATATTATGGAAATTAAAAGTATGGGCATCACAGGCATAAAGTTAGCAAATAAGACCAGGGTTGTCAGATATGGCGATTTCTCGCCAAATATGGCGATTTTACAACTTGTTTGGCGTCAAAATTTTTGATTTGGCGACATGGCGATTTTTCTGGCGATAAATAAATTTGTTGGCGATTTTTTTAAACAAATTTTAACTTGAAAATTTTTCTAATTCAGGAAATTTTTATTATATGTTGAAAAAGTATTTTCGAATATAACTTTCACCACAACTTGTCTGGAAGATATTACAACAAAGAGATGTTGATGTTTTTTTCTTATATTCATTACGCTCATTAATGGATTTTGACTTCTGATGAGAAAAATTGACAAGAAATAGTTTTTGGCGATTTTATTTCTACTTTTGGCGATTTTCTGATAAATTTTTATGCCATTATCTTATAAAAATTTTATTCAAAAAACTATTGTAAAAAAAAAATATACTACAAAATATATATTAAGAAAAACCACTTAAAACAGATTTTGGCGACTTTTGGCGATTTTTAAAATCAATTTGGCGAAATAGGTCAGAAAAAATCTGACAACACTGAATAAGACATGCATGGAATGAGAGTTTAATAATCGTAAGTGATGCAAATTATAAGTTATCTAGTTAGAATCAAAAACTAAAATGCGAGTAATTTACATATGCGGGTTATACACGAATCAAAAATCTCAATTATATTATTATTAATATTTTTATTTTTTTTTTTTGAATGGCGGATAGTTTCGGAGAATTGAATGTAGCCATATATATTAATTGTATAAAACTAGAGTAAACAAAAACAACAAAATTTTGTTAGTTTTCTTTCGGTTGTATTTATAAGATGAAAGACACACCTGACGGTAAAACTTTCGAAATAAATTTTAATATGGATAACAAAAATAGTTATGAAATTTATATAATTTTTTTTTTCATTAAAGAAGTATAATTTTTGTAGCTCATTTTGGCAGTAAGCTTTGTCTTAAATTTAGTTTCGATTTTGTTGACAATAATATCGCAGCGCAAAACTGGTAATGTGCTGTTATTACCAAACAACATACTGCTCAATACAAACTACAAACTCTCTACATTACATCACAGTACATATTTAAATTAAAGTTAGGAGTTTTAGTCGAACTGTATGGGTTTATATCGAAAGAAATTAAAAAATTTTGGCTATAGTTCGGCTTTAATTTAATTTTTCAATAAAATTATATTTTTATTTAGATATAAATGTGAAGCATGTAGACAAAGGAAATTTTTACTGCACGGAGGATTGAACTAACGTTTCGATAGCTCTCGCTAACTTTATTAAATAAATATGGGTAGTGCCTGTGCTTACCATACAGATGATCAACAGTTCAATCCTTGATGAAGCAAAGTAGATGATTTTGTTTTCTTATTATGTACATGTTTCACAAACAACTTTAAGCCCTTAACATAATAGTTGTGCAGTAGACCAGTGAGCCAAACGCTTGAGAGAAAATACACCACTAACTGAAAATAGCATGAGTTCAATGCTTAGCAGAGGAATTTAGTTTATATTATGTTTTCAGTGACTTCTGAATATTGACAATTTCAACTTGTTGTCTGTACCCAATGTGATAAGTACTTGCCTACCATGACATTGCCATGGTAAAGTAATTTGTTTTCAAATGCAAAATTAGAAGGTAGTGAAGGGTATATTTATTAGCATTTTAGCGCATTATTCTGTCATAAAAATTTTTATCCAAAGTTATTTAACTAGTTTGGCTTAAGTTCGTTTTTAATTTAATCTTTTGATTAAATTATTTTTATTTTTAGAAAGAAGTTCTAAAACATGTAAATATTGCACATTCAAAGAAAAATGTTGGCTGTACGAAAGGTTGAGAGCTGACATCAGATATTTCGAGACCAAAACAGTCTTCTCATCAGAGCTCTTTTCCCCTAGACCATACTGCCAGCGAAGACAGCAACAAGCAACGAGCGAAAATCCTATTTACTTTATTCGATCAATTAACAGATCATTCGCCATCTCGTTGCTATTCTCAACTATTATTGATTTTTTTAAGTTTCGGAACTTCACTACATGTTTTCTTGTCATTTTCAACTATTTTAAGCTTTTGATTTCTGTCCTACCAGCGTCAAATATCCTCGATATTTTCAATGCTGGGATTTTTTCAATGTTTACTTTGCCCAACTTTTTGAAACAGTATATATTTATTAACTAAAACATAAGTGTCTTTATAGTTTTAACAACTGAGTTTTGAAAATCCCGCCGTTGAAAATATCGATGATATTTTACGGTGGTAAGACAGAAATCAAAAGCTTAAAATAATTGAACATGATAAGAAAACACGTAGTGAAGTTCCAAACATTAAAAAAAAAAAATCAGTAATAGTTGAGAATGTTTACGAGATGGCGACTCATCTGTTAATTGGATAAATAAAGCAAATAGGATTTTTGCTCTTTAGTTGGTGCTACCTTCGCTGGCAATATGTTCTAGGGGAAAAGAGCTTTGATGAGAAGACTGTGATGGTCTCGAAACATCTGATGTCAGTTGAACCTGCCGTACAGCCAAAAATTTTCTTTGATTGTTTAATATCTACATGCTTTAGAGTTCCTTTCTAAAAATAAAAATAATTTAATCCAACGATTAAATTAAAAACAAACTTAAGCCAAACCAATTAAATAACTTTGGATAAAAACCATATAGTTCGACTAAAATTCATAACTCCTTTGTTTATAAAAATTTTTGCTAACTATTTTAGATAAATTATCTAGAGTAAGTAGAAAAAAAAATTTTATAGAAATGTAACGATGTTTAATACTAGAATAAAGTACGAAGAATTTCTGACGAGTAGAGTTTGAAAGATTTCATGTAGGCAATAAAATTTTTTATTATATTGAAACAAAAACATTTTTCATTAATTTAATGAAGAACATTTAATAAAGAGGTTTTATTGTCTGAATGCTTGACTTTTCTTTCAGTGTGGTGGTGCTCATAAAAAAGTTACATCTAGTAAGCAAAGGGTTTATTTTGCTTCTGCTTTTGAAAAATGTTCTTTGCTTTAGCTTTAGCACTTGCTATCAATTGTGTTTTGGTATTTATTTTAACTAATAGCACCAGTATTATTTTTCTACTTTTTCTAAAATAGCGATAACACCTTAAGGCCCAAATTTACAGTCATTAATTACTTAACTAAAGATTCTAGTTTAGCCAATGATTATATATTATTCACAGTTCGTTGTTTACCATTAGTTAAACCTTCAAATGCCATCGGTGGACAATTATTTACATGCTTTGGAAATTATTATTTGAACTTGTTAAATAATAAAGAAAATGTTATATATATATAATATTATTTATATTATATAACTCTTATTTATATAATAAATGTTATTTATATTACAATACTTCCAGGGATGGCAAATGAAATTTTAAAATTGTACCAATTGTAATAGAAATAGATAAAATAATTCACTTTTCTTATACATACAGACGTATAATAGTACTATCATCGATGGCACTACTAATACTCTCGTAGTGTAGTGAAAAGAGTGCTAGACTATTAAACGGGAGGTCGCAGTTTGGATTCCTGTCAAGAAGCCGAGTATTTCTGCAGGAAAGCCAAACAAGTTTTAGGCAGAATGTATGTTTGTTTTAAAGTAGAAAAAGGAAAGCGTTCTTAAGTCAGATTTAGCAATTACAATTTCTCACCCAATTGAAAAATAGAGCGATACATTCTCAATAAATTTCTGAAATAATAGCCTTTACTAAAGTAGAAATAAATTAATAATAATGTTAAATTAAAAATGCAAAAAAAAACCTCCGAAGAAAATGGATGATAACTTCATAGCAGCTGTACTGGTTTTTTTTATAGGTTGGAAGATTTTCAGATCAAGTCACCTTTCAAACAAAATAAACTAAATTAAAATCGATGTAGCAGTTTGGGGGCTACGACGCCATACATACACGGACTCATGAGGATGCAGCTAGAAGAGAAGTGATAACTTTTAAGCGACTGGACCGATTTTCTTCAAATCGCAAGCTGTCCATTATCGTCGATTTTGAATGCCCTGTATATATCGCTATTTATTTAGTATTTTCAACACCTTCGTTTTGCCTGTTCTTTTTTTTCGTAATCCAGCCCTGGCTGCAACTGTCTAGTTTTCCTTTTTTATATATCCCAATAGCTGTGAGACATCAGACGCATGTCGTCAGCATAGTCTATATCCTCTAGCCGAGTACCGACCCCAACATTATTCTTCGTTCTTCTACAAGGGCTACCTTCATGACTATGTCTAGAACAATGTTGTAGAGCAATGTAGATATAACGCATCCCTGCTTAACACCTTTAACTTCAGGGATTCTGCGGCTAAGTTGGTTTTCATGTACACACAAAAAAAAACTTCATATTAAAAGCGTCGAAAAAAGGTTAATTAAAAGTTTTTCGGTAGTGATTTTGATTCATAGATGATACACCTATGAATCAAAATCACATTCAACATGATTTTACAATAACAATCAACGAACATTTTTCCTTTTGAAATAACTACGATTCATGTTGATTTAGTAGTCCAGTACAGTTGAATCAAAATGAAGTTGATGCTGAAATAACACGAAAGCTCATGTACAATCAAAATTATTTAAAGTTGAAGCAATGTGAATTTGATGTTGAAACAACACAAAGAATCATGTTGAATCAAAATTATTGCAGGTTGAAACAACATGAATTTAATGTAGTTATTTAATTGCATATTTCACTTATGTGACATGTATTCGCATAAGCAGCAGAAAAATTTGTGATGTAGTTGGCGGCCCCAGCCAACTTTTTAAATCGGGCCACTTGCTTGGTAGTCAACGAGCTAGCCACTGAAACTACAACAGCTTCAAACTTTACTTCAGATATACCCTGATGGTATTTAACATCATGGGTAACAGGCATTTCATTTTAATTCAACATGATTTAATTGATGATTTAATATAAAATTTATTTGAAATTAAATTTATAATCCTGTTGATTTAAAATGGAATGTAACGTTGATAAAGATCTTAGTTTGCTAGTGAAAAAATATCAAGTCAGAGAAATTTAACGTTAAACTAATCATTTTTCTTTGTATTATTTGGCCAATTTTGTGTTTTTTATTGTTGATTAAATAATCTTCAGCTAATAAGGCCTAACGCAGTTTATGTCAACAAGAAACTTTAATAATTTTTCATTTAATCTTAATATGAAACAATGTTAATTTTAAGTTAGCAGCAGGAAATTTTCGCTGATAATGCAAAGTTGTTCGCCTATTGTCGGCTAATTATATTTATACAACATGAACCTCAACATAAACAACAACCGAGCACAGCAGTGCATTGTAGCAATAAACAGAGCAAATATATATCAACACACTTAAACAAGAAATTATTTCGCTTAAATTTAATGTGATTGCAAATCAAGCTTGCGACATGTTAATTTTACATTGGAATATTTTCTGTGTGTGGGATACGACTTCTCTAATTAGAGCTTTGACAAGGCTAATTAGCTTTTTAGGAACTCCTTTGCATGCCAGTGCGGCAAATAGAACTTCGTGTGAGATTTTATTGAACGCCTTTTCAATCCATTCCACAGAATACCCTACAATTGCTCTTAGTCTGTTTACGTGGTCAGTGCACGATTTCTGTCATCGGGAACCTGCTTCCTTCGCCCTCAGTTCTGTTGACAATTTGTCCTCCGATATTCGGGTTGAGATAATGTGGTCGATAGCTTCGTTAATGGAGCTGAGCAAAGTTATATCTCTCCAATTGGCGCGGTCAGTTAAATCTCCTCTTTCTTTGTCAGCTTAACGACGATGCCTTCCTTAAGCTCGTCTGGTACTTCCTCGTTACTTCATATATCGCTTAGCATTGGCATAATAGTTTTGACACTTAATAGTTGGCACAGACATTTGATTTATTATTTTTTAGGGTCTTGATACATTTCAGTCGAGTGGTCTTAGCGGCAAAGAACTCTGATGAGATTAGCGGGAGCTATCGAAATTTCATTTGTCTGCATGCTTCACATTTATCTCTAAATAAAAATATAATTTAATTGAAAAATTAAATTAAAACCGAACTTAAGCCAAAATAATTAAAATTTCTTTGGATATAAGCTCATACAGTTCGACTACACTCATAACTTAATTGTTAAAATCTTATATTTTGTACATGCATTTAATATATAAAAATTTGACTCTTTGGTTTTCAACTGTGTACTTTTACCAAACAACAGCAAAATCAACAAAAGAAATATTGATATAACGAAAAAATTGGACAATAATTTTTTCTGTGTATGAAACAATTATGTTATTAATATTATTGCATCATATTAATTTATTTTAGAGAAAACATTTTGCGTTCCCTGGCTAAGACCACTTGTCTCAACACAGAAAAACAAATATTAGAATATAGCTACCCTGTTTTATTTAAATAAAAAAAGCAAATTAAAAAACAAACAAAAAAATTATTTTATATTTATAATCCGTGAGATTCTTCAAATTACTATGTTTCAGTTGTATTACTGCTAAGTAAACATTCTTTTCAAAGTTTCGATAATTGTATACATGAGATGACCTATAAAAACAACTCCAGCTGAAAAAGTAGATTTTAAGAAAAATTGCTCTTATTTCTGTTCGCTCTTTCAAGAGGAATTCTTAAACTATTAAACAACAAAATGATGATAACTAAAGGCCCAACCCCCAAAAATTTTTAGCACAGCTGATAAGACAAACATTATATCTACATACACTAGTTAGAATAACTGACACGACAGCAGCAGCTAATAATATGTAGAAAAATTCTTTAAAAGCTTGAAATTAACAGAAAAAACTATTCAGTGCTGTTAAAGCTTTTGGCAAAAAATAACGAACTGTATTTAAAGATGTTCAAAATTATACTGGTGTTGTGTGCAGTTTTGGCTGTGGCTAAAGGATTGGTAAGGAAAATTTCTCTTTTAACATTGAATCCTTTTTAAAACATTCGACTTAATTGAAGTGCTAAGCTAAAATCCTAAAATTTTTTAATAATTTTTAACAATTTCTTAAAATTGGTTCTTGTGATTGTATTGAACAATGTAAGAACTAAAGTTGTGACTAAATTTAAACGATAAAATATTTCATGAAACTATTGATAGCAGAAAGCGCTACTGTAAGTCAGAGAGTATAAAAAAATATACATTTTACGGAAAATGATGATGAGTTACGATTTTACAACGACAAAACAATAGTATGATTTTACTATATACTCAATGCATTGAAATAAGCCTTTAACAATAAATGCTCCTAAGTGGGACATCGCGAACAAATATCATGCAATACGTAAGAATGCTTTTAAGCTAAGCCAACAAAGCTCTCCTTTACAAAACCAGCTCATCGCGAAGCAATAGTTTTACTGGCTGCTAGAATTGCCGTAATATATCAAACAATATTTTATTCTGAATTTATAAAAAAATTTTTCTGAAAATACTTAAGAATTCTAAACAAAATAGCTTACTGAATCAAGCAAAAATATTAACTGGATTTTTGTAGTATATCAAACAAACTTTTTGTCTGACTGAGTAAAAACTTTTTTTGATTGGAAATATTTTCAAGTTTTAATAATACTCGTAACATCATCATCATCCATTAAGTATTTATGAATATCTAAAGGCTCTAAAAAAATGTATGTGAATTAACGCAACAACATTCACGAATTGATTTACTTAGAAATCCTCAGTAAAAAAATTTTTTACAATTGCATTTCTTTTGCTATTATTGTTGTTGTTATATATGTATATGTCGCGACATGTTGTCATCGCGGTTTTTTCTTTGTCTGCGGCACAGAAGACTTGTTTTTGTTGTTGTTTTTGGTGTTTGCGTACTAAATAAAAGTCAAACAAAAAATTCACTGATTCAGTAAGGAACATTTACAGAAAATTATATTTTATTTCACACAAACAATTGTTTGAAAATTTTTTGGTGATAGTTCTAAAAATCAAAAAATGCGATTGCGTAAAAAAACTATAAAAAAAATCTAGTGTGCGGAACAAGAGACTTTTACAGTCGGGAATCACTAAAAAACGAGTCTTCTTATCTTAACAATAATGATTCCTTTATGTAAAAGTCGCTATGTTCCGCACATTGTATTTGTTTTTTGTTGTCTTATTTTTTTCACGCAGTCGGGTTTTTTTATTTTTAAAATTTATTTTTCATTTCACTTTATTGTAAATAAAATCAGCATTTATATACAGATTTTTATGAAATAAAGCTTATTTTATTTGTAGTTAATAAAAATGTAAAATTTCTGTCATTTTAGATTTGTCATAAATAAAAATAAAAAAAATCATAACAAATTTTAAATTTTGCATAACAATTATATATTTTTCATCATTATGCTTTGAATAATTCCGAAACCGTTTAGTATATGAAAAAAGAATTTTGAACGTCTTAAAGGCATTTTTATTTACAATTTTTTAGCGGTTTTCAAAATAAAATTGTTTAAATATTCCTAAGCTATGATAAATATGGAAGGAATCAGCTTCAAAAATTTAAAATTTTATAAAAAAAATTTTAAAAATGTATCCATAGAATGTAAAATTTGGACTATTTTTGTAGTTAGGAGACCATAACACATGACGAAAATATAGCGGTACTCCTTCGCATTTATCTTGTTGCATTGTGTTAATAAATTTTGTTTGTTGCTGTTATTGTGTTATATATATATATATATATATATATATATATATATATATATATATATATATATATATATATATATATATATATATATATATATATATATATATATATATATATATATATATATATATATATATATATATATATATATATATATATATATATATATATATATATATATATATATATATATATATATATATATATATATATATATATATATATATATATATATATATATATATATATATATATATATTCCTTGCATGTATGTAACACCACAACAACAAACAAAAATGTGGGTGATTTTATTGGCAGACACTGAAAAGGTACCCATTAAAAAAATTGCTTCGAAAAAAGCAGGATTTTACTATTATATAAAATAATATAGCGCTGCTGATTATTGTATGGCGAGTTCCCGGTTTGGAGTACCACACTAAGCGCCTAAAATCATCACCATTTTCAGCACTAAAACTGAAAATATATAGAACTTTCTCGTTTAAGAGCCGGCTGTGTGTCAGCAGTGAAAAATCAGTTTTTTTTTGTATAGTTTCTTTCATATACGTTCACTGGTCCGAAATAAGCTCTAATTTTAAAGCGTATTATTATGCGCTTTATTGTCTTAGTGCTTCAATAGTCATAAAAATTTTCCACTAGGTACTTTCGTTCAAAATTTTTTTTTTAAAACCACAAGTAATTGATTACCGAAGAAAGTACCTTTTAAGCGTCTAGGTGTATTCACTTAATTGCTCATAAAATCAACATTTGTCCATCGATTTTCATGGTATACGATTCATTTTGTTCGTGAGACTCATTACTTAAGAAAATTGGTTAAAAGGTAAAGTTTTTGCAATTTAAAACTTTTGATGAGTTTTTAGATATTAAAAAAGCCCTTGTTTCGATATAAATTTGTGAATAATTCAGAAAGCGTCGATCATATAAAAAAACGACATTAAGAATGTTTAAAGATAATTTTATTATGCATATTTGGGGCGTTTTGTTCATCGAAATCGGTCATACCGTTTTGGAGTAAGGGTGAAATATACAGATGTACCTATTGGAAATATTAGTCATGCCCATTACAAAACAAAAAATAAAATAAAATAAAATCTATGCGTGATAGAAAATAACTGAAAGCGGATTTTAGCTTACCACATTAGACTCTTTATATGAAACTCTTTATATTATTTATTTAAAGGACATTTTCTTTGCAGATCGGTACAGTATTTGACTAATTTTTTCCTTTTAAGGTTTAATGTAATTTGTAAATGCATAAATAAATAAGATTTATATAAAAAGAAATAAAAATGGTCAAGTGAGTTGAGTACTTGCTAACAATTCCGAAGAACATGAGCTCGTATTCCAGTTGAGGCAAAATTCCGTTTTATTTTTTTTTAACCGACTTCAAAAGGAACGAAGGAGGTTATCAATTCGTGTGTATGTTTTTTTTTTACTTTTCTTATGTTTGTACACGCATAACTCCGATTTTCAAAATTCTTCTTTTGTTTGAAAGGGCTTGCTGGCAGGTTAATCTTATAAATTTTATTTTTTTGAAAATCGGGAGAAATATTGATTATCGCATAACTTCTTCATTTATGCACCGATTTTAAAAACTCTTTTTTTTGGTCCCATGATTTTGTTTTCGAAAGTCGGTGGGGTGTTTTGCCCCCCTTCCACTCTCGAAATGTTCATTACCGTCTAACTTATACATATATGGACCGATTTTCAAAATTCTTTTGGTATTTGAAAGGGTTGGCTTGCAGTCTAGTCCCATTTTTTTCCGTAGGGCAATGTGCCTCCCCCCATATTTATTATCGTATAATTTCTGCATCTATGGACTGATTTTCAAAATTCTTTTGAAGTTTGAAAAGCTTTTCTTGCAGTTTATAAATATTTTTTTAGAAAATCGGACGGGCCATTTGCCCTCAATTTATGGACCAACTCTTAAACACAGGGTTTGGCTCTTTGCATTGAAATCGGGTTTTTTTTGTTGCCAGAATTATTTCATTTATATGATAACGTACAATTTACGAAAGAATTTCATAGTGCGAAATAAATCGTAATATATGAAAAATGTTTCGAACAATTAGGGCATGGATTTTTTCAATTATATATTTCTTTAACAAATTGTTACCTACTAGCAAAACTGACTTTCTTTCAACTGTCAGCCGGACTTGTTGGTGCTTTTTAAAAGTTAGTATATAATCAAAATGAATTTAATTATTTTGGCTTGAGTTCGGCTTTAATTGAATTTTTCAATTAAATTATATTTTTATTAAGAGATAAACACACATTCACACACTAGTAATTGTAATTAGCAATGGCAATTCATTCTAGAATAAAGAAATAACAAAAAGCTTAACACAAAACATAAAGCACAAGCTAATATCAATGACTACAAAACGAAATACAGCTATAAGAGTGTCAATATGACTTGATTTAAGGTAAATGATATTTAACTCTTGACTGCAAATAACCGACTTTGGTCGAGTGACGAGAATAGCGGGAGGTATCGAAACATGTCAGTTCAATCCTCCGTGGAGTAATTGTTTTTTGCCTAAATAAAAATATAATTTAATTGAAAAATTAAATTAAAACCAAACTCAATCCAAAAGAATTAAATTTCTTTGGATATAAACCCATGCAGTTCGAATAAACTGTAGAACTTAATGGTTAGTATATAATAATAAATATTTTTTTTTTTCAGGACAAAAACGATATCGATGATTATTTGGAAAAACACAGTGTAGAAGAGCAGAAAAAATATCTCGCAGATTATGTGACAAACCACATGAATGAAATAATGGAAAATGTTAACAATACGCTGTTGAATTTGCAGGCAGTATATAGCCATAAAACAAATCTAGAAGAACAACGTTCTAATGTCACTGGATATTTAGAAGCATATTCAAAATCATTGGATCTTTTAACTGATTCCAAACAATGCGTTGATAAATATCGCACAGAAATTCCAATCATTAACAATATAGACATTTCTATGAGTAAATGTGTTGAGCAATACCTTGATACAATTCCACCACAGCCCAGAAACCTCTTTAATAAAATGCTTTTACCTTTTTATAATAGTTTTTTGATCGAGATGCAAGACTGTTTAGGTTTTAAAAACACACCTAAAAATTATTTATCTTGTTTTTATCCTGCGGTGAGTATTCATAAGATTCCCAGAAGACGGTTTCCTTAACACTTCTTTTCTTTTCAGCTCAATGCGATGGAAAAATTCCTAGAGATATTTAGCAAGAAGTTCACAGCTTTAGTGAATAAGGTCATAAGCGAACAAAACGAAAATGCTATTAACGAAGCTTCATATTGCGTTACTAGTATTGAACGTCAGACATATAATAAAATTGCACAGGTCAAGGTTTTAATTGACAATTGTATGAAGAGCAAGGATGAAAACCATGTCAAGCATCTGGTCTAACCATTACAAAATGGAAACAATATTGAATTTTCTTTTATCACTGTCAAGGTCACAAAAAATTTTAAGTTAATACGAAGTATTTTTTTTTCTTCTTTAAATAAAGTACATACAACAAAGTAATTCACGAAGTTTATAAAATAATGGTTTTCTTATAATTTTTTTAGTGGCAAGTATCTGCAACAGTTTTATAAATTTTCTAAGACTTTACCACATACAACCGCGATATAACAGTTAGAATACACATGCGAAGTTCTTTGATGTTAAATAAAGCAAATCTTATATATAAATAGGCCCCACAATTTTTTGTGGTACACTTTTAAGTATTTTATTGTACAGCAATATTTATGAAACATATGGGGCATTATTTTTGAAGTAGACAACCCAAAAATTTTTTTTGCCAAAATTCCTTGATATTTGGCAGAACTATAATTCTAGTAGGTATAAATGTGTGTGGAATTTTTTTTTTGTATTATGTTTACGATGACGGCTAGAAGCTTTCTTAAATTCAAACGACACAAAGGACGCCCAAAGTACAGCTTGTGGTGGCTCGATTATATTAAGAAAATCGCGATTAAAACACTATTTAATGCGCGATCATTGTAAAGACTGTCTTCAAGCAACTAACATCTATATTGAAACGGTCCATAAAAATCTGGTGACTTCATCTATTTACACTCCTCTCAGGTATTATATTACAGAAAGTCAATATAGTACATTTTTTGTTTACTAGGCTCACGTTTTTTAGCCGCCGGTGACTACAACGCTAAGCACACGTACTTGGGGAGCTCGCCTTATCACAATAAAGGGTCGCGTTTTGTTTCACTTAATTTCCAAAATGCGTTAAATGTTGTTTCAAGTGGTCAGCCAAAAAATTCCAGATGTTCTCAGCGAAATGATCCAAGTTGAAGCATCTTTCAATTTGTCTTCAGACCGCTCACCAACTATTGTCACTATATATACACATACAACTTCTTCACCCACTTGTGATTTAATGATGACAAGCACACGTATTAATTGGTTGAAATACAAAAAAAAAAAATAATAATAATAATGTTTGAGTGCACATTGCACAGAAAATATTTCATTAACCGCCTGCTGACATACACAGAAAGAATTTCGCTTCATAAATCCAATGAAACAATTTCGTTGGATTATTTTTTCACAAATCTAATGAAATATTTCACAATTCTAATGAAATTTCACGAATATTGTGAAAGAATTTCATTGAAATTGGTCTATTAACTTTAATAGTTTCGTTCGAAAGTTTCATTGGATTTATGAGAACAATATTTTGCCGTTTTATGGAAAACCCTTTAAGTTTGGACAAAATATTTTAATTGATAAAATACTATAAAAAATATATACAAAAAATTCAAAGTTGTGTGTTTTAGAATGTCTTAATTTTAATTAAATGTATTTCATTGATTTGATGAAAGTTTCATTGGATTTATGAAACAATCAAATCACATACATATTTTTTAAAATACCTGTATTTCTTTCAACAGTTGGCAGACAAAAGCGTGCCTCAAAAATAGTTTTATATGTTTGTTGTTGTTGTTGTTGTTGTTGTAACTCTTTCTTATTATTATACTCTCATAAACACATCGTTGTAACACTGCTGTTGGCTGAACTAGTTAAGACGTTGCCTATAAAGCGAATGATGAAAATCAAGAGTCTGTGGTCGATACTGTGAGCGGTCATCAACATTAAAAATTTTTCTCATGTGCATTTGTGTCTTCGTACGTAGTTCAAGCATGGAATTGTGGATAAATTAAAATAGACAATAAAAAACACAAGTTAATGAGGCTACTAAGTAATGTAATAATTTCATTAAAACGAGGAAATAATTGCATTAAAATAATGACACAGTATCATTAAAATAATGACAGAGTTTCATAAAAAAAATCAAAATAATTTCATTAAAATGATGAAACAGTTTCATTAAAACAATGAAATACTTTTGCTGATTAGCTTTTTGAAATTATTACACTGGAGCAATGAAATTATTTTATATATTTAATGAAATTTTCATTAAAATAATTTTTGCGAAACTTGTTTCAGTAATCCAACAAAGCGTGACGTTGGTAGAGTTTTAATGAAATTTTCATTGGCTTAATGTCAAAATTCACAGAATTTATGAACCAAATTCTTTCAGTGTAAATGACTCCATTATAATGTTTAAGGCAAACCTTAAGCAAGCTGCTGTAAATGCTACTAAATACTACAAATCTTCAGGTAGAACGGCTTTTATCTGAAAAAAGAAGAGTTCATAGAGAATGGCAACGCTTCAGATCCCCTCAGCTAAAATCTAGGCGGCGGAAGGAATCTGCCAAACAGCTTAAAACTCTACTAGAATATAAAAAAAGCCGCTTCTCTTCAAAAATTTCTGAAAGGGCTTGACGCAACACCTCAAACAAACAATTCGCTATTGCAAACAGCCAGAGACCTCAAAAGACCAGTGATATATAAGCCTCCATTGTGAGGCTCGAATAGAGAATTGGCAAGAACTCTCTTTTTTTGCGTTTATTTATTTATTGAATCTTCAATTATAAATTGAACTAACAATAAGTATTCAAATCTTAACTCTAAAAATTTCAATTATGTGACCAGCCAATGCTGGACAAAATTTTAATCTATGCGGTTGATTTTAGGTTGGCTTACGTATCTCGTGTACGGCTGTGAGAAAGAGTGTCCCTCCTTCTCAACCGTATGTGGCTTCTATAGTTTAAAATGTTGCGAGCTAGTGGATTTGGATGCGACTTAAGTTTCTTTATATATTTTGTTGCATGTTTTGAAAACACGGTCCTTACCATCTCGACATCTAGATCTTTATGAATGCGCGAATTTCTAACATACCAGGGGGCTGCTGTAATAGTACGAAGGATTTTATTTTATCGCCTTTGAATTTTCTCTATATTTGATGACGAGGCCGTACCCCATAGCTGAATGCCATATGACCATATTGTTTTTAGGATCGAGTTGTATAACAAAAGTCTACAATCTAGGCTTAGAGTAGAATTTCTTCCAATAAGCCAATTCATATGGGCTGCTTTTAATTTCATTTGGGTCACCTTTACATCTATATATGATTTCCATGTAAGACGACGCCGAGATATTTTACTTCAGTGTGTTGAGGTATACTTTGGTTATTGATTTGTATAGGTGGGCATGTTTCTCTACGCAATGTTAAAGTAATATGTAAACATTTTTGTTCGTTAACTTTTATACGCCATTGTTTTAGCCATTTTTCCAACCGAGATATGTACTCCTGCAGTTTGCGGGAAGCTTCTTGAAAAGCTGTATCATCAGCGAATGTCGATATGTGTAAGTTACTGTTTATCGGCATGACAGAGGCATTATCAAATATAAGAAAGGACCGAGGATGCTGCCTTGAGAAACTCCGGCTTCAATCGACTGCTGAGGGCTTACAAAATCGCCTTCTTTAACGACAAATTTTCGTTCTGTTAAATAGCTTTGTAATAGCTTAACGGTGTTAGCGGGTAGGGTTTGCTTTAATTTATGTATTAAACCTTCGTGCCATACTTTATCAAAAGCCTGAGAAACGTCAATAAAGAGCGCAGAACAATATTTCTTTTCTTCAAAAGTTCTCCTAACCACATTCACAAGCCTATGTGTTTGTTCGATCGTGCTATGATGTCTCCTAAAACCGAATTGATGATCTGGAATGCATCCATTACTATTTACTATGGGTGACAGCTTTCTTATAAGGAGCTTCTCAAAGAATTTTGACATGTCAGACAAAAGGCTTATGGGCCTGTAAGACTCCACCTTCGTATGATCTTTGCCTGGCTTAGGTATCATTGTAATCAACGAAACTTTCCATTCTGTAGGATAGTGATTAAGTCGTAGAACACAATTAAAAATGAAAAGCATTATCGTTTTTGCAATAAAGGGTAGCTCTAATAACATTTTGTTGCTTATTTTATTAGCCCCTGGGGATTTTTCCAAGTTTAAGCCACCAATAGAATGTTCAATCTCTCGAAAACTAAATCTCAGGGGAATATCTGGAAGAGCGACAACTGATGGCAACTCGACTATGTTATCACATGTGTTTGGGGTAAATACTTTTTGCAAGTGGTTAACGAACAGAGTACCTTTTTCAGCATCAGCTCTTGCCCAGTCTCCATTTGAACTTCGCATTGGAGGCTTATATATGACCGGTCTTTTGAGGCCTCTGGCTGCTCGCCATAGCGAATAATCTGTTTGTGGTGTTGCGTCGAGCTTATGCAGATATTTTTGCAGAGAAGCGGTTTTTTGATGTTCTAATAGGGTTTTAAGCTGTTTGGTACATTCCTTCAGCCTAAGTTTTAACAGAGGGGATCTGTAACGTTGCCATTCTCTTCTAACTCTTCTTTTTTTAGATAAAAGCCGTTCTACATCTACAGAATAGATTTTATTGTATCTTACCTGAAAATTCGTAGTAATAGCATTTAGAGCAGCTTGCTTAAGGTTTGCCTCAAATATTCTAATAGTGTCATCTATATCAGCAGGCGTCTTCAATGGCATATTTTCTGTGCAGTGAGCACTCAAATATTTTTTGTATTTCAACCAATCAATACGTGTGGCAGCCGTCATTAAATCACAAGTGGGCGATGAAGTTTTATGTGAGAATATAGTGACAATAGCAGGTGAGTGGTCTGAAGATAAGTCCAACGATGCTTCAAATTGGATCAGTTCGCTGGGCACACCTTTTACTATTCCAAAATCAATAACGTCAGGTATTTTTCGTCTATCAGTTGGCCAGTATGTTGGCTGTCCACTTGAAATTACATTCAATCCCATTTTAGAAATTGTGTCAAACAAAACTCGACCCTTCGGTGTGATGAGACGAGATCCCCAGAACGTATGTTTTGTGTTGTAGTGGCCAGCTGCCAAAAAACGTGGACCTAATGATTTGCAAGAACTGATGCTGAAAAAGTTACTCTGTTTGTAAACCATTTGCAGAAAGTATTTACTCCAAGTACATCTGATACTATAGTTGAGCTGCCACCACTCCTCGCTATACCAGGTGTTACCTTGAGGTTTAATATTCCTGAGATTGAACACTGTATTGCGGGCTTAAATTCGAAAAAAGCTGCAGGCGCTGATAAAATAGGCAATAAAATGCTCTTAGAGCTACCCTATACTGCAAAAAGGATACTTCTGTCAAAACTATTTGAAAAGCTACTTGTGAGTAAGCTAACTAACACCCATACTGAATGGTAGATTCGTGAACGAGATTAGAAAAACCTTCGAGGAACATAAATATTGTTCTGCGCTCTTCATCGATGTCTCTAAGGCATTTGATAATGTATGGCACGAAGGTTTAATACAAAAACTAAAGCAAAACCTACCCGCAAACACCCTTAAGCTTTTAGAAAGCTACTTAACTGAGCGAAATGAGATGGCATTTTACTGATTTCTAAATCACTCCGAAGTCATTGATCGAATTCAAAATCTATATAAATAAATTTGAATGTAATTTTGCTATACATATATTGGCGTTTTGTTGATCGAAATCGGACATACCGTTCTCGAGTTAAAGTAATATATACTATTGTACATAGTGAAAATATTAATCAAGCCCATTAAAAAATCTGTACTTAATAGAAAAAAAGGAAAACGGATTTTAATTTTGAGCATCAAATTCCTTATATTAAACACAGTTTTATTTAAACGACATTTTTTTGCAGACTAGTGTAATTAGACCTGGGCAAATTCGCACTAACCAATATTAATTATCTTGTAAATAAATTTATAAAATAATTTAACTTTTTTTATATTATCTTGTTAATAAATAAAAGAATTAACAATACTTCTCACATTCTATTTCGTTGTATAAATTGATAAAAACCAATTACATTAAACAATTCGGCTGAGACAACTTGTAAGTTTTTTTTTCGCTTTCATTTGATGGTTTGCGAATTTACTATTTTCTTTTTGTTGATCAATTAAATTTGATGATGATGTCCGTTTAATTAAATTTTTTTAATTAAATGTTTTAATTAATGCTTAAACGCGAGCAAATAAATTTCATTTAAAATAAAATTATGACAATATGTCAAATAATAAATTTCTTAAAGTTTTAATTTGAATTTTATTTTTCGTTTTGCCTTATAAATACTTTTATTGTTATCCGATGGATTTCTAATTGTGTAAAGGTGTCGAAAAATAAAATGGATTCATATCGAATACAAAATATTTTCTGTGTTTTGTATAATATTCAAAATCATTTTTATATTTGTAGATTCTCAAATGGTTTTTGAAAGTTTGTACATAAGATAAAGGGTTTGTAACTGTTCAAAATTGTGTTTGCAGTCTACTGATGATTTGGTAAAGCACCAAAGAAATGCATTTAGGCAATGCTTAAACGCCAGCAAATAAATTTCATTTAAAATGTTTCTTATATCAAAATAAGCTTTAAAGCATATAACCATTGAAAAGACAAATACAATTTTAGCTGTACGGAAGGTTGAACTGACACAATGATGTTTTATGCATATCTTGTACTGTTTTTTTTCCAGTGTATTATTTTGTTATTCCTTTAGTTTTTATTGTTTTAAAAGCTGTATTTATTTTACGAAAACTTGCCCAAACACAAGTGTTTTTATATCTGCATAAGAAGAATACAAATTAACACGAGAATTGCGTTAAGTACACATTATGAGTTTTGTTTTTCAGAAACATTACTTTCCGTAAAGATAAGACAATAGATTTTAACATTTGTAGGTAGTCGTTATTGTACATGTTTACTTATTTAAATACGTCAATCGCATATCGCGATATTTCTTGTTATAAACTAATTGCTTTATGGTGATGTTTTGAAAATATTTTTTATTTTTCATACGAAAACTATTTTTGGTATTCTCACATGGAGTAAGTCGACCATCATTTAGCAACAAAATCCCATTAAGATGATGAACAAATGTATTAGATATGTGCAGCTTTGAAAAACGTTATAAATGCAAAAGTGTTTATTTTCTGGTAGTCGGAATATGTTGAATATTGTTTCATAATGATATAGAATTGCTAAGATCTAAAAGAAAAATATAATAAATAAATAGTTTCTTTCAAAGTTATTTAATCATTTTGTTTTAAATTCCTTTAATTTAATTTTTTTATGAAATTATTTTAATTCAGAAAGAAATCCAAAAGCGTGTAAGAATTGAAAAAAATTGGCTGCACGGAATGTTGAACTGACACCATGATGTTTTGAGACAAACCATGTCTTGTCTGCTTAGACCTCACTGCCAATTGCTTTAATCAATTCGGCTGAGGCACCCAGTAAGTTTTTTTCAGCATTCATTTTATAATTTGCAAAATCACTATTTGCTTCTTATTGTTGAATTAAGCTTTTTAATAAATTCCTCATTTCCAGTGAAAGTCGTCAGGTGTTCGAAAAATTGTATATAAAAATTTGTTTAAAAAACTTATATAAAGAAAATTTAATAAAATTTCGTAATAAAGAAGTTCAACATTAAAAAGTACAATTGATTATACATATACATTTTATCGCGAAATACAAAACCAGCCGCTGTAAGCCGGCTATGAGCCGCCGTCGAGTATTTTTCCTAAGCCGCCGCCGCCGCCACCGACTTTTTAAGACGGCTTCTTTCTCTTATACCAATACTCTCTGGGTATTGTATGCAAAAACAAATAACGGTAAATAAAAGTAAGGATAGCAGTTTCGTTTCTCATTCCCACAAAATACTGCAAATTCAATAGAAAAGGTTTTGTTTTGTATTTTAAAATTATGTCTACAAGATGGTTATCATTCGTGACTTTCATTTTTAATATTATATAAATATATTAAAACTTTATGAATAATAATTTATTTATTTACATTTGAAGTGTTTATTGAATGATTTGTAGCCTGAGCTTTGTCAATTCGCAAAGCATTCATCATTCGTCACTTGAATACTTATTCCAAAAATTCAAGCGAGTGTTGAATATACGAAAATTTTTTTCGGAAAGATGAAATTTCATCGTAATAATTTTAATGGTAACTAATTCAATTATATTAGACTAGCTACACCCGGTGTGCTTCGCTACCCCATCATTGTGCAGATATAGAAAAATTAATTAACTCATTTAAAAATAACCATGAAATTGGTAAGTTTTTTTGGCGATCTTTTTAGTTTTGGCGAATTTTTGCGTTTTAGCGATTTTTTCATTTTGGCGATTTTTTGTTTTGACTTTTTTAATTCTGGAATTTTTTAGTTTTAGAATTTTTTAAAATTTCAAGAGTTTGCCTCTTACGGCTTCCCAGATACAGCAAACTGTTTAAGCTACATAGTCAAAATTACATTAACTTTCAGAACACCCTTTAATTTTTGTTGTGTTAAATATTCTACAGACTACACCAATTAACACTAACTTTGAAAATTTCGAGATTCTATATAAAAGTGTCTGTATATTACATTAGTATTTCAACATGTTTCGTTGCTCCCTTTAGAACAACCTTTAAGCTTTAGCCCCTACTTCTTACGGTTGTGCCTGTGACAGACCGAAAGACAGACGGACTGACGGACAGCGTAACGAAAACAATATGATTAATTTACACTTTTGGTGTATAGGGCTTACACTTTTGGTGTATAGGAACCTTTTCCAAAAAGTAACTTCAAAAAGTAACCATTTTCAAAATAGTACCATTTTAAAAAAGTACCCTTTCCAAGAAACATTTTTCAAAAAGTACCATTTCTTAAAACTATATTTTCAAAAAGGTAGGTTTTCGAAAAAGTACCTTTACTTTAAAATACAAACGGCTAACAAAAAAAGTACCAACATTATATTTTTACCCCTTTTACAAATTAAAAAAAGTACAAAACACCTATCCACTCATTTTTCTATATTATTATGCCGCTTTTGGAATTTTATGTCGACCTTACTTAGATTCGGAGATATAAGAACACCGAGTTTAGCCGTTTTTATCCCTTTTAGTCCCATTAGAGTTTAAGTTTTCAAAAATTCGTTCTTAGAGAATATATACAAACATATGCATTCAGTATGTGTATCAATGTGCATAAAAGATTGGTGTATGGAAAAAAGTACCAAAAAGGGCTACCAATTTTACCCATTATATATTCAAATTTGAAAAAATACAAAACTGTTTTTGAGGGCTTTTTAAGAAGAGAATAATGAATTTCAAGTTTAGTTTCTAACTTTATTACTTTAGATGAACTGTTAACAAAAAAAAGTACCAAAATTATATTTTCACCCTTTTTCGGCCCCTAAATGTACAGATTTTTAAAAAAGTTTCAGACACCTGTCCGCTCATTTTTTTAAATCTTATTATGATGCTTTTAGAATTTTATATCTACCTTACTTAGATTCGAAGATATAAGGTTACCGATTTTATCCCTTTTAATCCCCTTAGAACTAAAATTTTCAAAAATCCTTTCTTAGTGAAAATATACAAAAACATATTCATTCACTATGTATATCAATTTGCATAAAAAATAGTTGTATGGAAAAAAGTACCAAAAAGAGCAACCAATTTTACCCTTTATATATTCGAATTACAAAAAACTACCAGAACATCTTTGAGGGCTTCGTAAAGATAGCAGAATGCATATTAAATCTAATTTCTATTTTCATTACTTTAGGAGATAGGCGGCTAACAAAAAAAGTACCAAAATTATATTTTTACCCTTTATCGGCCCCTAAATGTACAAATCTGAAGAAAGTACCAAATACCTATCCGCTCATTTTTCTATCTTATTATGATGGTTTTGGAATTTTATGTCTACCTTAGTTAGATCCGGAGATATTAGGTTACCGAATTTACCCGTTTGTACCCCCATAGCGTTTGAATTTCCCAAAACCTCGTCTTAGTGGATCTATACATCCTGAGTGGAGCCCACATACGAAATTTCAACTTTCTAGCTTTAGTGATTTGGGCTGGGCGATGATGAATCAGTCAGTCAGTCAGTCAGACAGTCAATCAGTCAGTCAGTCAGTCAGTCACTCAATAACGTTACTTTTTTATTTATGTAGATGATAAAATCAGTAGAGCAGCCTCCTCAAAAATTCAAAATTTTAGATGAAAAAAAATATTCTTCATAGAAAATGTTTATTTTAAAGTGATGAGCTTGAAGGTCAATTATTTTTATATAAAAAACGTTATAAAAAATGTTTTATTATCTGTCGATATTTCGCTACTCCTTTGTGTAGCTTCTTCAGGACAATACAATAAACTTTAATTAACAACAATATTAAAAAACCATAACTATTTAACAACGGTTTTGATTCTTGATGTTTTTTCTTTTTCAGATGTAAAAGGAAAAAAATCAAATTTTGAAAGATTTTATATTAACATATCAAAACAAATAATTGTATTTTCATATAAAGCGGAAGAAGAAAAATGTTCATATTTTTAAAATAATTGATATCAAGAATCAAAACCATTGTTAAATAGTTATTGTTTTTAATATTGTTGTTAATTGAAGTTTATTGTATTGTCCTGAATAAGCTACACAAAGGACTAGCGAAATATCTACACAAAGGAGTAGAGAAATATCGACAAATAATAAAACATTTTTTTATAACGTTTTTTATATAAAAATAATTGACCTCAATCTCATCATTTTAAAATAAAAATTTTCAATCAAGAAAAGGGTCGAAAAAATAAGAAACATTACAATATTCTTCATAGGAATTAAAATTTCGTATGTTTTTTTTTTGGTTAGGGAACCATAGCACATGAAAAAAAATATATTGGTACTCCTTGGAACTTTTCTTGTTGCATATTGTATTCTAATAGTAATATTCCAATATGATGATGTTCCGCTATTTTTCAGATGGGAAGGAGCTGCATTAATGTCTTACACCGGCCTCTGTTGGCTGCTGTTGCTACGAGTATTGCCAGATTCCACGAAAAGCCTGTAGCACTCACCTCACGAACGGTTGGCGATGGAATTGTAGTGCTGCCTTGGTCACTGACTAATTTTTCAAAAAACTCTCAAACAGGGATGGGAAGGAGCTGCATTAATGTCTTACAACGGCCTTTGTTGGCTGCTGTTGCTACGAGTATTGCCAGATTCCACGAAAAGCCTGTAGCACTCACCTCACGAACGGTTGTTTTCTTGTTTTTGAACGATCATGGCACGAAGACCCTCGGCGATGGTATTGTAGTGCTGCCTTGGTCACTGACTCATTTTTCAAAAAACTCTCAAACAGGGATTGGCCATAATGAAAAACTCCAGAAATAGATGATATAATTCCAGCTGATCTATTAGATGTGCTTAAACAGACGCATATATCTGTGATCAAAAGACATAACCGCTTAAGTCGAGTTAGAGCAAAGTTGAGTTTGTAGAGCAACTGTGAAAGTAACTTAGCATGAATTGATTCAAAGTAAATGATATTCAACTACTTGACTGCAAACTGTCGACAATGTTCGTATGGTCTATGCGGTAAAGAACTATGATGAGTTCGCCAGGTGGTCCCGAAACATGTAAGTTCAACCTTCCGTGCAGTCAAAATTTTTCTTTGTCTATATGCTTCAAAGTTTTCTCCAAATAAAAATATAATTTATTTATTTATTTATTTAATAACATTTTTATTTCCTGTACAACAATATTAAAGATTTTCGTTGCACAATAAAATAAAAAAATATATAATTAATTAGTACACTAAAATATAAGTAATACAATACAATAAATACATTAAAATTTAATATATATATAATAAAATTAATACAAATATATAAACAGGCAAATAGTTTTTTAAGAATTTACTGAAAGTAGTTAAATAGAAATCTTTTAAAACTATTAGCGTTGCTATTTATTTGTTGTTCTGGTGGAAGAATGTTCCAAAGACGAACAGCATTAATATAAAATTGCCATTCTGAGACCAGGCAATGGTGTCGAGACATTACAACTTTTCTCCCCCGTGGTGAGTGGAAAAATTGTATTTTATTAAACAGATCACCTGGGTTGTGGGTGGGTGTATATTGTTTTATGTAATAATGATAGGGTTCGTATTTTTAACAAATTTTCAAAACTAACGCCATAAAGATTATTAGATACTGAAGAAATATGATCAAATCTTTTTAAGCAGTATACTTATCTTAAAATGTTGTTGAACAGAACGCTTAATTTTCGCTTGCTAACTGCATTACAATTTGAAAATAGTTCGCACCCATAAATTAGCCCGGGAATAAGGTACGACTTGGCTAGTTGAACTCGTATTCTCAAAGGAGTGAAATATTGTGTCGACCAGAGCGCTCGCAACTTAATATAAGTTTGGCCCATCAGCGAATTTATATGATTATCCCATGTCAAGCTATCATTGAAAATTATGCCACGATTTTTTGCTGTATTTACAACCTCAATGTTTTCTCCATTTAATACAATATCATTAGAAATAATAGGATTAATGCTCCTCCCATGTATGACAATACACTTAGACTTCTGTGAATTCAAGCAGCGCCCATTTGCAGTTGCTCAAATGTGGACTTTATTTAGTTCATTGTTTAATGTATCTATACTTGAGGCAATACTTGATATCATCGAGTAGACTTGTGTAGTTTACGAACGAACTAGTTCAATTGAACTATTTCATCAATTGAACTAAGGAAACTAGTTCAAGTTTTCACTATACACTAGTTCAATTGAACTATGAAAAAAAATAAAATATACCTTTCCCTGTGAGCAAAATGTACATATGAAATAAGTCATGTGTGTATATATGTATAGGATGAAATAACATATGCATGTACGTACATACATACATACATAGCTACTTGTGGCATCGCGTTCACAGAATATGTTTACTATATTGAATATTTTTTTACTTTTTCAAAATTAGTATTTATTCTTATTATTCTCTCTCTAGTTACTGTTGTACAATCAAAGAATTCATAAATATATTGAAGATATTCTTATGCAAGCCGCTAATTCTACAACAATAACAACACATGGTCCAACAATATACACAACAAACAAAGAAAAGAATAAATTAAGTAAAGTGCGGCTTTGGCTCGCACACGAAGGGTTCCGTACGAATACACAAATGTATATCCCTTTTTGTTTTTGGCCCGTTTGTCATAATGGCAGTTTTTTCGTTGTGCTTTCTTGTTTAATTTTAGTTTTTTATTTTTTTAAAGTATTTTTAGTTTTTTTTAGGGTTTTTTTTATTATAACGCTTTTCGTGATTTTTTTAAAATTTTTTTCTGACGATTTTTTGTTTTTTGCATTTTTTTTTTGTTTTTTGCCGATTTGTTTAGTTTTGGCGATTTTTGGTTATGGCATTTATTTAACGTTTTCACTTTCTGACGATATTTTTAGTTTTAGCGATTTATTTTAGTTGTGGCGATTTTTTCAGTTTTGTCGCTTTTTTCTTTTTGGGTAATTTTTTCGGTTTTTTGTGGTTTTTTAGTTTTTGCGATTTTTTTTTTGTTTTGACACTTTTTTCGTTTTGGCGATTTTTTTTTTGGTTTTTTGGCGTTGTTTTAGTTTTGTCGCTATTTTTTGGTTTTTGCGTTTTTTTTTTCGTTTTTGTGATTTTTTTCATTTTCTGGCGATTTTTTCATTTTTTTAAGATATACTTAGTTTTAGCGATTTTTCGTTTTAAAGACTTTTTCGATTTTTGAAGTTTTTTTAGTTTTTTTGGCGGTATTTTTAATTTTGGTGATATATTGCGTTTTAGCGATTTTTTTAATTTTGGCATTTTTTTTTCATTTAAGCGCTTTTTTCATTTTAGCGTTTTTTTTTTGTTTTGAAATTTTTTAATTTTGGATTTTTTTAGTTTTAGCGTGTTTTAAAATTTCAAGATTTTACATCTTACGGTTTCCAAGATACAGTACATTGTCTCAATTACATAGTCAAAATTACAATAACTAATAGAATACCCTTTAATTTTTATTGTTTTAAATATCGGTGTTAATTGGTGTAGTCTATTCTACAGACTACACCAATTAGCACTTACTTTGAAAATTTAAAGTGTTTATATATAAGTGTCTGTATATTACATTGGTATTTCAACATGTTGCGTTGCTCGCTTTAGAACACCCTTTAATTTTTAACTGTCATATATTTATTGTTGTAGCGGACGAAGTTTTACATATTCTGTGAAAATTTCAGGTCCATAGCTCTTATGGTTCCGAAGATAGAGCAGATTGTCTAAATTACATAGTAAAATTACATTGACTCATAGAACACCCTTTAATTTTTATTGTTTTAAATATCGGTGTAGTCTATTCTACAGACTACACCAATTAACACGAACTTTGAAAATTTAAAGTGTCTATATAAAAGTGTCTGCATATTACATTAGTATTTCAACATATTTCGTTGCTCGCTTTAGAACACCCTTTAATTTTTAACTGTCATATATTTGTTGTTGTAGCGGCAAAATCTCTACATATCCTGTGAACATTTCAGGTCCGTAGCTCTTACCGTTCCCGAGAAAACAGCCTGTGACAGTTCATAGTTCAAAAAGAGCGATTGAACTAGAAGAACGAACTAGTTCATGGAGGAAATATGAACTAGAATGACCGAACATTCCAATGAACTATTTGGCACTAGTCTAATATTGAGCTACCTATGTAGAGTTGTACATCATCTGCATACAGGTGGATTTTTCAATTAGTGAGTTGATTTGGCAAGTCATTTATTTTCAATGAAAAAAGGAGTAACCCTAGAATGGAGCCTTGAGGCACTCCTCTAGTTAATGAGAGACTATTAGACCACTTATTGTTCACAAAGACAGATTGTGTGTGCCCTGCTAGATAAAAAGATATAAGACTGGTCGAAGTATTTGCTAATTTAAAAAAGTGTCTAAGTTTATTTACTAGAATGCTGTGTTCTACCGTATCAAATGCCTTGCAATGTTCCAGAAACACTAAAAAATTTATATGACCTCTTTCTACTTGCTGTCGTATATCTTCACTAACTTCTAAAAGGGCAGTAACGCAGCTATGATTCGGCCGAAAGCCAGATTGTATATTACAAAGCAGACTATTCTCGTTAATGTATTTGGTAATTTGTTTATATAATAGCTTCTCTAAGACTTTGGAAGGAAAATACAAAATAGCTATTGGCCGATATTCACCATTCGATTTGGGTAGCGGTGCAATCTTTGCATGTTTCCATTTCAACCGGTACGTGCTTGACATTATAATAGTATTGAATAAGTGATTAATGTAAGGAAGTATCAAGGGTAGAAGTAACCTTATAAATTTTGGGTGCATGTTGTCGTAGCCCACTGCATCCGACTTTACCAGAGAAAAAGTTGACAAGACGTCATACGGAGTAACACATGTAAATTCAAACATGTTTTCCTCAACTAACGCGTAATGTGTGTTCGACGAGCTCGAAGAAAAATTGTAGAAACTGGGGTTTGGTTGTATCAGAGGAATGTCCGTAAATGCCCTATTAAGCTCATTTGCATCTATTTGACAGTCATTGATTGACCTTATTTCTATTGCAAATTCCTATTTCCCGAATAGTTTTCCAGGTATGTTTAGATTCGATTGTGGAACTAAGCCGGCTCGAATAATATTAAATTTTTGCATATTTAATTTGTTTGTTCACGTTCTTTCCCGCAATACTATACTGCATTTTTAATCCAGTAGTCTTAAACCTCTTCCACCTTGAATATGCAATGTCCCTTAACTGTATGACATTTTTTATTGCATTGGAAAACCATGGCGTTTGTTTATGTGTAATATTCATATGTTTAAGTGGTACAGCGATATCAAAAAGATATTGCACATTGCGCTCCAAAAAAGAGGCTTGGTCGTCAACAGAAGACATGTAGTATAAATCACTCCAAGATAATTGGGAGAAATTTTCGTATAAAATGTTAGTATTTAAGTTCTTGAAGTCGCGAAAGCTAAACACCTGTTCAACAAACTGAGTCATAAAGTTATATGTTAAGAATATCAAGTCATGTTTTGAAAATCATGGAACAGATACCTGCTCATACAATACTATATTTGAGGTGTTTGATACAAAGAAAAGGTCAATGAGTGTGCTTGATGTTGAAGTATGGTGTGTTGGATTTAACGTATTCACAGGTAAAAGACCAAAAGATGTCATATGATCGGTGAGAGCCGTCTCCGTTAATACATTTGCATTAAAATCACCTGCAATTACAATATCATCGTATTCGGTTTTCAGAGTTGCTAGTGTCGCATATAAATCAATTAACAGTATTGTTTTGTTTGGTCTATAAACGCAGCCTACCAGCATTTTTTTTTACTAAATGATAAGACTTCAACAAAAATAAATTCTACAGTACTGGCACTTTGTCCACCTGCACTATGGGGAAATAACACTTTTTTACAAGCTTTACAAGATATACAATTCTTAACAAATGTGGCAACACCACCAGCAAGACTTTCCCTATCAGCTAACGCATATAATGCTATCTGGAGTAGAAATAGAAAGCCATGTCTCAGAAACACAAACTATGTCAATGCCCGAGTTCTCAAAAACTAATTTTTTAATTTCATCTAGTTTATTGTTTAGACTTTGAGCCTTTATATGTGTGAAAGTTAGACCAGTTTTATATTTAGCCAATATCCTGACCATACTCATCGTTAAGCCTTTGGAGCTTCCACCTAAATTCCCGTTAAGGCTCATGGAAACGCAAATGCAAATAATTGAGAAAATAATTTTAAACCGATATCAAGCTAATATAATTAAATATCTTTGAACTAAGCCTGAGGATTTTAGGCTGATCAGCCTAATGTATTTTCTACTAAAAAGTCTAGCGATAGCTATTGACATATTGTACATCTGAGAATTTGCATACATAGAAAAAAGTCCATGCAATATATGCAAGAAAATACCCGTACATATTATGGAATATCTTTCGTAAAATATCCGAAATATACGAAAATAATTAAAATATATATAGTTAAAAAAAATTTGTCGCAACCGGGGTACAAACTCACATTATTTGTATTTTATGAAAGCACTATAACCACTCAGCCACTTTATACTTTTTTTTAAATATAAGCAATACAATCAGGCAATTACTGCCTACCAGTTAATTAATTAATGTGTTAGCTTTTTTGGGAAAGAGATAGTGTAGAGAGAACCGGTGGTGAGGTGGGAGAGAGATAGCAAGCTTAATTCATTGAGTTTCTTATGCTGTGTAGCCATTTTATTAGTTCCCGCTTTGGAGGATAACCAGCTTCAAAAAGCGGTCATACTCATGGACCCAAGTGGGCTGTAATCCATTCTTTCCTTCTATACCAACAACCACATAAACTAAACTAATCTTCTGTATGAGCGTGTTCCTACGTACCAAAAAATAAAAAAAATCCAATGTAAAATCAACATGTCGCAATGTTGATTTAAAATCATATTAACATTTTCCAAAAATACATACTTTATTTAAAATTGTTTAAATGTAATGATGTTTATTTGCTTTGTTGTTTATTTTGCTGGTCACGTTGTGTAAATGTAAATAGCCGACAAACAACCTTAAATCTCGTTGATTTAACATTTCTTACTGTTCAAACAAAATTGCTCCATATTGAATCCATAAAATCCTGTTTTATAATAAAATCAATTTTTATCATGCTAAATTAAAGTTGGATATACTTTAGTGAATCAATGAGAAATCAAACTTTACATTTAATTTTAATTCAATAACTTTTACTTCAAATAAAGTTTATGTTAAATCATCAATTAAATCATGTTAATTCAAGAATGAAATTCATGTTACTTCTGATGGCATTTATGTTAGTATAGTAACGATATAAAGTATATTTGTGAATACAGTATTCCACGGTTAATTACCCTACGCTTAAATGCCGTTCACTCTTATTTACCTTCAGTTTTAAATCCCGGGTTTTCCTCCATTTTCAAACAACAGTCCACGTTTAATTGTCATACGCTTAATTACCCAATTCGGGTAATTACCTTTAAAATTAAACCCACAAAATAAAATGTACCCTAAATTTTATTCGTTTCTCTCAGTACTATTGACACCAACACTGCAAGTAATGCAGCCAAGTATGTATGTACAGCGATATCAAAGAGATATTGCACATTGCGCTCCAAAAAAGAGGCTTGGTCGTCAACAGAAGACATGTAGTATAAATCACTTCAAGGTAATTGGGAGAAATTTTCGTATAAAATGTTAGTATTTAAGTTCTTGAAGTCGCGAAAGCTAAACACCTGTTCAACAAACTGAGTCATAAAGTTATATGTTAAGAATATCAAGTCATGTTTTGAAAAACATGGAACAGATACCTGGTCATAAAATTTAAGACCGCAAAATCCATTGTTTTTTATTGCTATTTCTTTTATATTTAGCTGATACATCTAAAAACTCCTATGTACCGTTTTTTCATACATAATAGTTAAGGTATGTATGTATTTAGCGAAGGAATTTGTGCTTTTGTTTGTATTAATTATTTGGAATAAAGAGAACACATACACATTATCGTTCAATTACCTCACTGAGGTATTTAAACGTATTCGTTTAAGTACCTCAATGAGTTAGTTAAGCGTATTCGTTTAAATGCTTTCCCCGCATAATTATCCAAAAATATTGTAGTTTTTGACGAGGTAATTAACCATGGAATACTGTATTGTTGCTGCAGTAGTTAGCGCGTTGACTACCGAGCAAGTGTCACGAGTTCAAATCTTAGCTGGGACAGCCAACTGCAGCAAACATTTTTCTGATTCCTATGCTAATTAATACACATCACGTAATACCAGATTCACTCAGGGCTAATTTTCTTGCGCAAGTTTTAGTTTAGCTGGGAAAACGACAGAGAAAGATTGTGCTGCTTTTTGTTTTTCTCCCAGCTGAATTAAAACTGGTCCAGTATATACCTGGTGTACGCAAAATAATTAACAAAATCCCTACATTAGACTCATGTTGTTTCAACGTAAAATTACTTTGATTTAACATGATTCTTCGTATTGTTTCAGTATCAAATTCACGTTGTTTCAATTTCAAATAATTTTGATACAACACGATTCTTCCTGTTATTTCAATATCAAATTCACGTTGTTTCAAGTTGAAATAACTTTGATACAATACGATTCTACACATTATTGCCGTAAGAACTTTATTTTGCTTTAACTGCACTAGAATATTAAATCAACATGAAATATAATTAGTTCAAAAGGAAAAATGCTATGTGAAAGTTTTTGTAAAATCATGTTGATATAACATGAAACGCCTATGAAGCAAAACATTACCGAAAATTTTTCAACTTAATTTTGCTTTCGACGTTTTCACCATGGAATTGTTCTCTGTGTAATATTTTTGGATCATATTGATTTATTTTGCTGAAAATTTCAGTAATAATAACTTTTTGCGCTCCCTGGATAAAACCAATTGTGTCAATACATAAAAGCAAATATTCGAAATAACAAAAGGTTCTTGTGTTTTTGAAATCGTTCACCGCCAAGCAACTATTTTAAGAAAAAAAAAAAAAAACTAAAACAAGCCCATGTGATTCTAAAAATTGTAAAGCCTTAGTTGAATTATTGCCTAATATTCTTTGGAAAATTTTGAGAAAAAATATATATCTATGTATAGGCGTTTTGAAAATTTACATCTGCAGAGGGATTCTGTAACTTTTAACGATCCGACAATCGTAAGGTTTGTCGACATATTTAGTCGCTTGCTGTAACGAAAGTGCGATTCTATAGTTTTATTCGATATCATGTAGCATCTCTCTTAAAAAAAGCGAAAAGCGCAAAGAGGAATAGAAAAAAAAACAAATGAATTTGTCGATGCCAAAAAAAAATTTTTTTAATAAATTTTTTTTTTTAATTTTGAGAAATATATATTAAAATAAATGTTTAAATGATAGAAATATTGCTATTTAAACTTAATAGTGCTTATATATCTCGATATCGTTGTAGCGTAATAACTTTAGTTGTTGGCATAAATTACGTGCTACGGCTGCACAGCTGACTCTTGTCTATTCACTAACAAGAAAAAAATTATTGTCGTTAGCTAACCGACAGCGAATATCGTTATAAATGTTACTGAATTGCAAATTCGATAATATTGCGTTATATTTATTTTAACGATATGATTATCGTAATAAAACTTACAGAATCGCGCTACTAGAATTCGTTTGTGGGGGGAGTTAAATTTCCTTCTTTTTGCACATAGTTATATTGACTCGGCATAAGATATCTTTGAGGGCTTACGTTTAACGTGTAATATGTGTTTCACACTCTTATGTAATACATAATGACAAAAATTTTTGTTGAATAAATACCCCGCTATAATGCCGCCGAAGGGAAGTTTTTTGTCGATTTTTTATTTGAAGGCCAAAAAGACTCATACCTCGAAGAGCCAGAGGGTTAAAATGTTTCACAATAATGTTAAACAAGGCGTTCTACATAAAAGTGTTGAATAGGTCTTACACGTAAGACCTTCAAGATATCCTGTGCTTACACAGAAAAAAATATCATCAAACTACAACTAACAATTTCAATTGTTAATATGTAATTTTTATTCAATTATATATTTTGTTAATAAAACCAATTCAGTTGTTGATACGACAAACACAGAATTTTTTTTCAACAAACTGAACTAACCAAATTTGTTGTTATGTATTGTGAAAAAAATAAGCAATCATCATTGTCGATATAACAAATGAATGCACACATATAAATGAAACAAAGCAAATCAAGAATTTTTTTTTCAACAAACTGAAATAACCAAATTTTTTGTTAAGTATTGTGAAAAAAATTAACAATCACCATTGTTGATATAACAAATGAACACACCCACGTAGATAAAAAAAAAAAAGCAAATCACGTTTTGTGTGTATTCATTATATGCGTATTTGATAACGAATTGCTCTGTAGCTGAGAGGTAAGGACGTTAGTATATTAGTCCAGAGGTCACCTGTTCGATTTCGCCCAAAGACATTTAGTGTTTTTTCGCAGACAAGCAAAACGTCGCCTCGAGGATTGTGTATAAAAAAATATTGTTAATACAACAACTATGATAGTTAAAATTTGCTCGGAAAATCAACAAATCATATTGTTGATATAACAATAATCTTAATTGAAATAGATTTGAAATCAACAAAAAATTGTTGAAAACATTTTTCTGAGTTTCCTTTAACTTACAATTTCGTAATTGTATTTACGAAAATCGTTGTAGGCTCAAAATCAATTAATTATTTAATTGATATAACAAAAAAATTAATTGTATTTACCAATTTTTTTTCTGTGTACCTAGTCATTATAACTATGTGCAAAAGAGGGGAAATTTAAATCCCCTTAAAATGAATCCCAGATGTAAACTTTCAAAACACCGATACATATACATATTTTTTTCGTGGCCTGTACCAGAGTCAGCCATTAGAACCATGTTATTCAAAATTTTATTTTCTTGTACAGTGTAAGCATTCGGAATTTTTGCAAAAATCAGCTGATTCCACCTTATTATGTGTAACATCAATATTTATACATCGATTTTCACGGGGTAAAGCTTATTTCCTTTTAGGTATTATGTGGCTTTGTGATGAGTTAATAAAAATGGCAAGGTTTTACATTCTTAAATTTTTTTTTAAATAAAAATTTTCCAATTTAGCGTAAAAAAAAACAATATATTTTTCATCATTGTGGTCTGAATAATTTCGAAACCATTTAGTATATAAAACATATTATGTTAAACGGCTTAAAGGTAACTTTATATTAATTTGTTTAGTCTTTTCTCTAATGAAATCGCGCTACCCGTTCCCAAGTTATGATGAAATCGGCGTAGCAACTTCTGGAAAAGTCTCAAATTTAAGAAAAAATTAAATAAAAAACCTATCCATAGAATTTTAAATTTTGACTGTTTTTGTAGCTAGGAGACCGACCATAACACATAAAAAGTATAGTGGTGTCATGCATATTTTCTTGTTTTGTTGATCGATATAAGGCATACCGTTCTCGAGTTGAAATGATATATACTGTTGTACCTAGGGGAAATATTTGTCATGCCCATTAAAAAAAAATCTGTACGTGACAGAAAACACCCAGGGTTTATGGCAGGAATCGAACCCTCTACCTCTGGGTTGACAGGCTAACATCTCTACCACCCATCCACAGGAGTTTACAACATTAAACACTTTATATTCCATATAGTTTCATTTAAAGTAAATTTTCTTTGCAGATCTGTGTAATTAAACAACACATTAAATTGGATCTATTAATTTAATTCAAAGATAGGTTTTGAAAGAAATTATTTGGAATTGTCACATATTTCAAATTTATTAAAGTTTAAATACAGAAAACGAGTGGAAAAAACAGACACTTTTTGAATGCAAGATCCCTCTTAATTCTCACTATATTGAAATTTGAACTTGATAGTTTTTCATGAATTAAACTTAGCAAATAAATATTTTTTTTCAGACCAACGATCATGTTGATTGGACCGCAACAAAAACTGATACACTTTTTCCACATTGGGTTTCCATAAATATATTTGAATCAGAAGTAGAAAATCAAACAGGTTTTGCTAAAACCCTAGATGTACAATATGCCAATATTAGTGCATATTTAACCAATTTGGAAGAAGATTTAAATTCATTAGCGCTTATGAATGGTGACAACAAACAATGTATTGACACCTATCGCACTAAGATACCAACTCTTAACAATACAAATGATGCTATGAATAATTGTATTATGCAAGCCGAAAATGCCATCAGGGAATATCCCATATATAAGGCATACAACCTAGCAGCTACATTTTATGAAAGTTTTTATAATGAGACTAAAGTGTGTCGTGAAAAATACCTAGTTTCTGCCAATAACGCCGAAGAATACTATTCTTGTATATCCACGGCAGTAAGTATTTTTTCCACCGCATATAAATAAGATTCGTAGCTCTTCTTAATAATTGATTATATATTATTCAGGTTCAAAATAATGAAGCAGCTGATGTTGAAAAATTTAAAACTAATGCCAATATTGAATTAGAAGCCACCCTAAATAAGATGAAGGAAGGAGTTAAGAAAGCTCTAGATTGCGGTGACGATGTGGAAAATGGAATGGGTTTAAAAACTGTTAATGCCATTACATTAATTAATAACTGTATATTGAATAAGCTTGAAAGGACAGCCGTGCTCTAAATCTTGCCCAAATGTGACGAAAAAAAATGGAAATATGATGAAAAAAAAAATTGGAAAGAATAATAATAATAATAATAATAATAATAATAATAATAATAATAATAATAATAATAACAGTGTATCTCTAACAGCCGTCAAATTAAGTCAAAACAAGTTAGTTTAATATGAAATCTTAAATTTTACATGCATTTCTTTTAAATATAATTTTGGCAAAAAAAAACCCGAATTCAATAAAAAGAGCCAAATCTTGTACGTCATTTAATATAAAAAATTTTCAAAATTGGTCCATAAATGGCATAGTTATCCGATAAGCAATAATTGGGGCGGGATGGGGGGGGGGTCAATCGCCCCACTGATTTTCAAAAACAAATTACGGGACCAAACTGCAAGCAAACCTTTTGGAACAAAATAATAAGTTTAAAAATGCGGTTCATTCACGGAGTAGTTATGCGATAATCAATATTTGTGTGAGAAGGGTAGGAGGGGAAGGGGGGGGGGGGGGTTAGCAAACTGCTGGCAAAGCCTTTCGAGCAAAAAAAGAGTTTTGAAAATCGGTCAATAAATGGAGGAGTTGTGCGATAATAAAAAAAAATTTTTTGGGGGGTGGGGGAATTTTCCCACCCGATTGTCGAAAAGAATTCTGAAATTCTGTGAATAAATGGATGAGTTATGCGATAATCAATATTTTGCAAGCAAGCCCTTTCAAACAAAAAAGGATTTTGAAAATCGGTTAAAAAATTACAGCGTTACGAGCTTACAAACACAAAAAAAGTAAAAAAAAAACATACACACGAATTGATAACCTCCTTCTTTTTTGAAGTCAGTTAAAAATAGTACGAATTGTTGTACTAAATATTGTTCTATCATCAGTTGTACACTCGGAGAAGAAATATTCATAAATGATTTTTCCTAAAATCTTACGTCGATTATTTTCGGTATAATAAAGAAGAAGTTTTACGAAAGGATTTCCTTATTTTCGCAGAATTATAAATTTGTTGGCTAAAATTGCATTCGTAAAGCGGCCTACACACATACAATATCATTGTGCAATTTTTTAACGAGCACACATACTGCTTAAGCCTTTATTGGCTTTTCTGCAGGAGCACCCAGGTTCTCGCCAGGAATCGAATCTGCACTACGGCGGTAGCCGTAATTACTTATGGCCGTTTCAGAATATAATACAAGTATTAACACTTTTGAGGAGAATAGAACTCTGACATGATGTCTTAGTGTTTTTTTTTAAATTTTCAACAAAAAAAATTTATGTCAGGGAGCCGTTTTGGTCAAAAGGATTAATACTTGTATTATACAGTCTGAAACAGCATTAAATATGGCTATAAACAACAGTTTAGGTCAGTAGCCTAATTCAAAATAATTGTCCATGCTCGTCGAGCTAATGCGCTTCCCATCCAGTTTCTAGCACAAAATTTTGTGAGATCTTCTTTAGCTTGATCCTTCTACCGGAGTCTGAGTCTTTCCCTTCTACACTGATAGAAAAAGCGTCATAGCCCTGATGTAATCTGACATCGATGCTATGTCAAGTGTCTCATTTTTGACCACATGACACTTAACATCATGGTGATGTCAACTTTTACATAAGGTGGTCATCAATACCAATGATGACAAGTCTATCATCAATGTAATGACACACCGTCATCAGAGAGAAGACGAAATGACATCAATTGTATGGCAAAATGTCATCAATATGATGTCGCTGATAGAAACCCCGTCATAACGCTGATGTAATTTGACATCAATACTATGCCAAGTGTCTTCATTTTTGACCCAATGACACTTTACATCATTGTGATGTCAGCTTTTACATCACCTGTCATTAATCATCTTTGATAAGCTATAATTGATATTATGGCGAAATAAATAAAAACTACAATATAATTATGTTTTTATTACAATAAAAATTCTTTTAATCGTATAATATTTCTTATAACAAATTTTCACTTTTATTATATTAGTTATTATTTTTTCTATCCACTTTTGTTTTGCTATTTATTTATCAACTTAATTACTTAATTACACTTTTTTTCTTTTTCCCCACAAGTAGTAGGAAGGCAAAAGCAAATAACAGCAAAAATAAAAATACAGATAAACTTTAAAAACCAACAAAAAGGAAAAAAGTGTAATCAAATCAGCTTATAACAAATAATTAAAAATATGTATGTATATATTTATACTTATAAATTGCACTCACAAGAACACCACGCGGTACTATTTAATTAACTTTAAAACACAACCGATCTAGAAAAAACAAGCAGAATGGTTTTCTGCCACAACTTCTTTTATTTCATTTATGTCAACAGTATGTTTTTGTTGTTTTTCCTCACTTTACTCTTTTCGCGCTCATTCTATTTGATATTGATGACACAAGTGATGACTATGTGACATCCATATGATAAAAAAGTGTCATACTGTCGCTTGTTTCAACGTTTTTCTTGTGTATGTACGCTGTACTGGGTTAGTTTTTAAAAGGTCTTGCGTATTTTACCTGTCATAGTAATGATGATAAGTGTACATCAATGCAATGTCATATTTTTTAATTTTTAAAAATGCGTTTAAACACAAAAATAAAACAATAATATTTGTTTTAAAAAACAAACTACAAACATTATAACATTGTTTACTTATTTCTCTTATATATATATTTTATAATTTAATAATATATAATAAGTGACATCGTATTGATGTCTTTCCAATCATAGCACTGATGACACTTAAACTATGACAAAATTCTATAATGACGTTTGTCATCAGATTGATGTCAGTTTTCGTTGTATTGATGACATTTGTCATATCATTGATGTCAGAATTCTGATGATAGGGCGTCATCAATGCGATGATACATTTTTCTATGAGTGTGCATTCTTATCCATGCGTAATACATTCTCTTTGATACGTCTACCTAAATTGATCCCTCCGTACACGTCATACAGCTTATGGTTCATTCGATGACGATCCTCTCCGTCGACGCATAAGAGAGTAGCATGTGTTTTTTTGATGTAAATTGTTCCTGTTCTATTAACTGCAGCATCATGCAGAATGTTGTCCAACAAAATGTTGAATATATCAGAAGGTACACTATGAACTTGACTAAAATCTCGTTTGGTATTAACCGTTTCGGAGAGGTCTTTCTCAATTTTAGGCGATAATCTTGTGCCAGTTAAAGTCATTCTGCATAAACGTGATAGCTTTGCAGGTAAACCAAACTAAGACATGGCCCTAAATATATTTGGTTGTATCGTGCTGCAAAAGGCAGCTTATATGCTGAAAGAATTTTACTTCATAAATCCAATGAAACAATTTCGTTAGATTTTTTTTCACAAATCTAGTCAAATATTTTTCAACTCTAATGAGATTTCATTAGCTTAGTTTCGTTAGAAAATTTCTTTGGTTTTATGACAACAACATTTTGTCATATTATGGAAACCACTTTAAGTTTAGACAAAATATTTTAATTGATACTTAAACTTGATTGATACTTAAACTTCTGGGTTTGATATTTTGAGCGGTCATCAACATTTAAAAATATTCTGATGTGCACTGGCGTCTATCGTACGTATTTCAATCATGGAATTGTCAATAAATTAAAATAGTCAATAAAAGAGATAAGATATTGAAGCTATTAAGTAATGTAATAATTTAATTAAAACAATGAAATAATTTCATTAAAATAATGGCAGAATTGCATTAAAATAATGACAGAATTTCATTAAAATAATGAAATGGTTTAATTAAAACGATGAAATAATTTCACCAATATAATGATTTATGTTGATTGGCTTAGTGAAATTATTACATTGGAGCATTGAAATTATTTCATATATATATAATAAAATCTTTAAAAAATTTATTATTCAACATATTGTCATAATTTTATTTTAAATAAAATTTATTTGCTGATGGGTAAGCATTGTCCAAATGCATTTCATTGGTGCTCCACCAAATCATCAGTAGACTTCAACCGTATTTTTGAACAGTTACAAACCCCTTATCATATGTACAGACGCTGAAAAACTTTTTGAGAATTTACAAATGATTTTTAAAAATAAGCATACTGGGCTTTGAAACCTATATAAAACCAACGAACAATTTGTATTCGATATGAATATATCGATAGAATTTTGTATGTAATGAGATGGAGGCTTATTATACCTCTACAGTTGGCGCATATGGTTTGGTCTCCTTTCTTATGCCATAGCACATAACACACTGAGCCAAATAATTATAAAAATTTGTTGCATGCTCGTCACCTCCGGCTTTAAACAGTTCTGTGGGCATACCATCAGCACCTGCAGCTGCATTATTCTTCAGCCGGGATATTGCTTTCCCAGTCTCACTTTGGCTAGGTAGTGTACATTCGACACTGTCATCAATGATTGGTTCAAAGGTATCTTCGTCGCACCTATCATCTAATACCAAGATCATGGAAAAATTTCCATTTCATGGCCTCTGTACACTTTCAGTATCTGTCACTTTAGTGTCATTTGCGTTATATTTGCGGTCACAAAAAAGGTGAATTTAAATTACAATAAGATTTAAAGCCTTGCATCTCTGTAAGTATTAATACTTTCGACTCAATATTTTACCAGAAGACGTGATGGAGACTGTAGAACTTATCTGCATGAAAAATTCAATTTCGAAATATATGTCAGTTAGGACACGATACGTTTATTGTGTTGCTGTTGTTAACTAAAACAATCTGTTTATCAAAATTCTTAACTTAATAATATTAAGTTTATTGTTATACAGTGATTTTTATGGAGTATAGTTGAAGGCTAAACTGGTTTGAATTAACACAATAACATTTTCCTATACAGTATAACTCAAAAGGAACCGGACACAGGTACCGGTGACAAAAAAAAATTATAATCAATGTCTATAATTAGAGCTGAAATTTCATCACAGCATTCTCATAAAAACTCTGGTGGTATTATAGTTTGTATCAAAAAAAAAATGTATTGAATGTTATTCATAGTTTTTTAATTTAATTGAAACTTTTTAGTGTATTAATAAGAGTTTATACATCTGAATCTTTTTAAATTCGAAATATAGTGCACGTTCTGAAACAGGTAATAAGTTCGTTAGAAAATGTATTGAGCATTACGGTAATAATATATTCTTAAATATATCTATAAATTTAAGGACAGTAAGAAAAAGTCGAGCTAAATTTAATTTTCACTAAAGGAACTCAACGAAATAGTAAATATTTAATCTAGAAACAGTCCTACAAACATATTTCTAAATATAGACAAAAATATCTCAACAATTTTTCTGAAAAAAACGTGTTTTTTCCGTGAACAAATTGTTTAAATCTCTAAGAAAATTTGTCTAAAATATTTACAAATTGTAAACAAAACAATTTACTAGATCAAACAAAAAGATTTACTCGATTTTCTGAAAAATATCAAGCATTATTTTTGTCTGAGTTTAAACTACAATTAGTCTAGAAATACTAACAAATATTACACAAAATAGTTTACTTAATCAAACAAAAATATTTAGTGAATTTTTTGTAATATATCAAAAAATTTTTTTTTGCCTGGGTCGTCATCATCATCCATTTATGATATTTCACTTTGCTAAATGTGTTCAAGTCTGAATGTGTATCTAAAGACTCTAAAGAATTAATGAGAATTAACGCAACGACCTTAACGAATTGCTTCACTCAAAAATTTTCAGTACACAAACTTGATGCAATGGAAGTCATTTTGCTATCATTCTTGTTGTTGCTATTATTTATGTATATATCGTCATTATGATAGTTTTTTTGTTTTACTAAATAAAACTCAAACAAAACATTCATTGACTCAGTAAAGAACATTTACTGAAAGTTTAATTTATTTTTAGACAAACTTTTGTTTGAAAACTTTTTGGTGTTAATTTCTTCTTTGTAAGGGTAGAAACGATATAGACAGCAATGCCCGTTTAAAAATTTCTGATTTAGTTTCAAAACATTTTAATTCTGACGCACTGTGAGCTGTTATATATCCGCAGAAAGTATTAAGTTGGTCGTATTTTGGTGCGAATAATTATTTGATATTGACATAACTTTTGATATTGTTGGTCTATTTCGTTAAATTTGTATTATTTCGAAAAAGAGTTAGCCTGCTTTTGGCTTATGTATAAATCTTTGTAAGCAATTGTCTTAAAAATATATGCTAATTTTTGATTTTTTGATGGGAACCCAAAAAAGGCTAATTAATAAACTATACAAGCGGCTTGCCAAACATACCAGAAATTTGCCTGTTGTGTAACCTTTTGCGGCGTTTTTGTGTTTGACAAGCGGCTTGGCTTGGCGGTTTGCAGAAAAATCAAAAAATTTTGATATTTTGAGTGCCATATTGAATTTGTGGCAAACTGATTGTATAGTCTATTGTAAAATTTGTTCATTTGCAACACAATTGCCATAGAGTGAGGTTATCATGGAAAATTACAATTTAAATTAGTGATTAATGTGAAAAGTCCTTGCTGGTACGAGCTAGTTTTTGTGCAGTCTGTGGGCAAATGAAAAAAGTATGTTTGCCAAGCCGTATGCGTAGTCTGTTTGGCCCTTAAGTTGAAATAAACAAAAATTGATCATAGATTTTAATTTCCTGCTACGATTATTTTAATTTTTTTTAGAGAGGAAATATATCGTGCTTTCAGAGGGTCTACTCACTTTTATTCCCAGAACAACAGTGAAAGCATATGTAAAGTTCAACACAGAAAAATTTTTAAAAATATAAATATATAATGTTATTTCAGGATCCATTGAATGAGGCGAAAACTATAAAATCTGAACTAAATTGGTAAAGTTAAAAAAAAACACTGTAAATATATACTCAAAAAGAGAGTGAGCCAAAAAAGTTTTACATATTAGGTCATTTAGTGCGCTACTACTAGAACTTTGAAATTTTGATATAGTAAAATGATGACGAATAGCCCAATAACAAACTCTGCTGCACTGATGACAAGGAAACAAACAACATTAGCAAAAAAATCCTAATAATAAAAATAAAATGATAAGAATATAAAGTTATGTTATTTAAGTTCTTGTGCGTTCAAATAAAATATTCGTGGAAACCAGAAATATGACCAAAAATGTGTTTTATTTGCATTATAAACTTGAAAATATGCTCCCCAAATTAAAAATTATGATTTTAATAAGAGCTATTCTAACACCTTATACCTTAACAGCATGAAAATCGCAACCCTTAAAAAGTCAATTTCGCTGGAGAGCTTTGTTATGAAGTTGATAATGTATTCTCCTCCTAAACTGAATCACAGACGTAAGCTTTGAAAACATTTATTTTTTGTTGGTATTCTCTACCACACAGAAAAAAAACAGTTTTAATTTTTAGTTAAGAAATTCAATGAATTAGTAAATATATTGTCTAGAAAGAGACCTGCAAACAAATTTGTAAATGCAGACAAAAATGTTTAAACAATTTTTTTGAAAAAAAAACTTTTTTTCAGTAAGCAAATTGTCCAAATCTATAAAACAATTTGTCTAAATATATTTCCAAATTCTAAACAAAATAGTTCACTGTATAAAAGAAAAATATTTACTACATTTTCTGTAACATATCAAACAATATTTTTGTCTGAATTTATGAACAAATTTGTCTAAAAATACTTGCAAATTCTAAACCAAACAAATCAAACAAACTTTTTGTCGGAGTGAGTAAAAACTTTTAGTTTTTAATATTTTTAAGTTTAAAATTACTATGCATTTATAAAATTTCAGTTTGTTAAATTTGCTCAACCCAGCATGTTTACCTAAAGACTCTGTTGCTGTTGTTGTTATTGTTATTTATGTGTATGTCGCCACGGGGTCTGTTTTTTACGGCATAGAACACTGGCTTTTGTTGTTGTCTTTTTATGTTTGCGTCCTAAATAAAAGTCAAACAAAAAATTCACTGATTCAGTAAATAACATTTACTCAAAATTAAATTTTATTTTAGACAAACTTTTGTTTGAAAAATTTTTGGTGATAGTTTTTCCTGTGCAGGATCAGTTGTTATAGAAACTTGCTATTTTGAAATTTTAATTTTGCTGTGCAGTGTAATTACTTGGCAGTAATGTATACGTTTTATCATCGAAAATGTCGCAAGGTCAAGTAAACCCACATTTGCATATTACATTTGTAAATCTGAGTTGTAACAAAGTTGGCAATAATTACATTGGTCTCCAAAAAAAAAAAAAAATCGTCCCTTTAAATAAAAAAATGTGTAGTATAAGGCCTTTAATTCGGTAAAGCAAAATCAGTTTTTTTTTTCGATGGACATAACTAATTTGCCTTCCGATATAGAGTGGTCACGCTATTACAACTTGAGAACAGTTTGATCAACAATAAATCGTATGTATGATAAAATTACCTTCAAACATTTTCCACAAAATTTAGAAAATTTTTTCATTAAAAAAACTCATAAAAAATTTACAAACGAAAAAAGTTTAGCTGTCTACAATTGTTCTGAAAGACAGCTGTCTTACTTACAAAAAAACCCATATATCATGATAATCGATGGATAAATGTTAACTTTATTAGTAATTAAGTAAATACGCACAGACACTTAAAAGGGAATTTCGTTAAATACCTCTTTAGTATTGGGGTGTATTCACCTAATTGCTAATAAAATCAATATTTATGCATAGATTTTCATAATATATGGTTTATTTTGTTCGTAAGATATCTTTCTTTAAGAACAATCATTTGAAGTTAAAATTTTTGCAGTTTTAAATTTTTTATTCTTTCTGAAAAATAAATTTTTTAACTTTATATCAAAAAACACTTTTTTTGTACTAATTTGTGAATAACTCCAAAAGTAGTGTTCAAAGCAAATAAAATAATATATGTTATAAAAGTTCAAAGCATATTTTATGGTGCATATTTGAGCGTCTTGTTGAGCAAAATTGGGCAAACATTTTTCAAGTCAGGGTGAAATATACTGATATAGCTAGTTGAAATAATGCCCGTTAAAAAAATCTTTATATTTCACATATTTTTATGATATATGGCATTATCTTTTTTTTCTTTAAGCGAACTAACACAATCAGGCAATTAGTGCCTACCAGCTAATTAATTAATTAATGTATTACCTTCTTTGGGAAAGGGATAGTGTAGGAGAGAACAGGTGGAGAAGTGAGAGAGAGCTAGAAAGTTTAATTCACTTACAACCCTGCTATTGCGCGTTTTTTGTAGAGTAGTGTTGCAAGCCCCGCTGGTGTCCAGTAGAGGCATTAAGTTTTTTAAACTGTGTAGCCATTTTATTAGTTTTTCACTTTAACTGCCTTTAACACCAATCCACTTGGGAAAAATGCACGATGTTGTTGGCTTGCCTGAAACTAGTAATGTAATGATTTTGGGAAAATACTTGATTTAGTGTTTGTTAATGATGTAGATGATTGTACTATTATTCGTTCGGAACCTATTACACTGCCTGAAGATCGATATCATACCACGATCAATATCAGCTCTTCTATTCCATCCGAAGTTAAGCTGAAGCCTGCCGAATCCAGTCAAGTTTTTTGTTTCAAACGAACTGACTACTTACTGTCTATTAAACGATTTAATAAGAAATACTTGCTGGAATGACGTTTTTAACATCTCGATAAATAACAATTCGGATATTGATGCGATTATTACCATATTTTACAATAAAATCTACTAATTTTTTGAAACTTGTATACCTAAACAGTTTGTTCGCACTTCAGTTTGAAAAATATTAAGAACAAAAATCATAAAAAATATAAATAAAAAGTCTGGTTCGCTTGTTGACTACGGAAAGTGCTCAGTCAGTCGTTCTGAATATAACCTGCTCAACCACGCTTTGTATAAGGCTTATTTAATCAAAGTGAAAAACAGTTTTGTTCGTGACCCAAAATCTTTCTATTCATTTGTTAACTCTAAAAGAAAATCCAGTGGATACCCATCAGTTATGAAGCTTCATAATCAAGAATCCAGCAACGTTGATGTTACATGTGATTTGTTTGCTGACTTTTTCGCCAATACTTATTCTGATGCTGTTTACGATGAAGGAAATGGGTATCCCTACGCGCTTGCATCGAATCAAGTGATATCTTTTCCTGCACTCAATTGCAGTGATATTTTGTTTAACTTGAAAAAACTTAAAATGTCCTTTAATTATGGCCCTGATGGAGTTCCAAGTTGTATCTTAAAACAATGTGCAGAATCATTCGCCCACACCATTAACTTTATTTTTTAATGCTTCGCTAAAAGGTGGATATTTTCCTGTATTTTGGAAAGATTCGTATATAATACCTCTATATAAATCTGGTAGTAAGTCTGATATTACGAATTACAGAGGTATTGCTAAACTAGGTGCCATTCCAAAGCTGTTTGAAAAACTTCTTGCCGATTTCTTAAGTCATTCTACTGCATCGTTAATGTCACCTTACCAACATGGTTTTAGAAAAGGATGCTCAACTATGACTAATGTTCTTCATTTAACATCTTTAGTTACCCTGCGGAAAATTTGGTGACAAATGATCCAAAAGTACTCGTCCAGTGACTTGAGAAAATAAGACTGTTACCAAAAATAAGGAGTAGTGAATGGTGAAGAAAGACATATTGTGTAAATGGTCACATATTAACCATTTTCAGTCAATTTAGTCGGTACTCCGGCTAGTATTGTAGTAAACGGCACTGAAAAAATTCGATGCACCTGGATCTATGGCCTATCACATAGTATCTATATAATATTAATTGCCTCCCTCCAATAAGACTGCCATGCCACTCAGGAACTTATTCCGTAACTATATTCAGATATTAACTCCAGCTTAACTGGTATTTATAACATTGAAATATAAGTGCTCCTGTGGTGGAGTGGGTAGTGTACTAGCCTGTCATGCCGGAGGTTGTCGGTTCGAGTCCCATCAAAGACACCGCTTAAAAATAATATACAATTTCTACTTGGATTTGTCACAATAAAAAAAATATATTAATCGATAATTACAGCTGAATTTTAGAATACTATTTATATATAATCTATATTATTCTACACCGATTAGGACTCCATAAGATAGTTCAGAGACAAGTTACAAGGTGCATACAAATTATCAATTGACCCCATCCTAGGCCATCTCCATGTAAAAGTGGCTGGTCTGCTTCATAGGAAGTGTTAGAACTCGGAGTGGTCCCTACCACCTGGGGACCGGTCACGTGACTTGTTTTGTGTCAGTTCCATTTACCGTAGGGTAATTATGCATTTACACAGAAGAAACAAACTGACGCTATTTATACTGACTTCAGTAAAGCATTTGATAAAGTTAACCTTCTTAACCATCTTCTTACTAAACTGGATCTTTTCGGTGTAACTCGTAACAGTGTAAGCTGGTTAAGATCATATTTAACGGGTAGAAAGCAAACCATTCGATTTAACAAGAGTTCTTCTAAGTATATACATGTCTCATCTGGTGTTCCCTAAGGCAGCCATCTTGGGCCGATTCTTTTTTCGCTGTTTATAAACGATCTTCCTAACGTTATCCATTTCGCCAATATACTGATGTACGCTGATGATGTGAAAATTGTTCATTCTTTTAATCATTATATAGATCACGTTTATCTTCAGAGTGATCTTAACAACTTTTTTGCATGATGCAAACACAACATGATGGAGCTGAATTTAAAGAAATATAAGTGCATGCGCTTTTCGAGAAATGATGTTATTGCAGTTAACTACTCTTTGGGAGGTCATCAGTTGGAATTGGTTGACTCATTTCTTGATCTTGGAATTTTACTGGATCCTAAGTTAACTTTTTTTCGCACATTACCTTGGCTGTAAGTAAAGCTAGAGGTGTGCTTGCCCTTATAAAGCGGTGGGCTAAAGAGTTTTCTGACCCTTACATTACGAAGCAGCTGTACGTGTGTCTAGTGAGACCTATTTTAGAATACGGATCAATCTTATGGGATCCATACTATAACATTCATAATATTTGTATTGAATCTGTGCAAAAACAATTCGTATTATTCTGTTTACGTGGCCTTCGATGGAATTCCTCAACAATTTTGCCTTCCTATACTAGTAGATTAGCATTAATAAAACTGCCTACTTTCAAAAGTCGTCGTACAATGCTAAATGTGTCTTTTATGATAAGCCTTATCAATGGTAATGTTTGCTTTGAATTTCTGTTAAATTCTGTTAAATTTAGTATACCTTGTCGTAGTACTCGTCATTATAACCCTCTTGTCATTAACTTTTGTAGATCTAATTTTGCTATGGCTGATCCTTTTACAAGGTTATGCCGTCAATATAACTATTTGACTACATTTGTTGACTTTTCTTTAAATTCTAATGTTAGTATCTTGTTATTAGTCTGTAAGGATTATATTCCATTGACTAAATTTAAATAATAAATATATAAATAAATAAAATAATATAAACTAAAGGCCTCAAGGTTTATAGTCAAACGCGCTAACCACTCTGCCAACAGCACCCTCAATTGTCGAATCGACAATTTTAGCTGGGTTCTTCTTCTATTCTTTCCTATTATTAACTGCGTTTAATTTCACACAAGTTTTGTTTTAATTTTCTTCTTTAATTTTTTTGTTTCATATGTTTGGTTTTAATTTCTCAAATGGTCTTTAACGAGAGCTTAAAATTAGGCCGGGGGTTACATGAGGCCCATGGCGCCTGAAATGCTCACCAAAGGTGCACAACAAATCGATGTTAATACTCTTAAAATGTGCTGAAACGTATAAGTATATTTATTATTTATGCCTACTAGCATCGTGGTTTGCGGTTTCCCTGAAGATATTAATTTTAAAAAGATAACAGAAGATAGATAAGAAAATGAGAAAAATGGTATAAAAAGCTGAAAATTAAGACAATGCTCTTTAGTGGTGTCAAGATTTTTTGCAAGCAATTATAAACTATTTAAAAATATGAACAAAATAATAATATTGGTGGTGTTCTGTGCAGTTTTGGTAGTGACTAAAGGACAGGTGAAGAAACTTAATTTTTTTTCAGCACAGAGTCCTTTAAAAAAATGGATTGCTGATTAAAACAAGTTTGAAATTTGTGATTTATAATATTAAAAATAGTTAAGCACAAGGAGCACGGGGGGTATCGGATTGAAGATTTGTTACGGTTTAAATAATTAATACTGAGGCTTAAAAAAAGCGTTATGAAGGAGGGGAGGAGGAAGGGGTCAAAAAACAGAGCCGATAGCGTTACGTAATATGTGAGCAGCCTCTAATGCGCTAAATTTAAATCCGTTTGCAGTGTTTTTCTATCAGGCACAGATTTTTTTTATGGCCATGACTTATATGGCACCCGAAATAAGGCAGTCCGACTAATATATTTCTGCATAACTCGCTCGATTTAAATAAATAAGCCACCCAAAGAAGCGGAATAGAATTAACTTTGTGGCATTAATATAAAATTTGTTTCACATTTTCAGCTATTTAGGAGTTATTTTGAAATTAGCCGTTAAAAAAATTTCTTTAATGCAAAATTACATTTTTTTTCGTATTCAAGAACTCATAAAAAAAAATAAAGAGGGCAACAATTTAACATTTTTGTCATCAGTCAGAAAGCTAATTATTATACTAGAAATAAAATAGCCTATGATCTATTAAAATCGATAAACAATTGTCGATTTTATTCACAATTAAATGAAGGAACTCAATTAATAAAAATCATAATCTCTGTACAACAGAAAAATTTCAATTTGTGTGTTTATGTACTTTTTTTTTAATAAAAAAATCTGTATATGATAGAAAAAAAAGAACTGAAAGAGGATTTGAATTTAGCGCATTAAACTTTATATATATCACAAATTTTTATTTAAAGGTGACTTTTTCTGCAGACCAGTGATATCAATTCGTCAAGTATATTTTTATTTAATTATTTATTTTTTTATGTATGTTATCTCAAAATAGCGCCATTTACAAATCATTTCAGATTTTCTTTCTTGGTGTAAAAGGATGTACTTCCAGATTGGTTCTGTTGAAAAGTAGGCAGGGCCACGCCCACACTAAGTAAATACACACTGTTTTTCAACTACTTTTACTCAAGCGAATCTTCTAAAACTTTTTCACACACATTAAGCTTCTGTTTATATAATACTTCATGTTTAAAAAAGTGGGCAGTGCCACACCCATGCAAATTAAATATAATTTTTCAGTAAGTTCTACTAAAACGATTCTTATGAAACTTTGCATACACATTTAGTTATCGTTAAAATACCACATTATGGCTAGAAAAGTGGGCTTCGCCACGCCCAAGAAAAGTAAATATTAGTTTTAGATACTTCTACTTAAACCATTCTCAAAAAAACTTTGCACACACAATTAGTTCTTGTGTAACTGCCACGCCTATTTTGTACTCGGTTTTTTGCAAGAATTATTATTTAATTAATATAAGGTTTCTTTAATTGAAGAATAGAATTTTTATATCTATTAGCGCCTTAAAAAATTGTAGCCGATTTTTTTAAACCGATAAAAATACACAAATAATTATTTCTTTCAGGTCACAGACAACAACAATGAAGGTACCCATACAATTATCGAATCGATACGATCAAACATTAGTGATGCTATAAATGAATTTGATCCACAATTGGAAGGATTATATAAAAAACGAAATGATTGCTACCAAACTTTAAGTGCACTACGTTTGAATGTCTCTGAAAGTATACAAAATTTGGAACTACGTTTAGGTACATTGAAGTCTTTGAATGATCTGAACAAAAAATGTATCGACAAATATCGCCAAATAATACCAAATAATAGCGCTACAGAAAATGATATTCTTAGCTGTATAAAAAAAGTTAATGCAATTCCAGAAGATCCCATTAATTACAGAAATAAAATGTTTAGAACTCCTTTCGAATATTTTGAAGCAGAGAATCAAAAATGTGTTTCCACATCCTATAAAGGAATTGTAAATTACACTGATTGTATTAATGTTGTGGTGAGTATCTGATTCTTCAATATTCATAATGCTCGATAAACTTTTTCTTTTAATACTTGTTTAAATACTTTGTAGATCGCTAGTATTCAAAAAGACCTCGTTAACTATAGAAAGAAGTTCAGTACTCTAATGGCTGATGCCGAAAATAAGGCAGACGTTAATATTAAGGAATCTTTAAGTTGCGGTGAGCGTGCTAAAATTGTAACAGATTATGCAATTGTTCAGTCCAATAAATACATTGGAAATTGTATGCAGGGTAAGGATGAGTGAAATGCATGTCCTGCTCTCACAAAATGAAAACAATATTGGGTCACCTTTAAGACCGTCCAAGACACAACTTTTATTTAATAAAAAAGAACTTAGAATTAATGTAGATATGTATGTACGAGTATAAGTATACTTTCAGTTAATCCGCTACTTTGTATGCGGCAAATAAAGCTTAGAGGCAAGATGTAAATGTTTTTAATTCATTTAGTATATTTAGGTAAGTATACAAATTGAGCTACCAATAAATATGTATGTGTGTAGTATATACATTTCAACTATAACATTGTGAAATAATAACACTGTACAACAGAAACATAATTATATGATTCTAACGGCTGATTCTGGCAGAAGGCACAAAAAAAAAATACATATATTCGCATACATTTAAAAATGAAAGCTGCTTCAGCATGATTTAATATATTACACTGTACAACACAAAAAAATTACGGAGCTCTGTAAGCCGATTCTGGTAGAGGAGAGCAAAATAAAAAAATATATAAAAAATAAAAACGAGTATCGGCGTTTTGCAAGATCACATCGGTTTTTTATTTTAGGGCTGGTAAAAGTTTCCCCCTTTTGGCCTGTTCGTGCAGCATATCGGTACATGAAACTATGTGGTCTTTGCATCTGAGCTATAGAGTAAATCTACAGTTTTCTAAAAAAAAAATGGACAAATATTTTTGTAGAACTGCCCCCATAACCGTCATTTTAGCTCTTTTCAAATAAATCGTTAAAAACACCCCTTAAAAGAGGGAGTTCGGGAATGAAATGTTCTACACAAATGTTGGCCATAAAGTATTACTCCAGCAAACACAGAAATACACCATATGTATTGCCAAACGTATTGCATGGATGAAAAATATTATTGCGGCAATAATAAATTTTGTATTGCGGAAGATACTTGCTTCGGGCAGAAACGTGTCTCGATAGCAATAGTCCTTCGCAATACGAAAGCGATTCTTCTAGATGATAAACTAGCAATATCGCCAGATAACCACTTATAAGATAAAAGGAAGATATCGCCAAAATAGCATTAGGAAGTTAAAAAGATTTTCCATTTTTAAAATTAATGTTCGCCATTTTTTATCCACCGACCAAAATGGAGGGGTGTTATAAGTTTGTGTGTATTTCGGTGTCTGTGTATATGTGTGTCTGTCTGTTCCTTCGTAGATTCTAAACGACTGGACCGATTTTGATTTAGTTTTTTTGTGTTTGAAAGGTGACTTCGTTGAGTGTTTTAGCGGTATCGTCTTAAGTCCGCGTTAGTGGTACCGTAGCTCCCAAAAGGCTAAATCGATTTAACTTTCTTCTGTTTGGATGGTGACTTCATCTAAATCTTCTAATCTGTTTTTCGGTCCAACCATTTTGAAGTTATTATCATCCATTTACTTCGGGAAATTTTAACATTTTAGATTTGATGTTATTATATAGTAGTTTTTGAAATAAAATTTATTAATTTAAATATTTTTTCAGTCTATATATTCTTAAAAAGAAAAAAAATAAAAATATTACTTTGATTACTTTCATCTGAATGACAATTTAGAGATACTGCTAAACTATTGCCTTAGGGGATATCTTCCAATTGTTTACAGGGACTATGTTTAAAAGTTAACTTCATACTTATATATGTACATTGGAAATCTTGGAAGTCTTACGTTTAAGGCATAAAATGTGTTCAGTACTTTTATGTAAAACGTTTCCATGTTCTGGGTCTTTTTGTACATTTCTTAATTAGGGGCAATAAACTCCTCTTCAGCGGCGATATAGGAATCTGAGATGTTCTACAAAAATATTTGAAATAAAATTATACTATAAGTCTTTAAAGAGACCCAAGCTCCAGACTTAATTCGGACGCTAGATATCCTTCAAAGATGACATTGTGCTTAAACATTAATTTCGTACTTATGCAGAACTCGTTCGTACTCGGCATAGAAGATCTTGTAAGCCTTATGTTAAGGGTATAAGATGTGTTCAGATTCTTTATGTACAAGACTACGAGGAACATTTTTTAGAATATTTGTGCCCGCTATATCGCCACTGAAGGTTAGTTTTTTGTCCATTTATCAAGAAATGTACAAAAGGAGCCGCGCCATAAAACGTAGAGTTACAGAATTAATGTGTTCCAGAAAAATGTTTCACGTGGTGTTTTACAGAAAATACCTGACACATCTTATACCTTAAGCGAAAATCTTGCCAGATTTTCCATGCCGAGTACTAATTGTGAATAAGTATGAATTTAACCCTTAAACATAGTTTAAGTTTTCAATTATTTCTGGCGTACAAGTTGAGTCTGGAGCTGAAATGTCTTTAAAAGCCTATAGTACAACTTTATGGTCAACACTTTGGTAGAACTTTTCATCCCCGCACTACCACTTTTAAAGGGCGTTTATTACGATTTGTTAGAAGAGATCTAAAAAGGATCGTTATGTGGGGGAGTTAGGGGGTTAATATGTTCCACAAAAATATTTGTCCTAATTTTTTCTATAAAGCTGGGAAAAAGGGGAAAACTTTAACCCATACCCCCCCCCCCCCCCGCTCACATTAAATGCCGATGTAATGAACTGCTATAAATGTGAGATGAAATTTATAACAGTTTTAGAATATTTGCATTTGTTTTCTTATTTGATACATCAAATTTTTGAAAAAAATATATACAAAATATAATTTATGTTTTCAGTATTTTTTTTCCGTAGTTTTGTGTATTGACCGTTACGCTTTTTTAGTACGCTTCGTTGCTCAGCTTAGCATAGGTTTCTACTTAAAAAAAATGTATGAAGTGTTATTCATATTTTTTAATTTAATTGAAATTTTATAGTGTAAAAATAAGGAGTTTGTGTTAAAACTCATCGAAGATTATACATCTGAATTGAATCAAATTCAAAATATGGTATGTTGTGAAAGAAATATTGAATTCGTAAAAAATGTATTGAGCGTTACGTTAAAAAAGAATTTAAATATATTTCATCTTTAAATTTTAGGACGTTAAAAAAAAGTTAACAGCAGCTGAAGCGTAGAAACGGTATATAGAACATTATCTGTTTGCGAATTTCTGATTTACTATGAAAAATTTTGCTTTTACCATACTGTGGGTTGTTATATTTTCAAGGAATATATTAGGTAAGTCGTACGAATAATTATTTGAAATTGACATAACTTTTAACTTTGTTGGTCGATTTTATTAAAATGTATCTTATTTTAAAGAAGAGTTAGTGTACTTTTCATGAATAAATGTTTGCAAAGAATTATTTAAAAATTAAAAATATTGTCATAACTTAAAAATTTTAATTTTTTTGTTTTTAGAGAGTAGAGAGTGATTTCAAACCCTGTACTCATTTTTTGTGGTTTATTTTATTTTTTTTTGCAAAAATCATTCCCAGAACAACCGCGAAAGCCAATGTAACGCTCAGCACATAAAAATTAAAAAAAAAAATAATAAAGTTATTTCAGGATCCATTGAATGAGGCGAAAACTATAATTTGAATCCTACCTTCTCATATTACATTTATGTTGTTACATTGCTAAAAAAAAATTCTAATTGTACGTTTAGAATGAGAAGCAGCCTGGAAAAATAACAAAATTTTTTCTTTTAAAATAGCTTTTTAACGCCCTAAAACTTATTGATAAATTATATATAAACATTTTTTTACGTAACGCTCAATACATTTTTATACGAACTAATATTTTTTTTCAGAACACACACTATATTTTGAATTCAACATCCTTAGGTATTCACTAAAAATTTCAATTATATTGAAAAAATATGGATAACCCTCAATAATATTTTTTTTTCTTTGATACAAACGATGATTGATTGATGAAACGTTTTGAAATATCTTCACAAATCTTTTAAATATTTGGAAGTACAAACCTATGCTGTTTATTAATTATTAGTACCATTTTAATAATTAAACTTAATAATGAAGCGTACGAAAAAAACGTAACGCTCAATACACAAGACTGCGGACAATAACAATTAAAAATAATTTATAATTTGTAATATTTAAAAAGGATTTTATGTGTAAAGTAAGAGTTGCAAATATTCTAAAACCGTTATAAATTTAATATCGTTTTTGGAAAAATTCATACTTTCTTTTTGTGGAAAATCCACAGCATGCATTACGGACACGGCATTTCTTATGAACAGTATTTTCATTCTTCGTTTTTAACACATAATGGCCAGTCTTAAAAAAAATATGCACTAGGCTACTGCACAACTATTTTGTTACGGGCTTAAAACTTGTCTTCTCAAACATGAACAATATTAAAAAGAAAACAATTTGGCTTCCCCACGGGTTGAACTGTTTATCTATTAAATCAAGCTAAAGCAGTTTTCATTTTAAAATTTATGCGTTTTTTATGAAATATTTTACTATACTTTCAACGGACACGAAAAAAGCATTTGAAATGAGAATCAGCCATGCACGTATAAATATCGCAATACAAATATATTTGCAGAACATTTGAGTATGCTATACCGCCGCTGAAGAGACGTTTTTTGCCCCTTTTTTTTAAGAAAAAGACAAAAAGACAAAAAGATCCGTACAACTTTAACTTTTAACTCCGACCGTAAAGTGAAACCAAGGTGTAAACTTTTAAAACACCGGCACACGTGCATGTATATTTGGTTGCTAAGACAATATAATGATGAATTATCATGCGTAATCAACTATTTACTTATGTTATGATTTCTAGAAATAAACAATTTAATAAAGAGTGTTGTTTTCTCTTCAGAGCCATAAACAGTTTTTTTACTATTGAAAGACCTTATTAGAAAACACGCACATTATAGTTTATTGCATGCATAAACATTTTTTAAATTGTTATCTTCATTTGAACGAATCTTAAGATAAACATTTTTTAATACGATCTACATATATTATTCTTAATTTTTAAACTTTCCGGTATCTGAAAATGGAAAACTACTAATTTCATAAGAAGCGAGCAAAAACTTGATAACGAGTAAGTCATTATGGAACAACATATTTTTCGTCTGAATTACTTTACAGTAGTTAAACAATTACTAACTAGTAATTAACCAATCCATATTTTTCAATCACAAACTATATACCGTCTGAATTACTTTACAGCAGTTAAACAATTACTAACTAGTAATTAACCAATCCATTTATTCTCTTATTGGTACAGTAGTAGCAGGGTTCCCAGATTTCTTTCGAAACACATCCCCTCAATTTTAAAATTTGCATCAACTAAATTCCCCCAAAATCGATTTATATCATCCCCAAAATAACCCACTAAAATACTACTACTTGAATTTCAATTGAAGGGTGATAAGCAAAGGGGTACAAGTGCCAAAACTATAAAAATTAAGTTATTTGCAAATACCCTGCGGAAAATTTGGTGACAATTGATCCAAAAGTACTCGTCCTATGACTTGAGAAAATGAAACTGGTACCAAAAATAAGGAGTAGTGAATGATGAAATAAGACATATTGTGTAAATGGTCACATATTAACTATTTTCAGTAAATTTAGTTGGTACTCCGGCTAGTATTGTAGTAAACCGCACTGAACAAATTCGATGCACCTGGATCTATGGCCTATCACATAGTATCTATAAAATATTAATTGTCTGACTTCAATGAAACTGCCATGCCACTCAGGAACCTGTTTCGTAACTATATTCAAATATTAACTCCAGCTTAACTGGTATTTATAACTTTGAAATATAAGCTTCCCTGTGGTCGAGTGGGTAGTGTTCTAGCCTGTCATGCCGAAGGTTGTTGGTTCGAGTCCCATCAAAGATACCGCTTAAAAATAAAATACAATTTCTAGTTGGATTTGTAGCAATAAAAAATAAATTAATCGATAATTACAGCTGAATTTTGGAATAATATTTATATGTAATCTATATTATTCTACACCGATTAGGACTCCATAAGATAGTTCAGAGACAAGTTACAAGGTGCATACAAAGTATCAATTAACTCTATCCTAGGCCATCCCCATGTAAAAGTGGCTGGTCCGCTTCATAGGAAGTATTAGAGCTCAGGCTTTTCCCTACCACCTGGGGACCGGCCACATGATTTGTTTTGTTTCAGTTCCATTTACCGTAGGGTATCAACACTTAATGCCAGTATCTATCACCGTAAAAAATTTATTCTTTTGCTCTTAAGCCCCTCATCAATTCATTTAAGTATTAACTTATGAATACTTTCATTTCATTTGTACATATCGATGGGTTATACGTTGACAACTCGTAACTGATTTTTTATTATTTTTCGCAAAACGCAGAAAATGTTATATAAATAGCTAAAAAAAACTTTCCTATCTTCAAAATAAAAAGCCGAAATTAATTTTACTAAATAATTTGCAGTTTATTTCGTTTCCAGCCTATTTATAATGGAATTTGTTAACGTATGACCATCGATATGTTGTATATCTAAGTATATATTTGTGTGTGTATTTTTAGCATATTAGTTAAGATGCTTTAAAGGTAAACAATTTTATCATTTCTGGAGATGGATCGGAAGTGTCACAACGAATTCCATTATTTTTAAAAATAAGTAATAGACAGATTTTGTAAAAAATTTCGTTTCTAAACGTTTGAAATTTGTATGAAATATTATTTAAATGCGTTTCAAAATGAAATGTTTCCAAAGTAATTTCAAAACGATAAAAACTTTCGTATTTACAAAATATTGCCATAAGTCTCAACAGAGTTTCGAGTAATTCACACTGCATTTTGTGTCTAATTTTTGTTTTTCTTGAGTCGCATGTATTGAAATTAAAATAATACAAGAAATAAATAAAAATATATAAAGCAAAATAAAAATCGCCTAAAAATCTTCTAAAATCCCCAAAGCATACAAATAATCCCCAATGACTTATCCAATTCCCAAATCAAATTTTTTTATCCCCATTTCGAAAAGAATATCCCCGATTGGGGAATAAATCCCCTAATCTGACAACACTGGGTATAGTGTGTGTGTATCTGCTTAGCATACAGACGATAAAAAGTTCAACCCGTGGGGAAGAAAAATTGTTTTTTTTTTTTAAATTGTGTTCATGTTTGAGAAGATAAGTTTTAAGCCCGTAACAAAATAGTTGTGCAGTAGCCTAGTAAATAAACACTTGGCATAAAATAAGACAATAACTGAAAACGGCATGAGTTCAATGCTTAGCAGAGACATTTAATTTTTATTGTGTTTTGTGTATTCAATATTTTCTAAATATTGAAATTTATAATTTGTTATTTGTAACCCAATGTGTTAAGTACTGCCTCCAATGACATCACCATGTTAAAGTAATTGGTTAAATTGCCCAAGTAGAAGTAGTGAAGGGTAAGTTTATAAGCATTTGAACTCTACCCTACGGTAAATGGACCTGACTAAAAAACAAATCAAGTGACCGGCCCCCAGGTGGTAGGGGTCAGTCCGAGTTCTAACACTTCCAATGAAGCGGACCCGTCACTTTTACATGGGGATGGCCTAGGATGGGGTTAATTGATAGTTTGTATGCACCTTGTAACTTGTCTCTGAACTATCTTATGGAGTCCTAATCGGTGTAGAATAGTAAAGATTATATAAAAATATTATTCCAAAATTCAGCTCTAATTATCGATTAATTTATTCATTTTTTTATTGTTTCAAATCCAAGTAGAAATTGTATTTTATTTTTAAGCGGTGTCTTTAATAGGATTCGAACCCACAACCTCCGGCATGACAGGCTAGTACAATAGCCATTCGACCACAGTTAAGCTGGAGTTAATATCTGAATATAGTTATGGAACAGGTTCTCTGAGTGCCATGGCAGTCTCATGGAAGTGAGACAATTAATATTATATAGATACTATGTGATAGGCCTTAGATCCAGGAGCATCGAATTTGTTCAGTGCCGTTTACTAACTACAATACTAGCCGGAGTACCAACTAAATTGACTGAAAATGGTTAAATGTGACCATTTACACAATATGTCTTTTTTTCACCATTCACTACTCCCTATTTTTGGTACCAGTCTCATTTTCTCAAGTCATAGGACGAGTACTTTTGGATCATTTGTCACCCAATTTGCCGCAGGGTCATTACTTTGGCATCAAACTTTTTCCTGGGAAGCTATTCTAAAAATTTTTTGCAATGGTGATATCAACAAAAATGCAGATTTTTTTCAAATTTCTCTTATAAATCAAAATCCAAATTTTAAAACTTTGTTAAAAATAGTTTTGTGCTATTTGTTGCCTTTATTTTTCGATATTGTCCTTATTATTGTTTTTATTGCTGCCATTGTTGCTATTGTTAATTTTTGTTGCTGCTACTTACTACTCGAGCACCGAATTCACGTGCATTTAAAACATTTTAACGTTTTAATTAGAAATTATGTTGCGTCAGTTGTAAACATTTGCTATTGCGGTTATTTTGGTTTGTCCATTAAATACCACAGAGACATATCTATTTGATTAGCTTCCATTGTGTGTGTGTATGTGTGTGTAATTGACTTTGAGATAGTATAAGTAAGGAAATCCTTTCCTTTTATGGCATGTCAGTCTTTAAAAAAATTCAACTCGATTTTTGAAGCGATTTAGTTAACGAATTCTCTGTTCGTAAATGTGTGATTTTAAGGTTGTTGACTTTTATGTACATGAAATTATACAAAAATATTTAAAGAGTAAAAATAGCGAAACAACCAAATGTGTTATTTAACAATTTAGAATCCTGCAAAAGGATTTGTGAAAAGTTTGAAGTTAAATAAAATCATAATGCACACCAAAGTTATATTGAATGCTTCCATTAAGTTTGATTTAATTTAATTTGAAGTTCAATTTAGTTTATTAAAGCGCATAACAAATTTAACTCTCCCTAAAATGATCACCAGATATAAAATTGCAAAACGCCGACACACGTACCCAGGAAACAATTTTGGCCGACATGTCTAACATCAGAAAAAAAATCTGAGACTTTACCAGACAATCAGCCGAGTTATCTAAAATTCCCTCAGACATTTGGCGGATCAGTAGGCAGTTTTCTGGTACGACGTTTCTGGACATTGCCTGAAATATTATCCGATTAATATCAGAATTGTCTGCACATTACTCGCAGTCAATTTAATTTCCTTTAAGTCATTTAACAGAGTAGTCTGCACAATTTCTGATCTACATCTTACGGCTTTTAGCAGTCACTTCTGCACATTGTCTGATTTTAGTTTTCGTTACAATTCTCATTTATCTCTTGAGTTTATACGCGCAAATATTTGAGTTTTTAAACTTATAAAATATTGGTAATTATTTTCTGATGAGCTGCCATAAGCAGCACAACAATGCATGGAGAATTTTAAACGACATTTCTGATAAATTTCTAATTTTAGATCCGACTTTTCTCTCATATTAATACGCCAGGACGTAAAACGTATCAGATAAATCGGAAAATTTTCTGATGTTTTGTCAGACATTTTCCCGACATTTATAAGACATGTTGAAAACTCCTTTAGAATTTTCTTAGGAAATTTGTCGGTATTCGTACAGAGTTCTGTTAGATCTTTCAGTTTTTAGAATTTCCTCAGACAAAGGGATCCGGTTTCTTGTCAACCACTCATATGATTTTCGGTACGTTTTCTGACCGACATCAGATACGAATTCGGCATCTTGTGCAGACGCCAAAACTAAAACAATCGGCAAAAACCAAAAAAAAAAAAATAATTACCTAAAAAAATTGCCAATTCTAAAAAATTGTCAAAACTAAAAGAATCGCCAAAAACAAAAAAAAAACCGAAAAAAATCACAAAAAATTAACAAACTTGTCAAAAATGAAGTAATCGCCAAAAACCGAAAAAAATTATCAGAACGAAAACAAATGTACACTCTAAAACACTTTTGTCGAAAATTAGGTCGATAATAGTAGCCAACACTTTACAGACTACTTTCGACCTAAAATTACACACGCATTATTTTTGAACAAAATGTTTTTACTAAAAAAAGCAATTGGCTGCGTGCAGGTTTGAGCCACGACCTCCTGATTGATAGCCTAGACAGCCACAGCCGTATTATACCTTATGTTAAATTTTTTGTACTTGCATTAAATATGTTTAATTGAAAAGTTTTTTTTTCTTTAATAAAATAACTACAAAATCGATGTAATTTTAGACAAGGAGAAATTTTCAACACAAATTTATACAATATATGATCGTAAATTTGAAGTAATGTTTTAGAGTGTGGTATTCGAACGAAACGATGCATGTGCGAGTCAAAGTAGTACTTTACTGGATTTTTGCTTGTTTTAGAGTCCATTTTTTTGTGCAAGAATTATTTAATTTTTAACTTAAATTTCATTTCTATTAAATAAAATAGAATGCATATTTAGTTTCGTTTTTAATTTATTTAGTGTATTTTTCTACATCTTATCATTCCATCAGTCATTGTATTTTTTTAGTTCTGTTTTAAATGGAATAGCTAAATTTTAAATGACAAATATCAACTGACGCCACATTAATTGTAAAACTTTTTCTACGAATATTTTCAAAAGTGCAGAAACACATTCATAGTGCAAACACACATAAAGATACACACACACACACACACACACACATACACACACTCAGAGTACATTTAGGACGGCACTTAAAAAAGCCATTGCGACAAACACACATTTAAGCAAATATTTCCGTTAACATTTCATATAAAAAAGGAGCGTGAAACGGAAAAGGGTTACACCACCGAAGGGTTATTAAAGTTTATTAATACATTTTTACCATTTAGTCAATAATTTGAACTATATATCTCTTCCAGCTTATTATGCCAGTATTTATAGTTGATCAGCTTGTGCCTCTTTGGATAAGTTTTTTTTTAACGTCACGTATACTTTATGGTGACAATTGTTTGCTTAAAATAAGAAAACCAGGGGCAAATTACGGCATTCGATCGATATCGATTTTGGCCCTAGTTAGTAAGTAGTTCATAACATCTCGTCTTAAACTGAAATTTAAACGTTCTTTAGCCATCAAAACTCGCTTTCAATAATTGGATTAGGAGATCATGGCTTTGCCGTATCATCACTTTTTTTATTATAAGTAATGCAACACTCTAAATTTCAATAAATATCACAACATTTCCTTTATTTGCAAACAAATGAAATGCAGTTTTACACTTTTTTTCACATAATTGTATTAAATAAACTAGTTTTTTATTCAGTTTTTTACATATTAAATGATTTTTTTTTTAATTATTTAATATTCGAATTTTTTCATTTATATATTGACAATTCTGACTTAGGTTTAACTGTGCAATGATTCATTTGAAAAACATAGTCTTAAGTTTAAGCTTTAGTTAACTAAAAAATGAAGTTTATCATTATGTTAAAAGCTGTTTTTTATTGCTGCAATACACTGTTGTGCTCAGTTGTGTGACTTCTTGCTGTTTATTTTCATGATCGTGTTTTGTAATTGTTAATAGCCAAGAAATAGCCGACAAAGTTCGCATTGCTGCGAAAATTTCCTGCTGCTGATTTAAAATTAACTTTGTTTCTAACCTAAAATCCCTTTGATTTAATATTTTTCACTGTTAAAACAATATTGTTATCAACGTTACTTTTCTTTTTAAATAAAAATGACTATAACATTAATGTCCAATAAATTTTATTTTAAATCATCAATTAAATCATTTTGAATTAAAATGAAATTCATGTTACTTATTATGGTTTATATCTAAAGTACACACTAAAACATTACTTGAAATTTACGGGCCTTTTCACAATGTATGATTAAGAGTTAACGTGGACTTTAACCGTAAGTTTTGTATGGCGAACTTGCCGTTAAAGTCCACGTTAACTTTTAATCGTACATTGTGAAAATGTCCGTTAGTGTCATATATTATCTAAATTTGTGTTGAAAAATACTGGTTGTCTAAAATTGCATCGAGTTTGTATTTATTTGTAACAAAAAAAATAAAAAAAAATAATTTGTCTAGTGAATCCAAATTGAGTATTAGGCTAAGGTTCGTAACGTTATATTCAGTAAGAATTGGGCATGATTAATATTCCAAGAAATAAGGGAAAAATTAACATCAACTTAATTTTTCAACGTACACAGCAGAACAGAATAGCGCCACTTTCGGAAGTCGCTACACTTTCATCGTCAGTGCTCACGTGTATTTGCTTATCACCACTTGTCAGGTGGCTCTGTTGAATGTGATTCTAATTCTTATATATACAACTTTTTCGTGAAAATTGAATACGGGAATTAAATCACTCTCAAGTTGATATTAAAGTGCACTTTCCCAACGTTGCCATCGGTTTATTTTTCTTCATTCCCATTTTTCTGATTTTTGTTCTACTCAAGACAAACTTTTTTGCTTTGATTTTATACTTAAGTATATACATATGAGCATGTAAACATGTGAAAAGCTCAAGCCAGTAGCTAATTGTTTATTAATATGATTATTTCGAACGTATTTGCTTTGTGAATCCCAATTGTCTTAATTTGTCAAATTTTTCACAAAAATACAAATCTGCTGTTAAATGTATTTATTTTTGTACAAAGAATGTCTCAATAACATTAATATTAAGCAATCTATCTAAACAACAGCACAACGTTTTTAAACAATAGAAGCACGCAATACTTTTCTTTGGTCATCAAAGTTTACTTTCTGGTATTTAAAGGTTTTAAATATGAATTTTGTAAGTATTGGTAAGTAAATATTGTTAACTTATAAACAAAATTCTAAGACTTTTTCTTGTTGTAATAAATGTAATGAATTGAGAAAATGTACTACATACATTTTTATTAAAGAAAAAAGTTTTCAAATTAAATATATTTAGTCCAAGTGAAAAAATTTAACATAAAGTATGATGTTCCTATGGCTGAATGGTAGCTGCGATAGACTATTAGCCAGGAGGTCACGGTTCGAAGCTGCACGAAGCTTCGCAGGCATTTTTAATTTATATTTTTGTATTAAACATATTTTGTTCAAAAATCAACAAAGAGAATGTTTGTCTAATTTCAGGTCGATAATAATCAATAAAGTGCTGCCGAGTGTTATCGACCTAATTTTTAACAAAAGTGTTTTAGAGTGTATATTTGATGCTGCCACTACAGCGCACGGAGAGATGGCTTCGTACAGTATTGTGCAAAAAATATAAGGAGTTGTAATTGCAAATTAGCAGCGAGCATTATATTGACTAGCTTAAGAAGAAAATTTAATTTTATCAAAATCGGCCACGCCAATTTTATCGAAATCGGACGTGCTTCCAGATTGGTCTAGTTGAAAAATGGGCGGGGTCACGCCCTTACAAACCTTTTCAACTACTTCTACTCAAACGATTGTTATGAAACTTTGCACACACGTTAAATATCTGTTTAAATACTACATCGTGATCACAAAAGTGGGCAGTGCCACGCCCATGCAAACCAAAATTTAATTTTTAACAACTTTTACGAACCCAATTCTTATGAAATTTCGCATACATATTTAGTTATCGTTGCAATACAACATTGTGGTTAGAAAAGTGGGCAGAGCCACGCCCATGAAAATTTCATATTAATTTTAACTACTTCTACTTAACCCATTCTTATCAAGCATCACACAGACACAATTAATTCTCGTAAAAGTGCATGATGATATATTATGGGGGCGGTACCACGCCTATTTTGTAGTCGGTTTTTTTTCAAGAATTTCGGCATGCAAAGTTTCATCAACATCAGCCACGCCCACCGCCCATATATATAAGTATAAACAAAATGAGTCCAAAATACTCACACATTTTATTCATCAGCTGTCATTTCTTTAACTAGATCATCTAGTTCTAAGAGATATTTATGAGGTTGACGTCTTATACTACTTATGTATATATGGATCAGATGATGCAAGCAAACGATGCTAAACATTAATATTTGTTGAAGTTCTATTGCACTTTCTGGAAACAATTATCTATACTTCATACAATCTTTATTACGAGATTCTTCTGCTTCCTCGGCGAGCAAACCAATAAGGAATACTGCTGCATCAATTATGTCCTTTCAATGCATTAGTATTTTATGGACAGTAACAGGCATGAAGTACTAGTTATATATGTTTTAACAAATAGCTCAGCCGTATCTCACGCAAATTTTTGAATATTCACAGTATCAATTTTCTGGCCACATGTTATTTTGTTTAAAGAATAATTCGAAAGCGATCTATAAGCTTCTTCAATAACACCTGTTATATCGGCAATAATATCCAACCCTGCGGAAAAGAAACGTCTTGAGGAGTTGCCATCGTTCGAAGACCCAGATCCTTGTTGTACAAAACAAACTAGTTCTTTTAATGGCGTCTGAATTCGATGCTTGTTTTCTTGTTTTCTTATTTTTTGCATCGATCGCAGACAAATTTTCAAAAGGCATATTATATAAGCTACATGAAGTGTGCATTCCAATTATTTTATTCGGTCATATAATGATGAAATGACGAATTTACAAGCCTCGTTATAATTTTTTTTAAAGAGAAGTAACAAAATCAGGCAAGTAATGCCTACCAGTTAATTATTTAATGTGTTACCGTCTTTGGGAAAGGGATAGTGTAGAGAGAACAGGTGGTGAAGTAGAAGAGATATAGAAAGCTTAATTCATTTACAACCCTGCTATGTATTGCGCTTTTTTTGTAGAGCAGTGTTGCAAGCCAAGTAGAGTCATTGAGTTGTTTAAGCTGTGTAGCCATTTTATTAGTTCTTTTACTTCGCCGACGGCTTTGTTACAATACCGACGAAGGAGGGTGCTGTGAAGTGCACTAGGATATGTTAGTATTAATCGCTGCAGGTACTGCCAAAGTGATCAGTGCTATGCCTTCATCACTTTAACAGCCCAATAACAACCAACACAATATGCACATGAGACCAATGCACATGAGAAATATGCATGATGTTGTTGGCTGGCCTAAAACTAGTCTTGAGCTCAAGACCTCAGGGTTTGTAGTCAAACACGAAACTACTCAGCCAACACCAAATATAACATACGGCTGCTGAAGCAGTATTTGTAAAGGTTATGTATGTAACAGATTTTATTGCAAACCTGTACTGGAATATTCGTGAATACACTCTCACCTTTCATTTAGATTCAGTGAGAATACGAAGGTAGAAGGGGCTAGCTACTTTTTTTCAAGGAAAACTGCAAATGCAGAATTTTATAAGGCTATTTTAATGTCTACTAAACTACATTAGCAATCTAAATATATATTTTCTAATGATTAACGAGGTGACATCAATGCACCAATGCACATGAGAAATATACATGATTGAAGTGTTAGTGACTTTTCATGGTAAAATATTTTATTAACATCACTGAATTTTTTCTAGCACTAAATACCACTATACATCGGTTAGCGCGTTGAGCCAGAGTTCAAATCTTGGCTGGTGAAGCGGACGACAACAGAAAATTTTCTGATGATTATGCTAAAACACATCACTTAAGTAAAATAATTAATAAAATTGCTGCATTAAATTAATGTTGTTTCAATTTTAAATAACATTAAATAAACTTGATTCTTCGTATTGTTTCAGTATCAAATTCACGTTGTTTCAAATTCAAATAACTTTGATTTGACACGACTCTTCATGTTATGTTTGTAGCAAATTTACGTTGTTTCAATTAGATATAACTTTGATTCAACATAATTCTTCATATTACTTCAGTATTATAATCGTCGAAAACCTTGTTAATTTAATATTTTTCGGTAGTGACTTTGCTTAATAGGTGTCTCATATTAATTCAACATGATTTTACAATAACCTTCAAAGAACATTTTTACTTTTAAAATAACTATATTTTATGTTGATTCAATATTCCTGTGCAGTTAAATCAAAATTAAGCTGATACTGAAATAATACAAAGAATCATGTTGAATCAAAGTTATATTAAGTTGAAACAACGTGAATTTTATATTGAAATAAAACAAAGAATGATGATACATCAAAGTTATTTCAAGTTGAGAAAACATAAATTTGATACTGAAACAACAGCAGAATCATGTTAAATCAAAGTTATTTTCAGTTGAAACCACATTAAGCTACAATCAAGCCATAAACAACGATATTGCGATATGATGAGATTTGAATTTAAATGGTAGCATTATATATACGAGTGTAAAAAACCAAAAATTTGTTTTCCTGTTTTAGAAACATTATAGACACATCTTTCATTCTAGTGTGTGACTGGCATAAATTTTTTATTTGGTATGGGGGACCAACCCAATCTTATGTACATTAATTTTAAAATTTGTTTTTTATTAAATTAAGTTTGAGCCTCATACGCCCTTAGAGGAAACTCAATATTGTTTTCATTTTGTAAATGAAAGACGTAAATTTTACTCATCCTTACCCAGCATACAATTGTCAAGGTGTTGCTGGGACTCTACAATTGCATTATCTGTTACAATTTGAACACGGATACCGCAATCTAAAGCATTCTTAATATTTTCATCTGCCTTATTTTCGGCTTCAGCCATTAGAACACTAGATTGTTTTCTATACTTAAGCAATTCTTTCTGAATAATTGCGACCTGCGAGATATTAAAACAAGTTTTAAAAGAGCAAATCGTTACAGGTTAATAAATATTGAAGAAAGAGATACTCACCACAATGTCAATACAATCAGTGTAATTTACAGTATTTTTATCTGCACAGTTTTTAATCCCAGTTTCAAAATTATTGAAAATAGATCTAAACATTTCATTTCTGTATTTAATTGGTTGAATGGGCTCTTCTGGAATTGCATTTTTCGCTTGATCAATACAGCCAAGAATAGAAGTTTCTGTAGCGCTAGAAGTAGGTGTTACTTTGCGATATTTGTCGATACAGTTTTTATTGACATAATTTAAGGGAGCCAATTTGCTTAGGCGTATTTCCAAATTTTTTGTACTTTCGGTGACATTAGAGCGTTGCACATTTAAAGTTTCATAAGAATCCTTTTGTTTTTTATATAATCTTTCCACTTGTGGAAGAACTTCTTCTATAACTTCTGTAATTTGTAATCGGGTCGATTTGATAATATCTTCAACATTTTTGTTTGTGACCTGAAAGAAATATTTATTTATAATCTTTTAAAGCTAAAAGAATTTGAAAAAGTTTTCTGATTCTGTCAATTAAAAAAATGTTATATTAGTTAAAAAATTAATTGCTATTTGCAAAAATAGTCGATTGATTTTTTTGCAACACTGTCGCATAGTCAGAAAAATTGCACAATGTTTGTAAATGCCAACTAAACTCATTTTACTTATACAAAACTGGTATGTTCTTTTTCTTATTTTTTTATATATCTTGATTCAATATCTATTGATAGCACTGTTTTCAAAGAAAATAAAACTAATTAAAATAAATGTTGATTTAATTAAAATATTAATTAAAAATAAAAATATTACAAATATATAGAATTGGAACTTCCTTTAATCAGGAATATAGTTTCCTAAAAAGTATTCTATGGTAAAAAAAGTGATTATCTTCACCTGTCCTTTAGTCACGAACAAAACTGTACAAAATATCAGTATTATTTTGTTCATTTTTAAAAATAGTTTGTAGTTTCTTGCTAAAACTCTGAATACCACTGAATAGCTTTTTTTTAGAAATTTTAGCTTTTTAAACCAGTTGTTTAAGTTTTCTTATCTTGTGTTGTCTCTTTCAAATTAATATCGCCAGGGAAACCGCAAACTGCAGTATAGATGGTCATGAATAATTTATTTATACGGTTCAGAACTTTCTAAGAGTTTGGGTAACGATTTGTTAGTGCATATTTTAGGCTATACAGCAACTGGCATTTGTATCCCCATGGGTCGTATGTGGGCCTTGAGGCAATTTTCTGCGGCCCTTCACCAAATTTTCGTTAAAGACTATTTAAATATTAAAAAAGGTACGGAAACAAAAAAAAAATAAAAATAAAGAAGTAAATTTCTATAAAAAATTAAATTTATTTACTGGAGTTTAAGCATAGTCTATATGCAGCATTTTGAACAGTTACAAACCTTTTATCTTGCGTAAAACCTTTCAAAACCATTTGAGAATTTACAAATATATAAATGATTTGCAAAAATAAGCATAGTAGGCTTTCAAACTCATACAAAACCCAGCAAATAATTTTTTTTTCGATATGAATCTATCTACTTTTTCTATTTTATTTTTATGAATCTATTTTATGAATCTATTTTATGAATCTATTTTATATGAATCTATTTTATTTTTTTGTAGCTGTTCAAAATTGTGTTTGAAGTCTACTGACGATTTGGTAAATCACCAATGAAATGCTGCATATAGACAATGCTTAAACTCCAGCAAATAAATTTCATTTATAATAATATTATGACAATATGTCAAATAATAAATTTCTTAAAGGTTCAATAGAAAATTTAAAATTTCTATTATAAAAGAATATGTACATAATGAAAACGGTTAAAGTTATAGATCCGACAATCGTAATAACTGCCAATATATGTGGTCTGCAATGAAAATATCCTTTAAATAAATGTATGTGTAATATAAAGAGTTTAATACACTCACAGACAAAATTAAATTTTATTTTCAATAAAGAAATTCACTGGATTAGTATATGTTTTGTCTAGAAACAATAGATAAAAATATTTCAACAATTTCATTGAAAAAAAACCGGGTTTGCAGTAAACAAATTGTCGAAATCTATGAAAAAATTTGTCTAAAAATATTTACAAATTCTAAACAAAATAATGTACTGAATCAAACAAAAATATTTACTTGATTTCTAGTCATATATCATTAAAATTTTTTGTCTAAATTAATAAAACAATTTGTATAAATATATTTACAAATTCTAAACAAAATAGTTTACTGAATCAAACAAAAATATTTACTTGATTTTTTTTGTAATATATCAAGCAAACTTCAGTAATATATAAATTAAATTTTTTTTTATATTTTTAACATTCAAATAGTAACAAAATCATCCATTAGGCATTTTTGAAATGTCACTTTGTTAAATGTGCTCAATTCTGTATTTTTATCTAAAGATTCTAAAAATAATATTAATAAGAATTAACGCAACAACATTAACGAATTGATTCACTAAAAAATGTTCAGATAACAAACTTGTTACAATCGCATTCCTTTTGCTAGCACTGTTGTTGTTGTTGTTATTGTCGCTGCTATTTATGTGTATATCATCATCGGGGTTGTTTTCTTACGACACAAAATACTAGCTTTTGTTGTTGGTTTTGGTGTTTGTGTCCTAAATAAAAGTCAGAAAAAAAATTCACTGATTCAGAAAAGTACATTTACTGGAAATGAAATTTTATTTCAGACAAATTTTTTTGTGAAAACTTTTTGCTCATAACTCTGTCTGTGCTAAATTAAAATCCATTTTCAGTTTATTAGATATATTATTAGATTTCAACCTGCCACTAGAACTGTATGCCAGATTTCGGTCAATAAAACGCAAAACTATTGATGATAAAATTGCCTTTATAGTTTGCTAATATATTTTTTTGATTTTATCATCATTTTTAAAGTTATTCACAAATTAATATGTATCGAAAAATGTTATTTTCATGCAAAATTGAAAAATATTTTGTCTTATAAAATATGTTAAACTGCAAAAATATTTCCTTTTAATTGTTGTTCTTAAAGACACATATCTTACGAATAAAATAAGCCATATAATATGAAAATCGTTGAACTAATATTGATTTTATTAGGAAATAAGTAAATACACACTTAAAGGGTAGTTTCTGGTTTTTTGTTTTAAAAATATTGGGACCAGTTAATACTCATATATTTAAAGAGAAATTAAAATAAAAATGCAAAAAATGTAAACCTTTGAAAATATATTTTTTTTTTGGTTTTTCCAGCGTAATTTTAAGTTTTTGATGTATATCATCTAATGCGCATAAAACACATTTTTAGGGCATATTTCTGTTTTCCCTGTATATAGTGAATGATCGCCCCTGAACTTAAGCAACATATACATATACATATGTATACGTTTAATTTATGTATTAGCATAGCCAGACATTTTTCTGTGGGCTAAAGCTCACATTAGTCCCTATAGTTCGCTCATATTATCAAAATTACTCTAATATTTTGAATTTATAGGCGGGGGCTAGAGCGATTCTGGGGGTGGCTTAGCCCTAGATGGGCCTAGATACGCCAATGAATTTATGCCTTATCATTAGTACGGCAAATTAGTTTTTAGGCTATTCGTTATCATTTTAATAATTAAAACTTTAAGAATTTTAAAATGTTTATAATAAAAATATGATAATAATACTAGTAACACAGTAAATTAAGCAATAAAATGTTTTTACTAGAAAATTATGATAATTTTTATGCGTAATTTTTTAAAACTTAATTAGGGTAATAGTCTAGTCATATTAGGTGATTCACCTAGAAATGCGAGATAACAAGCTAAAAATCGTATACACCTTAATTTTGGCTGTTTTATATAAAAAGGCATATAAGTTTAATATATAATATTTTTCGGCTCTAGGTCACACTTTCTTTTTTAATAAAACTCTTCTCAAAACTTTACTCAAAGTAAGGCAATAATAATTTATATATTAGTTTAAAAAATACATAAATAATTGTTTATTGTTGTTTTTAATTTAAATTGTGTTTACATCAAATTGGTGTTAATATATTTTTGTTTTTGTATATTATTGTTTTTTAAACATGTTTTTTAAACATATTGAATATATGAAATAAATAATATTTGATAAAGCTGAAATAAGAGTCCAAAAATATTATATATTAAACTCATACAGTGTAAGGTCGAATAAAATATCGAATACCTAAAAAGGCATATCATATTTTATATCACATGTTATGCGTTTTGTTCTATGTCGATTCACTATAACAACCCTGCGGAAAATTTGGTGACAAATGATCCAAAAGTACTCGTCCCATGACTTGAGAAAGTGAGACTGGTACCAAAAATAAGAAGTAGTGAATGGTGAAAAAAGACATATTGTGTAAATGGTCACATATTAACCATTTTCAGTCAATTTAGTTGGTAGTCCGGCTAGTATATTAGTAAACGGCACTGAACTAATTCGATGCACTTGGATCAAAGGCCTATTACATAGTATCTATATAGTATTAATTGTCTCCCTTCAATGAGACTGCCATTCCACTCAGGAACCTGTTCCGCAACTATATCCAGATATTAGTTCCAGCTTAACTGGTAGTTACAACATTGAAATATAAGTTCCCCTGTGGTCGAGTGGGTAGTGTACTAGCCTGTCATGCCGGAGGTTGTCGGTTCGAATCCTATCAAAGACACCGCTTAAAAATAAAATACTATTTCTACTTGGATTTGTAACAATAAAAAAATAAATTAGCCGATAATTACAGCTGAATTTGGGAATAATATTTATATATAATCTATATTATTCTACACCGATTAGGACTCCATAAGATAGTTCAGAGACAAGTTACAAGGTGCATACAAAGTATCAATTAATCCCATCCTAGGCCATACCCATGCAAAAGTGGCTGGTCCGCTTCATAGGAAGTGTTAGAACTCGGACTGGTCCCTACCACCTGGGGACCGGTCACGTGACTTGTTTTGTGCCAGTTCCATTTACCGCAGGGAATATGCAGAACTTTAATTCCCCGTAAAATAAAGGACAGATGTAAACTTTCAAACTGCCGTTAATCTTGTAATATTTTTTTCCGTTCTCCTTGACCAGAATCAGTCCTTAGAACTTTGTTAGGCTATTCGTACTGTAAAATTATCCGAATAAAACTTTGTCAATATATTATTCGAATGCAAATTACTACATAGTATCAAAATATTATCATACAAGTTGTGATGTATCCAGAGAAAGAAATAAAGCAACGTGTTTTTAGTATGAATTCAAATTATGTTGCTATTCTATTTAGGTATTCATACTAATATATGTGCATATCAATTTCTTGAAAATGAGAAACAGATCAATATGTTAATAGTAATTTGTATTAGGTAGGTACAAGAATTATTTGGTTAAGAATTATTATAATATAAAATTATTCGATTAACAATTAATTTAAAAAAATTGGTTGGAAATTGTTTACATAAGTGTATTTGAATAGAAATTATATCACTAAAACTTTCTATTGTAATATACAAATATTCGAGTTAAAGTTATTCGAATAAACGTATTTGTTGGTATAAAAATATTTGCATAAAAGTGTTTTTGGTATAAAATATTTCGCATACAAATTATTCGTGTAAAAATATTTCGCATAAAAATTATTCGAGTAAAAATTATTCGTAAAAAATTATTCGGATAAAAAATTTTTTTTTCCAAATAAAAATTTTCGAATATAAATTAGTCGAATGAAATTTTTCGTAGAACTTGGTTTGGACACGAATAAAATTTTTCAAACACAAATTAATAACAGTGCACTACAAACATTGCAACAATTGGTTCAACACAAAAGTGTTCTGTCTCTCTACGTTTGTTTCAGATAATTAAGAGTAAAATACTTTAGTTTTTTTCTGCATATGATAATATTGTAAACAAGACACAACTGATCTATTAACAATATAACGTGACGTTACAAAAGTTAACACTACCAGCTCACTATATGTAGCAGGTAACAACTCCCAGTCAGTTAATGTAAAAATTGGGATAAGTAGAAGAGATTTGAGCAGAAACAGGGCGATAAAGTTCAGAGAAACTGAAGTTGCTATACTCCAGTAAAAAAGTTGCTTCCAATAAAGCAGCTTTCTAATATTATGGAATAAAAGTAGCGCTGACAGACCTGCTGATATCGCTGCTGATTTTTGTATGGCGAGTTCCCGGATTGGAGTACTACATTTTTGCTCACAAAAGCGCTAAAAATCATCAATATTTTCAGCACTAGAACTGAAAAATATATGAAAAAAATGGTTCGATGTGGATTGGCGTCGTTGAAGCCATTTTGAATTTTTCTTATTTCGTTTCTTTATTTATTTTTATTAATTTCATATTTTTACTCAATGTTTGTTATTTTAACTTCAACTAGTATCGAACTAAGAACCTTCAGGTTTGAAGTCCAACGTACCAATCACTCGACCAAAAGCACTGTTGCAAAACGGCACCAAGAAACTCAAATAAACTTACTCTTCATTCTCGCTTAAAAATCTGCTTTCGATCAGCACTATAAATTCAGCTTTTTTGTATAGCTTGTGTACGAAGCTTTTGTATAAGTAAAAAGCAAATACTTTTCTCGCTTCAAAACCTGCATCGTTGTGACGCTATGAAACAGCTTCTGAACAAGCTCATATTTTAAAGCGTATTATAAAGCGCTATATTTCTTTGTTGCCGCGCTATGGACCACAAGCAGGTTCCGCTACAAGGGGGTTGAGGGGAGGTAAACGCGGTATTCCACCCCGCCCCAAAACGAGTAAAATATACCCAAATTCTATTGATTTTGTAAAAAAATTTTAGCAAAATTTTGATTTGCCTCGAAATTATATGGCTTTTCGGTCAACAACCTTCTTAACATACGTGTGCTTTTATTTTTGCATAAAATCATATTTATTCAGAAATGCCACAATATATTATTGATAAAATCCTGTTTGCCATATCAGTCAGAGGAAAAAAGATTACAATTCCTTTACACCGTTTTCTTGTATTCGAATGACAGTTTTTCATATATGCGGCGCGTCTCTGGCATGTTCTTCCACAAACAAAACAACTCAATAGCAACGCAGCTAGCTTTAAGCACTTCTTATTTAATTATTTTTCATAATAGGAAATAATATATATAAACAATTTATGATTAATTTTGTCTAAATATGTATACTTATGTTTGCCGTTTTAACTTAACTTATGGACACTACTTTCCTGTACTCTAAATATAACTCTTGTTGTACAGGACATGAACATACAAATAAATAAATGAATAAACAAATAACTAAAAATTAAAATATTATGTTTCAGTTAGAAGTTAACCCCCTCAAAAGCTCATGCTGGATCCGCGATTAACCGCAAGTCAATAACACTATACAACTCGAAAAAAAATTACGCGGTTCTGACAACCGATTCTAGTCGGCGTTTTGAAAGATCACATCGTAGTTTTTTAAGGGGGGCTAAATTTTGCGCTATTTGGCCTGTTCGTGCACAATATTGATATATATGTTTTTTACATCGGATGTATTAGGTATGTGCAGCAACTTTGTGGAATATATTATCCTCCACATAACGATAATTTTTGTCTCTATTCTAACAAATTGTGAAAAATATCTTAAAAAAGGGGAAGATGAAATGTTATAAAAAATTTTGAGCATAAAATTTTTCATCTCTTTAAAGATAATCAAGCTCCAAACTTAACTTGTACGCCAGAAACCATTGAAAATTTAAACTGTGTTTAAGGGTTAATATCATACTTACTCACATTTAGTACTCAGAATAGGAAATCTCTTAAGCCTTACGTTTAAATTATAAGTTATGTTTAGCACTTTTATATAAAACACCATGAGTAACATTTTTGTAGAGCATTTCAGCACGCTATATCACCCTTTAAGGGGAGCTTTTTGCCCCTGAATTAAGAAAGGGACAAAAAGACGCACACCGCGAAGAGATCTTAAAGGACATCCAATCACAAGAATCGACTTGAGAGCTGTAAATCATTCAAAACTTAACAAGTAATTCATGGTTAATTTTGTACTTATTCACAAGTACCTTTCACCCGCGACTTCGTCAGCGAGAACAGTCGCAAGAAAAAAAAGTACCAAACGTACCAATAAATCCCTGATGAAGTTGGAAAATACCAACGAAACGTAGGATTAAAGAAAAATTAAAATATAATCTTTTATTTAAATTCAAATATAAAATAGATGACCTTAAAAGCCCGATTATTGTAGATAATCAAAGCAAAATATACAGTGTTAGGAAAGGTCGATATATCAAACAGTTTATACAAAAGTACCAATTTTTATTCGTTTTTACCTCTTAAAAGTACTCCATATTTTAGTATGGTCCATATGCTCTACCTATACAAAATTTCATCCAAATCCTAAGAAACTAAATTTCATTTTCTGTAAAGGAATTCATTGAAATAGTAAATATTTTGTCTCGAAACGAACCTACAAACAAATTTGTAAATATAAGCAAAAATATCTCATTAATTTCATTGAAAAATACGTGTTTTTTCAGTGAACAAATTGTTTGAATCTATAAAACAATTTGTGGAAAATAATTACAAATTGTAAACAAAATAATTTACAAAATCAAACAAAAATATTTACTGTATTTTCTGAAAAATATCAAACAATTTTTTTTTTCTGAATTTATAAAAAAATTTTTCTAAAAATACTAAAATATATTAAACAAAATAGTTTACTTAATCAAATAGAAATATTTATTGGATCTTTTGCAATATATCAAACAAAATTTTTGTCTGGGTCATCATCATCATCATCCATTTAGCATTTACGAAATTTCACTTTGTTAAATGTGTTCAAGTCTGAAAGTTTATCTAAGGACTCTAAAAAAATGAATGAGAAGTAACGCAATGCCATTAACGAATTGATTCACTCAAAAATCTTTAGTAAACAAACTTGGTGCAATCGCACTCATTTTGCTATCATTGTTGTTGTTGTTATTTGTGTGTTTGTCGTCATAGGTGTTGTTTTTTTGCGACACAGTTTTTCTTTTGTTGTTTTTGGTATTTTCGTCGTAAGTAAGAGTCGAACAAACAATTCATTACTTATGTAAAGAGTATTTGCTGAAAATGGAATTAATTTTTAGACAAACTTTTGTTTGAAAAATTTTTGGTGATAACATATTCTGTGAAACTGACACACATACAAACTTTCTTATATATAATATTGGTAGGATTAGTGCAACCAAAAATCTTGTAAGCCTTACGTTTAAGGTCAAAGATGGGTTAAGGACTTTTATGTAAAACACCACAGTGAACACATTTGTAGAACATTTCAGCTCGTATATTGCCGATGAAGGGGAGTTTTTTACCCCTTATTTAAGATAGGAATAAAAAGGCCCATACCACGAACAGATATAGATTTAAAATGTTCTAGTAATATCCCTGAAGGAAATGGCGATAGTAAAAATGTACTGATTCACTATTGACTTTGTCCCAAGTACTACTGACTAACAGTACCCACGCAATGTTCTGTGCTATAGCCCTTTAACAAGTGCTTGTCATTGATGTTCCACTAGTGACCTCAGAACTATTGACTTACTATAGACTAGGTGGTTCTTATGGGACCGCATTGAGATATTGGCACCAGAGATTCACTACTGCATTTTAATGATTCTAGTCAACACATATGAAACTTTTTGCTTAGTACACAGAAAAAAATAAGTTTCGTTTTTGATAACAAAAATCCCGGTATTCAATAATTTTTTTTTCAAATTTCCTGTGATAAAGAATTCCCCTATATTGATAACAAAATTATTTCAAAATAAAAATAAATATATAAATTAAAAAAATGTTGACATGGCTGGAATACGAACCTGGGCATACACTCTCTAGCTGAGCCATATCCCATTTATTTTTTTATGGGATACAACTTGTTTTAAGTACTTATGTATAAAAAGAAAAGAAATAACCGTCATGGAAAAGAAATACTTACAACGAAATATTTTATTATGTTAAAGATAAATGTTATTGAAATTCATATTTTTTTTTTAATAACATGGTTTTATTGAATATAATTCTTGTCTATTTTTTCTGTGTAAGGCAATTAGGTTAGATTTTTTGTGAAATTTTTTATTTTTGCGTGCAACCGCATTTATTTTCAACACAATAAAATGAGACAATAAAAAAAACGCTTTGTAGCTGTCAAAAACTTCTCTTCCTGTTAAAGGTAAAATAAAAAGTGTATACAGTTCGTTGACAATGTCACCAAAAAGTAACCAAACTTTGTCGACAAAAGTGGTGACTTGAAGACACTTGGCCCCTGGCTTCCTTCAGCGATGTTACTCGTATTAGTTTACATAAATGTGCTGAACACATATGATAGTTTAAACGTAATGCTTACAAGATTTCCTATGCCGAGTCAGTATGTGCAAAAGGAAGGCAAATTTAACTCAACCTAAAATTAATACCAGATGAAAATTTTCAAAAGGTCGATGAAAGTATATATATTTTTAGTGCCCTGTACTTAAAAAAGTTATTTTGTTGTACTGTATAGTTAAATAAATTTATTTGGAATAAAAACCCTACAGTTCGACTAAAAAAACAACACCTACCATCTGTTACTTTATTACAACATGAGAACTTCTTCTGTATCAAAAGCAAATTAAAACAATTGCATAGTTGAAGGCTTATTTGACTCTACAAATTTAAAGTCTACTGTTAGGCGGCAAATTGCAAAAAGTTATAATTATTTATTTATATATTAAAAAAACTCTTATCGCTTTCATTTGCAACTAGCCAACGAAATAATATCAATTTGCAACACTTGCTTATATGTATTTATGTGGCAAGGAAATGTGAGTGTTTGTTTGTCACCTTAATGTTGTAATATTTTCTCAAAATTACATTGATTAGTAAAACAAACTTTTGTACTAACTACAAGCGGCAACAAAAGAAAAACGATCTGTGAAAAGTTTCTCTTACGCCACTTGTACAATGGAATTTTGGCAAAAAAAAAAATTAGTATAACCTTTTTTGTTTCATTATCTTTTCTTGTTCTAGTAAAAGAGCTCAAATTTCCGTATGCCATGAGTGTAGAAATAGTTGGTCCATGAACTGCAAAGAAACTTTTTAAAAAGACATAAATAATCTTTAAGTTAGTTGCCATTATACGAGTGTGTGTGTGTGCGTTTTTTAGACTATACAGTTTACATATGCCACACGAATAATATTGTTGCTGTTAAAGGTCCTTTGAGTCTGTAAAAAGTATCATGTTGTTTTCATCACATATTCATACTTATACGATTTGAACATAACGATAAACAGCTGTTCGGACTTGAAAACAAATTTCCAACTAAAGTTGCTGACAAACAAATATGATACTAATCTTTAGTAATTAGTGAGTTCCAACTTGGAATAAAATTAAACAAATACATTTGCACAACGAACAACTTTTGAAGCCTTGTTTGCTATTAAGTTAGTTTATTTGCTTAGAGAGTTTAACGTGGACGGTTTGTAAAGTAATGGACAATTTAGAGGCTGCAGCACTTGATTAGGCATATAGTAGACATATAGGCTGCACACTCTTAAGAACACAATGACACACTATCTACGATGTAATTAATTCTTTAAGCAAAACACCACGCGGAACATTTTTGTAGAACATTTAACCCTCTAACTCTTTGTGGAATGGATATTTTTATTCCTTTGTTAAAGAAAGGAGAAAACGCCGCTGCAGAGTAGTTTTTGTTCCTTTTTAGGGTTCCATACACCAAAGGTGAAAAGCATGCTATTGTTTTCGCTACGCTGCTCGTCCGCCCGTCCGTCTTTATATCTGTCACAGGCCTCTATCTCCAGAATGGTACGAGGTACGGACCTGAAATTTTTACAAAATATGTGTAACTATGGCTTAATCAAAATAAAAACTAAAGGGTATTCCATCAGTTAGTGTAATTTTGATACAGATAATTATAATTTTTTGTATCTTGGAAACCGTACGAGGAGAACTTATAAAATATTAACAATAGTGCAGCATTTTAAAGGCAACAGTAACGAATTCTAAAAACTCACTAGGAACAACTCGAAAAGTAAATCGCCAAAATGAAAAAAATCACAAAAATAGAACGCCAAACAAAAAACTGCAAAAAAAAATATATCTAAAAACGATAAAAATTTCCAAAATGAAAAAAAGGCACTGAAAGGAAATCCACCAAAACAAAAAAAAAATCGAATAAACCGCCAAGACAAAAAACATGCCAAGACTCAAAAAAACCCAATTTAAAAAAATGCCAAAAACGGAAAAAATCGCCAAAATTGAAAAAGCGCTAAAAAGAAAAAAAGCTCCAAATCGAAAAATTCTCTAAAGCAAAATAACCCCAAAAATAAAAAAACCCCAAATTAAAAATATGGCCACAACGAAAAAAAGCGCCAAAAGGGAAAAAGCGCTGAAACGAAAAAAAAAACGAAAAAAGTCGATAAAAACGAAGAAAAAAAATTCTGAAACGGAAAAGCCATCAAAATTAAAAAAAATCGCAAAGAACCGAAAAAATCGCCATAAAAAAACGTAAAAGTTAAAAAAAACCCAATATTAAAGAAAGAAATACACTAGAATTGAAAATTCCCCGAAAAAAAATAAAAATAGCCAAAACGAAAAAGGGATAAATAGTGAAACCTCTCCTTACGAACACCTTCCATAACCGGACACCTCCGTTAACCGGACAAACTTTTAGGAACCGAGTCCATCATCAGTTTTCCCATACAAAATGTATTCCCATAATCGGACACTCTGATGACCGGACGCGTACACTAAATTTTCGAAAGTTGTGCTCAAAATACCTCGCATAAGCGGACAGAAAGAAGCGTTGATATTTTATTCAATTTTTATGTAGTTCATCTTTTTTGCAACTATAATTAATATATCTGTTAATACCAATGAAATTGTTGGTTACGACGTTACCACAATTTGAAATAGACAAAATGTACATTGATGGGTTCGATAAGTAAAATTTCTTGAGTCGCAATAGACTAGTTCTCCATTGCTTTAATAATATGTAACATTATAAAATAAGATATTTTAAATAATAAATGTGCTTCTCTCTCATAAGCGGACCAAAATACTGGGACAATGAGTATCCGGTTATGGCAGGTTTCACTGTACATACACTCTAAATCACTTTTGTTAAAAATTAGGTCGATAATAGTCGGCAACACTTTACCGATTATTATCGAAATAAAATTACACACGCATTATTTTTGAACAATATGTTTTTACTAAAAAAAGCGACTGGCTGCGTGCAGGTTTGAACCGCAACCTCCTGACTGGTAGTCTAACGTATCTACCATTCAGCCATAGATGTATTATACTTTATGTTGAATTTTTTCTACTTGGCCTAAATACGTTTAATTTGAAAGGGTTTTCTTTAATAAAATAACTACAAAATCGATGTAATTTTAGACAAGGAGAAATTTTCAACACAAATTTAGACAAAATATGATCCCAAATTTGAAGTAATGCTTTAGAGTGTACACTCTAAAACACTTTTGTTCAAAATTTGGTCGATAATAGTCGGCAACACTTTACAGATTATTATGGACCTAAATTTACACACGCATTATTTTTGAAAAAAATGTTTTTAGAAAAAAAAAGCAACTGACTGCGTGGTGGTTTGAACCGTGACCTCCTGACTGATAGTTTGACGTATCTACCATTCAGCCATAGCCGTATTATACTTTATTTTGAATTTTTTCCACTTGGACTAAATATGTATGTTTAATTTGAAAGTTTTTTCTTTAATAAAATAACTACAAAATCGATGTAATTTTAGACAAGGAGAAATTTAGACAATATATGATCCTAAATTTGTAGTAATGTTTTAGAGTATATGCGTATGGTGTTCGTACGCAACCATTCGTGTGCGAGTCAAAGACGCACAATATACTCATAGAACGAAGACTTAGAGAGGGTTAAAATAGGGTTCTAAACAAATCTTCTAACTTAAGATTAAGGCTTACAACATATCCTATGATGAGTATTTAGTGCGAATAAATACGAAATTAACCCTTAAACACATTTTACATTTTGAACGATTTCTGACGATCGAGTTGCGTCTGGAGCTTAAAAGTATTTAAAGAATTTTAATAGAATTGTATGGAAAATATTTTTGTGAAATATTTTAGCCCGCAAAATTTCCGCTGAATGGCAGTTTTTGTCCCTTTTTTAAGAAAGTGGTAAAAAGCGCCACACAACGAATAGTTAGATAGTTAAAATGTTGTACAAAAATGTTTTTCGTGGTGTTTTTCATAAAAGTGCTAACTTAATGTATAAGATGTACATTAGGTAAAGCCAGGTGCAGATAAAATGAGGGGTGTCGCGGGATATCCCCCAAAAACGAGTAAAATATACCCAATTCTTATCGATTTTCTAAAAAAAATTTCCAAAATAGTATATTTCAGTTAGAAGTTACCCTTTAAAAGGTCAAGCTGGATTCACTCCTGGGTAAGGCTGACATATTTTTCTATGCCGGGTATACTTTTTTGGTGACCTTTAGAGTCGGTCGTTAGAAGCATGTATATTTTTCGTGTTGTACAGTATAATTTTAAGCTTTACCCACGTACATCCGCTTGAATGAAATTCCATATCATATCATGTTATTTCTAGGTATTTAATGTCTTTTATTTTAACGATTACACTTATTTTTTTTCTTGCGTTTCCATAAAATGTCTAAGGACAACAACAGCCACAGCGACAGCAACACTAAAAGAAACTTGTTATGCTGCATTTGTGGTCAGAAAATAACAGCTAACAGCAACAACAATCAAACAAACAAACAAACAAACAAAAAGTTGTTGCGTTTAATGTTTATTTGTTTTTTATTCAGTTTTTATATGTTTAAATTCTTTTCTCTTGAATTTTTTTCCTTTTAGTTTGTTCGAGTGTTTGAGTTTATAGTTCTTTTTTTTTGTTGCTTTAGCTTCATAATACTCATGGCTTGATGATGCCTTCGCAAAAAATTTTTATTGGAAAAGTTAAGCTGTTTTTTGATATTTCATAAGGCCAGGGTTATTGCCATTACAACTGCTGCTGTAGCTGCTGTTGTTGCATGTTTTCGGTATGATAAGTTTTCATAAGCTTGTAAGGGGATTAATTAGTGTTGTGAAGTAGAAGAAAAGTATGGGGATAAAAACTGTGAAATAAATAAAAATTTAAACAGAATATTGTATATTTTTGTTGTGATTATATTTATTCAAATGGAAGATGCATAAACAGATAAAAGATTATTATATTTGGTTGGGAAATTTAATGTAAATGGGTTTTGTTAAAATAAGATAAGATTTTTATTTTAAAAGGGGGGAACTTACTTAAAAGTTTAAACAGAGAGTAAGGTTTTAATACCATATTTTCGTTTTGTTTTTGCTAAGTAATCACTTTTCAAAAAGTACTTTTATATATTCAACGAGCTGTTTTTGCTAGAGATATGTAAAAGTGTATTCGAAAAAGGACCTAACACGAAGAAATCTATATAATGTGTGATAGCTCACTTAATTCGTTTAATATTAGTTAATATTTTTCTCTCAAACACCTATAAGCAGATAAAATGTATAATTATAATATGGTTACGAGAACTATACTATGGTTGTGGCAAATAATGTATAATTGTAGCAAACAAAATATGGTTATTTTTTAAATTTGAGACATAAACATATTCTTAATATTTAAAATTCACTGTTAAGTTCTTATTATCCATAGATTTGCTATGGACATCGTTAAACGGCAACCAAAGTTTTATTACTACACAGAAATGCAAACTGTTTCTTTATAATCAAATTATAGCTTAAAACGACGAACACTTTTATTTATGTATAGTATACACTGTACTTTCTGTATTAATGCGTTTGGTAGTATAAGTATATCAGGATAATTAATAGTCGCGTAATAATTTCTGACGTCTTTAACAACGATAACATCACTATGTAAAATGCGGTACATGCCAGTATTCCAAAATCGAACCAAATTTCTACTTCGCACATCTCATTAGGTAATGCCGCTATATGTACAAATAGTCTAGTTTACTATTTTATACTTAAAAAAATCTCATTAAGAAAGTTCATGCCTTTATACAAAGAATAATATCTTGAACTAAGACCAAAATCTAACAAGCAGAGGAGAAAGGTGTTATACTATGACTAAAATCATCTGCAAAGCATAAAGTCTTATAGCTGGACTAAAGTCTTATACTGATAATAAAGCTTTTATTAAGAGTTAATGCACATCGTGGAATTGAAGCTTTATACTAAGATTGAAATATTACACTAACTTATAACTTAAGCTATTTCTCATATTAAGAGAAAAATTTTATATTCTGACTAAGCTCTTATACAACGAATAACGTTTTTTACTATAGCCATAGTCTAATAATAATAATAATAATAATAATAATAATAATAGTAATATTATGTAAGTTATATACCAAGCATAAGTGTTATGCTAAATCTTCAGCTTTATATTATGGTTGAGTTTTATAATACGATTAGGGCCTTTTATTAAGATTGAAGTCTTATATTGACAATATGTGTTATACTAAGACAAAAGTTTTATACTATGCCTAATCTTTTATACTAACACAAAAGTTTTATACTAAGGCTTAAACTGAATTCTTATTGTAAGAATAAAGCTTAATACTAAGACTAGTATACTAATACTAAAATCGTATACTAGAATTAAAGTTCTACTCTGAGACAAAAGTTGTATACTAAAATTGAAGTCTTTTGTTAGGAGTAAATTTTTATACTAAAACTAAAGTTTTATACTCATATTAAAGTCTTATACTAATACTAAAGCCTTATACGAAGACTAAAGTTATATTTTAACACTAAAGTCTTATACTAATGCTAAATTCATTTGCTAGTACTATAGTATTATACTAAGACCTAACGTACCAAGATGAAAGTGTTATACTAAGACCAATTTGTTATACCAAGATTAGAGTTTTATATATAGATAAAAGAGTTATTTGTATGCTGAGACTTAAGTTGAACACAAAATTTAATTTGTATACTTAAACTTAAGTACTGTAATAAGCCTTACGTGATATACTAAGATTATAAGGCTTATGACTTATGGCATCAGTATTAACTTTTATACTAATACTGAGGTCTAATAAAAAAATACTGAAGTCGAACTATGAATTAACCATTAAACTAAGATTAAAATCTAGGTCTCAAATCTATTTTATAATTTTTATAAAAAGAGTCTTAAACAGTTTAGACAAAAAACCTTATATGAAGACTGAAGTGTTATACTAATACTGAAGACTTATACTAAGACTTTAACTTAAGTATTAACACTGTAGTGTAAATGCTTAGATATGGATGTTGACAGTCAAGCAGAAATTTTGGCAATCCCTGCAAAATGCAACTACTCTTCGATTGTACTTACGCGGAAGGTTGCAGCGCCGGCGCTACCGATTTTTGCACCTGGTGCAGTTTTCAAAAATGCCGCCCTAAAAAAAAACATTCATTTGCCGTGCAATGCATTTTTTTAACGAGGTATCCCACGTAGGCATAGTCCTCAAAAATATAAAAAATAAATAAATATTGCTATCGTACTAATCCAGCGTACGAATTTCAATAGCAAAAAATTAATAAAATATTTGAATAAATAAAAAGCACAAAAATTCAAGCGTGCAATTCTAAATTTAAAAAAATAAATTAAATAATTAATTAAATTTAATTTTCCGAGCTTTGATTTTAGCAAAGTCGTCTATCAAGTCACTACGAATTTAAATAACAAAAAATTAATAAAATATTTGAATAAATAAAAAGCACTAAAATTCAAGCGTGCAATTTTAAATTTTAAAAAATATATTAAGTAATTAATTAAATTTAATTTTCCGAGCTTTGATTTTAGCAAAGTCGTCTATCAAGTCACTATAATCTAAGTTGCTCAGAGATTCACTTTCTATAGATATTCTAGCTAAATCTACTAGTCTTTCTTGTCCTATTGTACTACGTAAATAATTATTAATAATTTTTAATTTAGAAAAGCTAAAAAATACTAACAAGTGAAGTATCTTTACACGGACCTTCAGATCGTAATGAAACTTTTATAACACAGGGCAAAAATAAAAAACTTTTGTTAATAAACTTAGTTGCGAAATCTAATATTTAGGCGTTAAAAACGTTTGGGGGGTTTTAAGTTTGTTTAAAACTTTTTTGTTTAAGAACTTGAATAGATCTTTGAAATACCTTTCGTTTGGTATCCATTTTGTGTATATTTTCTTGAAAACCGACATAAAAATGGCTAAAAAAAAAATTTTGTCACTTTTGACCCCACGTTTTAACCCCTAAACATGAGATTACGCAACTAAAAAAATTTTTTCCAAAGTTATATGTTCTCTACAACACATTTTAGTTTGGTTAGGATCTAATGGTCTGCGTAAAGATACTTCCATTGTAATGAATGTGATAAAAAATTTCCGAATTGTTAAAAAAGTTCAAGCACCAAACGCGGTAAATTTTTTTTATATTAAAAGTAGTAATATTTATCCAAAATTAAAATAGTTTTATTTTGTCATTTTCATAAATAATCTTCAACACAAAATTTCGATATATTTGCATTATTTAGGCACTGTATTTTTTTAAATATCCTTTCCAATGAATTTTTTACTTTGGCTTTGTTAAAGTTTATTTGGTTAAATTTTCGTTCATGATTTGTTGATGAGTTTGATAAAATCATGACAAAATTTAAAAATTCGCATACATTATTTCTGTGTTTAACTTTTTTCCAAAATATGTTTACATCTAATGAAAATTTCTAAAAATCAATGAACCAATGAGAATATCTATTATTTAATTTAAAGTTACAAATGGCGGGGGGTGGGAGGTGATTAAATTGAAGTTTTTATAATTGTGTTGGCGACATCAAATCTTTTTTTTTCTTATTTGGTAACACATTTGAATTAAGAATGATACACAATTATCAAAAAATTTACATTTTTTAAGTAAAATTAAGAGATGCCATAAAAATCATCAAAATGTATGGGGCTATGAACAAAAAATCGTCAATCGTCATTATGGTATAATTGCTAAAAAAATTTTGTTTTGTTGCCTATTTGGGGAGATAGGGACCAAAATACATTTTTGTGGATCTCGCAAACTAATGCATAAAAAAAGTAAATATGGATATAAATTATTTCTCTTACCAAGACATAACTATAATCTAAAAATTACATTATTCTTGCTGACACTTAAGAAGTTGTCGTGATTTTCTTTTGTTCAAAATTGGGCGAAAAGCATCTTAACTTCAAAATATCTTATTTAGACTTAAACGCTTTGATACTAATGCCAAGAATATGCTTTGTGTCAAATTTCACAAAATCCGTATATTTGTTTTCAAGATAAGATGATGTTTTTTGAAGTTATCGTGATGGAAACCTACTTTTTTGCACCCAAACTGTACAAAGCATACAAAAAGTTTCTTTCCATATAATTTAGTAAATTTAGAAATAGCTTAATTTTTAATTATAAAACACTAATTTGACGCATTTATGGTGGATTTCGTAAAGACCTTCTGTAGGCGGTCTTAGGACTTAAAGGAAAAAAAATGCGAAACATTAATGTTGCACACATTTTATTTTCTCCATTTTAATCTTTGATGTTTGTTTTCTATTTTTTTTTTAAATCACTTGTTTCACCGCGAAACCTCTAATGTTGTGCTTTCTTTTAGATATAATAATATCGATAAATTGTGCATTCATTTTTAGTAGTGTGGAAAATTTATAATTTCGATACCACAAAGTATATTTGCAAAACATCAAAAGAAAGTGTTTCCAATGTTATTAAAATTTATTGTGTTGCATATTAAAATAAATAAAAAAAAAAACATTAAAAAGGTAGAATGATTAAAAGGTACTAAATTGGTCGCGGGGGTACTACGGTACTTTTGAGAATGGAAAAGTACTGAAAATAGTAGCAAAGTACTGAATTTTCCATGCCTGTCATAAATAGAGTAACAGCTCTTTTTTATATTTTTCCTTTAACATAAAAGAGAAACTTATGTTATTTTATTTTGGTGAGAAATTTGTATGAAGAAAGAGAAATTTATATTTTTATATCATCGATATTGAAAAATTCTTTATGAACAGTAAAGGCTCCGTTAGCCAACCGTTGCTGTATCGCTACCGTACCGTACCGTACTGTTAGCACGTTTGTCCACTTATAGAACAATTAAAAACGTGGGTATGTTTTACTCTATTTTGTTGTTTTAATATGAAAAAGAAACAGCTGTTCACAAAACAGTGATGGGAGTTAAAAATGATCAAATAGTGAGTCTTGCGAAGAAAAAGTACCTCAACGATGTAAATAGTATTAAAACTGTTGTAGGTACATAAAAATATATCTATGTATATTATATATTTATAATAAATAATTATGTAGAAACATACATATCGTTAAATAAAACGCCAAAAGCAATAACTAAAAAATAAACGAATCGGCTTTTTAATAAATTCCGATGTATTTCACCAATATAATAAATGAAATTATTTTTTCTATGTGCATACACAAAAAATGTGTTGAAGCCATTTTAATCCTTTTATCTATATCAGATTTATATTTAACGTATATATATATCGTCATATAAAATGCAAAATGGCATATCATCCTCTTAAATAACTTTTCAGGATAAAAAGGTAATAAAAAACTATTGTGATTATAGAAAGTCTGAATTAATGATACTATTCTGAAATTTTTTTGTAATCACAATAGTTTCATTTTTATTAAGTTTTTTATCTCTCCTGAAAAATGTTTAAAAACGATGATATGCCCTTTTGCATTTTATATGACGATATGTATTTCTTTATTATATGCATACATCTAATATATGTATATTTATGTATAGACAGGCATACATGTATATTACTTTAAGTTGTTTTCCCACACACATATTATTATTACCAAAAGTACCAAAAAACAGAGCAAAATTGCCCCCATTCCATTTAGCATACAAGCAACCCATCACTGCTTTACAACTGTCACTTAACAACGTTAGGTTTTCTATTTTATACAGGTTGAGACGTTCCGGCAACGTGATATTTAAATTCGGTAAGCTTTTGCATTGGTTTTCCCAAGCCATATACGAACAGCTGACACGTTTTCTTAAAGAAACAGTACGGTACGGTTGGCTGTTTCTACCTTAAAAATTTGCTGTGCTTGAGGGGTTTTTTTTCATATAAGAAACGGAAGGGTTGTTATCGATATTTTTCTTTTCTATATTACCTTTGAACAATGTTCAAATTCTGTGCAATGACAAAAAATTTTATATTTTTCCTTTTTAACATATTTTTTTACACAGTGAAAAAAATATTTTTGCAGAATTTCGGTATTAAATTAAAAAAAATTTTTTTTATTTATTTTTATTAATTAGATTTTGGCGCCCTCCAATTTAAGCGCCCCGTCAAACTGTTCATACAGTTCCATAGAAGCGCCGGCCCTGGAAGGTTGCCATAAATACATTATGTGCTGGTAAACATTTACAGATTTTTTGAGTCCGTAGACATGTAGGCATTGAAGGTAACGAAATGGCTGATTTTATAGCCAAAATGGGGATTAAGTTGCTAGTTGAAGAAATGGTGTAGGTTCGAATACCAATTCAACATCTAAAGGGGATCATAGACTCTAGGATGAAAGAGGAAGCGGAGAAAGTTTGACGTGAAACGAAAACTTGCAAAACCTCTAAAATCATGTGGAGCTCTTATGATTCTAAATCGTCTAAATTCCTTTTGTCAGTAAATAGAAGCAACTGTAGACTTCTAGTGCGGGTAGTAACGGAGTACTCCTGGAAGGCTTCGTATGCTGTCAAAATAGGACAAATAACTGATGGTACCTGCAGGAAATGTAAGGAAACTTGGATAAATGAGACGATAGAACATCTACTGTGCCACTGCCCACTCACATCATCCGGAGTCTTACACTTTTATAGAGAGTGGGAAGGTGTAGACTGCTGACGTTTGTTAAGTTGTGTGGGAGTCACTCGCAACGGGTACCGCTAACTGGGATTTCATATTTACAGGGTTATTGTCATCTGCTGCGATCGGTAAGGATTAGCACCGGTTCATGTGAGGTCTATGAGCACCCAGTTTAGCCTAACTGAACCTAAAACTGTAGTTTAATACAAGGACTGAAGTCAAGCTCAAACAAGAGTTAATTGCTACTCGGTCTAATATCAGTTGCCTTGACGTAGCTCTTGTAATAAAACTAAGGTTTTATACTAAGAGAAAAATATAATACTAAGACTAAAAAACAAAAGTATTTTATTAATGCTAAAGCTTTGTATTAGCCCTTATGGCTTTTTTCTTTTCTAGAAAAAGTGTAACATTTTTTACTTTTTATTAAAAAAGGCCGCAATCTAGCATTCCTTTAAAGCAAAAATCTACCCTCGCAAGGGATGATAAAATAATTTTCTTTTCATTGAAAAGTGCAAACAATGCATCAGTTTTTGTAGAAAAGAAAACTCCATAAGGTTTTATACTAACACTAAAATCGTATACTAACAATAAAGTCTTATACTAGGATTAAAAGTCTTATACTAAGACTAAATAAAGATTTATACTAAGACTAAAGTCTTATACTAAGACTAAAGTCTTATACTACGACTAAAGTTTTATACTAACACTAAAGTCTTGTAAAAAGGTTAACTTTTTATACTAAAACTAAGTTCTTACACTAAGACTAAAGGCTTATAGTTAGAAAAGTTAGTACTAGCACATTAACTACGATCTAAAACATGGACAATCATTTTATAGCAATACTTATGCATGTTAGTGTCAGAAAGGCTTTCCAAACATCTTTAATTTTGATCTATAAATTGTCACTTGGACTTAAAATAAATTTGCGTCATATATTAAAATAATCTTTAAAGAACAAGTTCAAAAACACTTTAATAATGTTACAAAGTCATACTGAAGTATACAAATGTAATTTAACATGTAGATTTTAATACCCTCTTAAATACTTCAGGCTTTAGTGGTTTAATTTGTTTAATAAAAAGTATTCAAAAGTAAAAACAATAAAATGGGGAAAGGAAAGAGACTGCTTGCTATTGGATACTACGTCAAATAAATGTCAAAAAATGACAACGACGATGAAAACAAAAGCAACAACAGCAACAACAATAATAACAATAAAATAGCAGCCTTTAACTTATTCCCCAAGCAACCATAAATATAGCGGCCATGATGTTGAAAGTACCACACATACACGTGCACACCCACCGAGATATAGTCACATATACAGACATAAATAAAAACTGCAACAAAAAATTTTCAACTATATATTATTATTATTTTTTCCTTCTTGCTTTTGTTTTTAGTTTTTTTGTTAGTGCTGATTTTTTTGAAATCATTTCTCCCTTCCAGAGTGGAGGAGAGCTGATGCATGCATTTCTTCACAATTTTTTTTTTTGTAAATAAATTTAATGAATTTTCACGCCATTCGAGTGTAAAATGTGGCAACATTTTATATTACTCTGACTACTAACGCCATCATTTTTGCTTGTGAAACAAATACATTTTCATTTAAACACCACCACGGTATACAAGTGATATTATACCACAACTATTATTGTGAAATAAAAATATTCACACACAGATGGACTAGCTCATGGACAGGCATATAGTCAGAGATGCAAGAGATTTGGTTTTATATAATTTTATCTTAAGAAATTTGAAGGTGTGTTTGATTTATGTCATAAGAATGGCAGTACATATTAGGAATTTTAAAATGATATTTCGTAGACTCAAAGGAAAAATAATAAAAGATCGATACATATCATGCAGGATTGGGCGATAATTATGATACGATTATCTTCGGCGTACTGTTTATGAATGAAAGAGCTAATGATAAATGTCTTATTTCGCTTCCTTGAGAAGTATAGCGTTCACAAATATCTATACATAACTGAAGTTGGCCGACACTAGCAAAACTTGTAGCATCTTATAATAATAATTAAGAATAATTTTGCGACTGGTTACAGTTGGTAACAATCCTGCCTGTATTTCTCCTCATTAAACTTATACTTAGTGCACTGAGCTAAATATAACGTATACGTAAACTAAAATAATTGTTTTCAAAGTTCAGCCGAAAAGTATACTATAATTTAGGAAACTTTATGATATTAAGCACAGGGGCGGATACTTAATAATTATAATCAATGCAATGTTTCTCATACGTATGAAATTCTTAAGTCCCTGTCCATAGAAGTAAACTTTTACTTCTGCAACTTTCTAAAAATTTTCTTTTAAAGTTGCATTCGTGTATATACAATGAATTGCAATATATTTTTGCAATTTTTCGTATTGTACAATAATATCGCCAATGTATATGTCGTATTCGAAGGTGGCCGAATATATTGGCAAACATTAAAAGACCTTTGGTTTTTATTGTACAATAAGGAACATTGTGTAATGTGGTGGCAACTTTTTCACTGTCAGGAAAGTTTGACAATATTTGCTTTGAAAATACTGTGCCATTTATTGCATAGTCAAAACGACAATAATATATTGTATAATATTGTATAATGGATGGGCCGCTTTAATCAACATTGCGATTTTATCGAGTCTTATATAAATGAAAAGTGACACTATGCAACAAAAGTAATGCCAAGGATTATCAATATATTATTTCGAACAATCGAAATTTGAAATTCTATGGATAATCTTTTTTAAGTTTTTCAGAAATTGTAGATACATAATTGAAGAGATTGCTTTATCGCTTTTATTATAACTGAGGAAGAGGTTGTTGAATTTTATTACAAAAACCACTAAAAATTTCATACATTGAACGGTTCCGGAATTATTCGGGACGCATGATAAAAAATAATTTTTTTCACAAAATTGGAGTTCGTTTTAGTTAATTCAAAATTTAAAAAAAAATTGGAAGTGGGAAAACCTTTTTATTTTTATTAACTGATCACGAGGCCACATTTCGTGAAAATAGACAGATAAATATTGATTTTATGCACAATAAAGTGAAATTACTTGATTTTTGGAAAAAAATAAGGTTTGAAGAAGATGCTTTAACAATTTTATTATAACTGGAGACAAACTTCTGTCAGATTTGAATACAAATTATTTTAAAAATTTTAATTTTAGTTGTCTTTAAGTTAGTTATATTAATATTACTTTTTATACGCGCAAAGGTTTGGTTTTTATTCAGGATATATATGAGCAATTACATAAAAAAACGGCCCTGCAGAAGGAAAAAATTATTTTCTTTTTTTTTAATAAAACTTACTCAATTGAAGTCAATAAAAGAATGACGATTATGGAGAAATAAAAAAATACAATAGTTCACTCAATTGTAATGTTACTATTTCTTTTTAAATAATAACACGAGCGTTGATCATTTTTTGTTGATAGTTTATTCATAAATTTCTTCAGCTTAAATATTAATTATGAGAAGTTCGCTTTTTGTTTTATTGAGTGACTTTCTTTATGTCACTCAATATCTAATTTCTATGCTTAATCTATTTTACATACATTTGTTCACATTGTACCAGGCAATCAGAATTTTTGAGTGAATTCTAAAAATTTATATTTTGGGTGTACTTTGGTCAGTGTGGTATTTCCATAGTGACAGTTTGTCAACTCAGCATAATTGTTCTGGTGAGTAATGAATTATTTACCAACAAACTTAATAAGCGTGCAATGACCGCTTTTATTAAGAGTATCAAATTGCTTTGAGGAATGTAAAATTTTTTGTAGTACTGGGTTTTGTTTACATTTGTTTGAATATTCTTTTGTTAATGCTTTCAAATAAATGGAAATTAATAAGTACACTACACTAATAACGTGAAGTCTATACATATACACTACACAATGTTCGGAACTGTTTACTCGTTAAATTGGTAAAATATTCCATATACATATTTTGTTCCTGTAAAATTCTATTTTTTGAACAAAAATGCATGGGAAATTTTACCAATTTAACGAGTACACAGTTACCAACTATTGTGTGAAATATTAGTGGAGATATTTAATATTTTTTAAATCAGTACGAGATACTTTTCATATGTATTTTAGTACTAAACACTCTGCTCTCACTCCTTATGTTGCCCTCTTTGTCACTCTTTATGTTGCCGATTATTAACCGTTATCTCTGAAAAGAATAATTTTTTTTTCCTATTTATTGAATTTAAAAAATTCTCTGCCAAAGTATTTGTATAATTTAAGTCCTTTTTATTTTTTTAAGAGTTTATCTTTACATGATTTATATTAACGATATTAATAGTTTTATTTTATTTCTAGTTTTTAAAATTTTTATACTAGGTCACACCCATCAGTCAAACGCATTGGTCACACCCATTGGTCACACCCATTGGTCACACCCGTCGGTCACGCCCGTCGTATTTTAGAAATAGTTTTTTTTAAATAATTTTTTGTCAGCTAATAAATACATAATACAATCAATACACTTTGATCAAATAGCTATCCCAAAATTATTCTGTATTTCAAGTCAAAACTTTACAGAATTTAGCCATAAAGTCATAATTCTTTACAAACAAGATTTGTAGCAGCCTTCTGACAACCATCCTGAGCAGAAATCTTGTTCTTTCAGTGTCTACCCGTTGTTCAATCACTTTAAACTTAAAGTTCCACAGTGGACGGGTAACAATTAAAAGCCAGAGTAATTATATCAAATGTATCTAATAGAATTTTCAAAGGAATTTGCGTTTTTCTTAACCGACTAATTTAGAATTTCGTAGAAAATTTCACTATAGTCGTCCAATGCTGAATTTAGCGTAAATGCGTTAATGGATGTTAGATTTCAATAGCAGTCATTTAGAAATCTGTTCTTTTAAAATATTGAAAAGTCTATTCTTTTAAAATATTGAAAACAATTAAGTTGTATTTTTTATCAAAATTTAGCAATTTTTCACCCTAGTTTCAAAGTTATGGCTTTGACTTTTTTCACGGCTACATGAACTGAGATAACTTAAAAATTCCTTCTGCATATTATCAAATATTTTGTTAAAATCACAAAATATTTTTTTTTAAGTTTGGACTATGCTACTACCGGAGATATTTATGAAATCGGAAACAAAGTCAAGTTAAAAAACGAAAATTTTAAAATTCTTATCCATATATCTTTGAAAATATGAAAGATATCTTTGTAAGGTAGATCATATTTTCTTTGTCTATTTATAAGCCTTACAAAACGTTTAGTTTTATTAAAATCGGAATATATTTGTAAAAGTTATGAGGCTAACAAAGTTTTTTATGCCCAAAGTAGTCAAATTTCACACCCTGTAGCTCACTGTGTGTTTCACGTTGTATTGCTCTGAAAGCTTAGGTCATATTCTATGATTTTTACATACATCGTTTTATAATCGGATTGCATTGCAAGTTTCAGAGATACAGATTTACTACCTTTTTTCCTAATTGCGTCCTTCACATCATTTTTTAAGTAAACAATTTTATATTGTTGATTTATAAAAAAAAACTTTTTTAAAATTGTTAAATCGGGCTAAATGGAATTATTAATCATTTATATTTTGTAAAATTAAAAATTTTTTATTTTTAAAGTTTTATAAAAACAAACAAATATATTAAAGTTTTTAATACTGAATCACAAAGCTTCATATACTTTGAATGAATAATGGTAAATTTCACAAAAATCGATCAATAATGACGATTTTATTCATAATAAATAGAATGAAGTTACCTTATTTTTTGCCAAAATTGTGAATATATACAAAATTACAAGTTCCGAATGACTGATTCTGCTAGAAGGCACCAAAACATTTTATACGAATACATATAAGAATTTTACATCTAGGACTTATTTTAGAGGGAGTTAGTGATGAAATCGGTAAAGTAGCCTATTGCAAAATGCCAAATTTTAGAAAATAAAAAACGTTTTCATAGAATTTTAAATTTCGACTTGATTTTGTAGCAAGGGTACGACTATAACACACCAAAGAAATATAGTGATAATCAAAGGTCATGATATAAGTTAAATTTTTTTTTATCACAGTGTAATTGCTTATATCGCTTTTTTGAGGAGTATTGCAATCACAGACGCCAATCAGAATTAATTTTTGCCACCATTTTCGAAAAATTATAGCTTCATACGACATGATGCCTGTTGCTAGGGGTGACAACTTTTGCTCAACACTGTATCTCCCCCATTAAACGTGTACTTAATACTTTGAGCTAATCATAACGTATACGTAAACTAGAACCATTGATTTCTACCGTACTGCCGAAAAGTATGCTTTAGCTTACGATTTTGTTTTGACATTTAGATATGGGGCGGATAGTTAATATTTAATAAAATGTTTCTCAATGTTTCTCATACGTTTGTAGTTCTTCATTATCACTGCAATTTTTATTGGGGTTTTCAATGCATAAAACATACATATTTAAATTAAAATTTATAGTTTTTCATAAAACTGATATCTAGCGCATGTATAGTCAACAAATTAATATATTTGTTAGGTGATACTGTTTCTACTTAAACTCTTATGAGTGCTTCGTTTAAAATATGTAGGGCATCAAAGTGATCTATCTACATAATTTTATTTCCTACACCCATATGAAAAGCTACATTTTATTTAAAGATATTATTTCATTTTATAACAGTCATATTATGGGTCTCATATAAAAAATAGCTAAAGCTTCAAATAAAATTCCCATAAAACACACATTCAAGCATACACACGCACAAAAATATATCGCTTGCACATAATGCTGAAGTTCAGTTGTTATATGAACAATTAAAGGCAAAAATTAAAAAAAAAAAAAACGATGATGATGGATACGAAAAAACGGAAATTTTTATTACTCTGTTCATCCATTTGACTTAATGGTGGTGAAAATGATTTTTCCCAAAAGTAGCACACAATTTGAGACAAGCAAACGTCTCATCTCATATCAAATGGAATGATGAGTAGTAAAAAATTAAAAAAAAGCAATACATAATAATAAAAAAAGCAACAGGAGTAATGCTTTAATATTCACTTATGCAAGTAATAAAAAGAATTTGTTGAACAAAAAACCAAATACATTAAACAAGCCAACAACAACGAGTAAAAAATTATAATATAAAATAAAAATTAATGTCACATCAAGTGGGATTTATTGCTGGAAGATTAAAAGAAAATAAAGCTGGAATGAATTGTTACAGAACATTTTTTCTAGTTGAGAAACCGACATTACAGATTTTATAATACTAAAAATATGAGAAAATAAAATGAATATATGAGATTTCGCAATAGCCAATGAATCCTGAAATATTAAAGGTTGTTTACATTAATCGAAGAAGCAAAGTTATATTGTGTATTGAACGTTACCCTTCTTTTTCAAGTGATCTACGTTTTCATTGAATAATATTATGCTTTTCTATTTCGGATATTACTATATAAAGGGGCATTTCAATTTATGTCCAGTTTCTTTGGATTTTTTTAAAAACACAGAGACCATTAATTTCTCGTTTTCCAAAAATAAAAAATGCGCCTATTGATGTACATATTTTCAATCATATATGGTAAATTAATTTCAGATATGATATTTTATGCTCTAAAGAATAGAAAACATCAAACAAGTTTGAAAAAAGGTTGCTATTAGTGGAATTAATTTTTCCAAATCGACCGTTTTCAAATCGACTAGATTTATAGAACAGGCAGGATAATTTACTTTACCATTCCTTAAGCTCAAAATGAGCTATGAAAGACTTTTTATTAAGTTTTATTTTTTCTATATGCCGGTTTTGCTCTTCCGGTGGTGTTGGCTTTCTTTTAACATTAGAAATTTCTACGAAAAACCAACAACAAAAACCGAAGAACATTACTGTCAATTTATCGAAATATTCTCAAAGTAACGTTCAATACAATTTTGAAAAAGCTTTACATAATTTCCTAATACGCAAAAGGAACTGAATATATGTGTATCATTTAAAATTAATGATTTTTGAAGGGTATTGACCAAAGCTGCTTTTGATTAAATATATTATAAGTAACAACAGTATTAGATAAAAACGATTAAAACTTGTAATGTAGGCTATATACTTACATTCCAATAACTACATCATCTTATACGAAAGAAAATAATTTTGTTTTTCTTCCTAAATTATGATATCTTTATCTCATTTTATAAACAGTTTTTTCTCTCCGCTTTAAGATGTAGTTTTACTTATGCATTGTTGCATTATTTACAAAAAGAGAAAACACATATAAAAATAAATAACAGTAAATAAAATTTAGCACATCAGTTTCATTCCCAGAAAATAAAGCAACTGCAAAAAATGCCTTGTTTTGTATTTAAAAATTATGTCTATTGATTGCGTGTCATTCGTGACTTTTCTTTTTAAATTAGAACATTACTGGTAAAATATTGTTCACATCCTAGCGTCCTAAAGTAAGGTAACGAATGACAAAAATATAATGCGTTGATATGGTAAATAAAAAACATAAATTTAAAATACCTGTTTTTTTAAGAGACTGTTATATTTCCACACTCTATAGACAAATGCTTCGTCCTTACACATTTTAACTATTTTCTCCGTTTCACAAATTTGTTTTCGTTCTGGGGAATTTTTTTTGTTGCGATTTTTAAGAAATTGCCTTTCAAGTTTGACAATTTTTATTCGTTTTAACGTTTTGTTTCTGTTTCGGTTTTTTAGTTTATGCAAATCTTTTTTGTGTGTTTTTTTTGTTTGTTTATTTTTCCGTTTTTCCGCTTTTTTTGTATTACCACCGGTTTTTTGCGATTTTTTTCTTTTGGCTATTTTTTTTTTCTTTTTGGCGATAAATATTTTGCATTTTCGTGAAATTTTAATTTTTTTGTTTTGGCAATTTTTTTTCAAGCTTGGCGATTTTCTTCGATTTTTAGGGTTCCGTACTCCAAAAGTGTAAAGGACCCTATCGTTTTCGCTACGCTGTTTTTACGTCCGTCTGCCTGTCTGTCACAGGCTGTTTTCTCGAGAACCGTAAGAGCTACGGATTTCTCAGAATATGTAAAACTTTGGCCGCTACAACAAACAATACATGACTGCTAAAAATTAAAGGGTGCTCTAAAGCGAGCAACGGAACATGCTGAAATACTAATGTAATATGCAGACACTTATATATAGACATTTTAAACGTAAGAAACCAGTGTGAATTGGTGTAGTCTGTATAATAGACTACATCACTAGCACTGACATTTACAACAATTAAAGTTAAAGGATGTTCTATCAGTTAATGTAACTATATAATTTAGACAATTTGCTGTATCTTGGAAACTGTAAGAGGCAATTTAAAAAAACGCTAAACTAAAAAGTTCCAAAATTAAAAAAATGGCAAAACGAAAAATCGCTAAAATAAAAAAAGCGCTTAATTGAAAAAATAACACAAGCCGGAAAAAATTATCAAAACTAAAAAGATTGCAAAAATATACAAAAAAAAACGCCAAAAACCGAAAAAGTCGTCAAAACGGAAAAATGCACCAAAACTTAAAAAATCGCTACAAATAAAAATATTTTCAAAAACCTAAAAAAATTTAAAAAAAATCAGCAAATGAAAAAAAGCGGCAAAACCAATAAAAGGGCCAAAATTAAAAAAAAAACACGCCAAAAACCGAAAAAAATTTTCAAAACGAAAAAGTTCCAAAATTAAAAACTAAAAAGATTACCAAAAACCGAAAAACTCCAAACCGAAAAAAGCGCCAAAACTAAAAAACCGCCAAAAATAAAAAAACCGCCAAAAACTAAAAAACCGCCAAAACTATAATAAATTACTAAAACTAAAAATATCGTAAAAAATCGGAAAAAACGCCATAACAAAATAAACACCTGAACCAAAATATCACCAAAATTAAAAAATGGGCAAAAAAATTGCAAAAAAAAAAGTCACCCAAATAAAAAAAGCATCAAAATAAAAAAAATTCTCGAAACAAAGAAAAAAACTTTAAAAACATTTAACGAAAAAGGATATATGTGTATCCGTACGCAACACTTTGTGTGCTAGCTACAGTCGCACTTTACTATTTTTTTATATGGACAAGGAGCATAGCTCTAACACGGAGTCCCCAAGATACCGCTCGTCTTTTTTTAAAAACACATACACTCTGCGTAAGCCTTTTTTTTACTGCTCTGCAGAAATACCCACGGTCTTGGCAAAAATCGAGCCTGCGACATGCAAATTACACAGGGTACCCCCTGTATAATTTGCATACATTTGTCTATGCATATCAGGGTATGTTGACTGCTGTTGGCAGGAGTAACTTTGAAAACCCGCTTTTTAAAAATAATTAAATTTTTGTTTTATCTCGCTTTTTTATAATTGAGTTATGAATTTTTAGTTGAACTGTATGGTTTTTATCCAAAGTTATTTAATTAGTTTGGCTTAAGTTCATTATTAATTTAATCTTTCGATCAAATTATTTTTTATTTAAGAAAGAAATTCTAAAGCATGTGAATATTGAACAATCAAAGAAAAATTTTTGGATGTACGGAGGTTTGAACTGACAGCTGTCTCGTGACCACCAGTCTACTCGTCAGAGTCCTTTACCTACACCACCACTGACTTTTTTTTTATTTTTTATTTCAATAGAAACCCATATTTGTGAGCATTAACGCGATATAAAAATATGAAATATTAAAACATACCCCGGCCTGTGCTTGTTGACACAAGGATCTAAAAGGTCTAACTTCACAAAATAAAAAGTATAGTAAATCAGTGATATTTGAAAAATTGATTTTAATTATTTTTGTTAACTTTTATTGTAACCATACATTTTTATGATATTTAACAAACAATATGAGTGGAAAGGGGATTTCTGCGAAAGATGTGGATTGGCTAATTTTAGCAAAAATTTCAAAAAAATATGTGAAAAAAATTCAAATAAGAATCAAAACCTCTACCGATTTTTCATATTTTTTAATGGAAAATATTTAAATAATAGAAGAACAAAATAATTTTCAAAGAGCTCACAACTACTTAGATAGTAATATAACAAAATTGAGAAATTTTCGAAAAGTGGAGTTAGGCCTTTTAGCTTCAGACACATCCATTTCTTCTTGAGATAAAATGCGCTGTTTTGCATATCCTTTTTCTCAAAATATTTTCTGTTATAACTTTATCTTGGCCTTTTTACCTTTAATGCACAAGTCATGTTACTAAATCTATAGTTAATTACTGCAGTCCAATTTTAGGCTGTATTTGAACTGCTAGTTCATTTTTAGTTACCTTTTTTTTAAGCTGAAATCAAATTAATGCAATCATTCAATTTGACTTAAATTCCTATAAATTACAAGTACAAGCGCGGCTTTAACAATAAATTATACTGCAGATTTTTGTTATTGTTTTTTGTATATTCTTACTCGTAAAAGCAATTATTTAATATTGATTACTCGTACAATGTGGTGTTGCTGTTTTTTTTTCATTCTTTCTCTCTTAATTTCTTTAACATGTCACGAAAAATATTAAACATGACGTTAAAATAATGATGCCAAAGTCATGATAAAACACTATTGACGTTGATGATGAGAATGTATAATCATAAATGTATATAATGTGTGTGTGTGTGTTTGTGTATGTGTTTGTATAGGTAGATCTTGTATGGCATAATACGTCATACTTCTTAAAACCATTAGCTAATAATGATAGAAAAAAAGCAATATTATGGCCCTATATGGCCAAAAATGAAGAACAATCTAGAGTGTGGCACAGTAATGAAGACGAAAAAGGAAATGTTCAATAGAAAAACTATAATAAAAACTTAATACACACGTTTAGTTGAAACGTTGAATGAGGAGAAAATTGCGGCATTCTAACTTATTTTCTACATGAGTTGCATGCTTAAGTGGTCCGCTCTATGTAAAGGCCAAAAGACTGGTTGGTCATCAGCTACAAAAAAAAAGTTTAATTCATATACAACACTTTACAAAAAAAAAAGAACAGCAACAAAATAAAAATAGCCCTGGCAGTAAAGAGAAAATATAATCTAACAAGAATGATTACTGCATTTAACACAAAACTCTTGAATTTAGTACACGTTGTGCAATAGTTTGTATGTGAATGCCTGTCTATATGCCTGTTTCAATGTATTGTTAAACAATCTACAGCAGCAATTATAATTGAAGGAAAAATGGCTACAAAAAAATAAAATAAAAGGAATAAAAATAAAACGAACATGCGAACGTGAGAAAATTAAAAGGAAATATAACAGCTCAATTGTTAGATGATTTAAAGTGAAATAAATTTAAAAGAATAATCATAATACTGCATTTTTGTTTAAACTGGACTAAACAAAAATTCGTTGTTTTACTGGCTTCCTTGCAGAGTTATACTAAATAAATAATTATGTAATGATAAGCGATCGACTTCAAAATGAACGCTTTCAAAAAGTTCTTAACACTATTGCGTTCATTATCTTGGAGCCAATCTCAAAGTAACGAAAGCAAAAGCAATGCTTTTTCGGCGTCCGCATAAATTTAAGAATAATTTAAGTTGTTACACTAGGCAACAAGAAAAATGCTAAGGAGTACCACTATATTTTTGGATGTTTGCTGGTCCCCTAAAAAAAAAGTATACCAGAGGATACCTGAAATTTTGTGGAATCTTAACATAGATATTATAGAGTAATATTTCCCAAAAAATTAGCTGCGGAGACTTGCGTATGCGAATTTTACATCAATTTCTCTAACTAAACACCTATTTTTCCCCACCTGGTTAGCTATCTTGATGCGATGTGGTGGCTTAAGTGTCGGCTGTGTCTCCTATTCCAACCCAGGCTTTGTGCATGCTTCTGCATATGCAGGGCCTGTCTTGGGGTATGGAGATAGAAAGGCCTTCATAACTAAAGGTTAACCACCTCCTTCCCATTTCCCATTTCCTAATAATCTCCTCTATCCACCTCTATTCTTCTCCCAAATATCCCTTCCCTCCCCCACTTGTAAGATCAAGGTGGTAGGTAGCTGTGCCGATGACATGAATGGCTAGTTAGTTTTTAAAGAGGACTATTCGCTAACAACTACCCTCCGGTGCAAGGACACAGGCCAGTTGTAATTCTTCGTCTAATCCACGCATGCCGTCACTGCGTGGATGGTTCATCCCCTTATTGGCCCTACTCGTGGGATCAATTTATGGACCCTTCAAAATTAAAAAAACAAAAATAAAAAACAACATAGAAGGAAAGATAACTCTTCAGAGGACGACCTTCTTGCCTCCATTCAGGAGACAGTAGTCGGCCTCTCGGATGGTGAGGGTAAAAGACACAGTACCCCACTATCAGCACAAACAAGTACCAAAACTTTCAAAAATAGCCCAACACCGATAGTCGAGTCTGACAACCGGTCAATGGGCAAACCTAAAAAAAGGAGTCAGAAAGACCTCCTAAAATCCAAATACTCCAAAGTCGTCTTCATTTTTGACAAGATTGCCAAGAAATGAGGCGAATGGAGTTACACATGCGCATGATACTAAGGACAAGGTGAGATACCAGGCCGTAGTAGACGAGTATCATAAGTTTATGGATTCGCTACCAAGTAAGTCCAAAATGACACCGCTCTCCCAGCAAAAAGAAACCACAAAGAGAAACCGCTTTCAGACGGAAAGTTGACAATCACCAAAGAAAAGAAAGGTCCTGCAGAAGGGGACCACTCCTCACCCAACCACATCGTCATCCATTCGAAGACCCTTTAACGATGGCTCTGGCGAACAGTAAAAATGACAAAATTCTCCCTGTAATAACGAATCCAAATTGGCTGAGCTCATGATGAACTACGTCCTCACCAATAAGGATAAGCCGTCACCTCTCTTCGACTCCGGATACACCGGAGTTATAGGGTAATTAAATGCTTGGACACGTTCTCAAGGGACTTCCTCAGCGACAGTATTGCTAAGATTAGTGAGACTTGGGATGGGTTAAGCCTTAAACTCATCCCTGCGGAGGAAATTGCGATGAGACCGCGTGCGAGAATTTGGTTACCACAATTAGGCAAGGATGGTGGCGAAATGCTGGAGTGTCTGAAGCTGCAGAACCCCAGCATCCCAATGGATGACTGGTGAGTCATCCGCGCCAAGGATCACGGTATCAGTGGTACTTGCCTAATGCTGTCTATAACGTAGCCTGGAGCAGCGGTGCTCGAGAAAGCAGGCTGCAAACTATTTTTCGGGGTTCGGTACGCTAAGGTTAAAGTGTTCCGCCCAAGCTGTTCTGAAGTCGACGCAGTCGAGGCTGCAAACAACCTTCTGGTTGGAGTGCAGCTTTCACAACTACAGTAAAAATACTACCACAATGGCGATAAAAGTCCTCTAAATTAATCTGAAGCACTCGAAGTGTGCAACAGACAACCTAAAGGTTCTCTTAGCCGAAGAGAAACTCGACATATGTCCGGTACAGGAACCATGGGTAGCGAACTCCGAGGTTAAGGGGTTAAGGGGTTCCCGAGGTCCACGTACAACGTACTATATGCTAAAGGTAATGATAAGCCCAGATCATGTCTAATAGCCAAAAAAAACATATTACTGCCGTAGTTGCGAATGCCCGGTGTTGCATTTCTCGAGACACGAAATCTTGCGCAACTGCATATTAGACGAACTTTCAGAGCTATCAGGGATAGGTCTGGGTGACCTGATTAGGTATCTCAATGCGACGGGTTGGATCTAATATCTAATACCGAACGCGAGGCCTGCCTTGGGACCTACATAGGCTGACACTGACGAATCTCAACTAAACACTGAATTTCGGCTATCTCTTCATTTTCATTACATTAATTTTCGGTTTCATGCAATTAAATAATGAAATTTTGTGCAGCATTTCTTTAAGATTTTCCCATATTCATTTGGATGTCAATTCCATTAACACAACAGCTAGCTATACATACTCCTTAAGAGACAGTGGGCAAAAAAAAAACAAATAAAGCCAGGCAACCAATAAATACACTCTTTTGTAGAACAATGGAGGGTAAGGCATGGATAAAATATCAAAAATTCACGACATATTAACTGCAACAATTTTGCCACCATGTCACCAAATGATTTACGACATTGTTTTTGCAACGACCCAACACAAGCGAACAAAGAAATGACAAAAAATATAACAATGAATACAAAAAACATATTCACACACGAGCACCGGTACAAAGGATTATTTATATACAGTGGCATTTATGCGAGGTAAGACTGAAAAGTTACCTTCCACCACAATTTTAAGAATTCTGTTAAGACTATTTCCTTGGCAACTTTTATTTGTAATTATTTAAAGTTGGCATTGTAGCAGAACCGTCAACGAAGTAAAAGATCTAATAAAATTGCTACAGCGCTTAAGCAAATTAATGACTCTACTTGACACCAGAGGAGCTGTATATTACACTGCGAAATTGAACTAAAACGCGCAATAGCAGATTTATAAATAAAATAAGCTTTCTCTCTCTCTCTCTCTCACTCTCTCTATTCACCATCTGTGTGTGTGGTACTCATCTTTATTAAAAAAAAACACAACAACACAGCACTCTATTAAAAAAAGCTAGGAAATTTTTATGATTGCAGATTTAATACTTTATTAAAATAAGAACTTCGATCAAGTGTAAAAATGCGGAGATTAAAACTATATTGGGGGATTTTTGCGAAAGCACATATCAGACTACTGTCGATTAAATACCTATGCTCTCTAGGAGGCAAACATAATCATAAGAGCAAAAACATTTGTAAATTTTGTTAAATTGTTGGGTTGTTTGTTGCAGGATGATGATGATGGCTATTATTGTTGTTGTTGTTGTTGTTGCAGCAGCAGTAAAATCTACAATATGAATACAAAGCACATAACAAGTTGTATGTTTGCTCATGCTACATATAATTTTTTTTTTTTTGACAAATGGTCATACAATAGTCATCTGTTGACTTTGTGTGTACTTCTTGTACTCTACATCATTTTTCCATACTGAATGAAGCCAAATATAAATTATTTAATGCATAAGGCACATAAAGCAAGGTTTCCTTAAAATATTTTTGGCTTAAAAGCAACATACGCTATTATATGGTTGTTTTTTTGTCATATTATTTTCCTGTATGGACATTATATGATGGTTTTGAATTATGCTATGATGCTTATATTTAATCGTAATTAGGAAAATCTTTGAACATATTATGATCAAAGGGGACAAAACTATGTTTTAATTTTATCATAATATGGTTGTGCAGCAAAATATTTTTTTAAAGTGAAATACCAGTATGAATCCTTAATTTACTACTGCAACCATTTTATTCAACCTTAATATCTTGCTTTTGCATTATGGTTACCTAGACCATGCTATTTTTGTATTTGCAATATTTTACTCAAAACTTTTATTTCCAATTATCTAGGGAAGCACCTTCAGAAGTCATATTTACCCTTCAGCATGTAGTTTTTTGTTATACTTTCATTAATTTGTATAAACATTTTGTGGTGGGTAAACGGCGGCCACAGAAATGCAGGAAATACGGAAATGAGTACTTGTCGCTAGACGCCAAAACATCATGCTACATTTTTCTCAAACTCCGACAAATTAAAAAAAGCACAGCAACAACAAACGAACAGACATCAGTATCAACATACAGCAAACCGAAATTTGTTTAAAAGCCTACACATACACACTCCAACATTTACATATGGTCACCAGCAAAATATGAATGTTAAACGTTAAATGTGAAACATTGACAAAAAAAACGTAAACTGACTTTACACCAGCAACATGAATGTATGCAAAATTCCATATGCAAAATCCTAAAGGAAGACATTCATAACGATAACTTTTGAGAATGAGCTAAAAACTAACATAGAAAAATAGGAAAAATTCCAACATTGTAGTCTGTGATGAGGCCAGTGGCCCGTGGTATATGCTAGAGAGTTTAAATGTTGAAAAAAACTCACACAACTTTGCAAAGATCTTGTTTATGTAGCAGGGCTAATGCTCTGAATTGAACGAAACAAAAAACTACAACATTGAAAAATGAATGGAAGAAAATACAAAATACTCAAGGATTAACTTGTAAAAAACATTACCAAACAAAAATATTGCAAACATAAAAAAGTAAGAGTTCTATACTTTGAAGGCATTCTATAAAGAAGAAATGTTTATATATAAGCATATATGTTTAATATCACTATAGCACAGAAATAAATTAAATTTAATTTTAACTGAAATTTGTGTGTATTTAGTCGAACTATATGGGTTCTATTCAATTTTAACTAAAAAATTCGTAATATCCATTAAAAAATTAATTAAATTTGCATAAGCAAAACAAATTGATAATATTATTAAATTTTTGTACCAAAAATAATTGAAATTATTTTTTATTAAACATTAATAGCAACAATTAAAAGTTTAGTTGAAATATTTTCACATTTTCTATTAAATTTTTAATAAATTTTTAATTAACTATTTAATTGGATACATTTTTCTTATGCTGATAAAATGATTAATTGTTGTTGTTAAGATATTATTCACTACAATTAAATATTTATCATAGAATTATTTGTTCCGAAGTGAATTAGGTTGAATGACACTAAAAGTTATGCCTGAACATTATCAGATATTTATATTATAAGATTTAAAAATGTTGAATGTTAATAACAAAAATCTCAACATGTTAATGAGAATTACTATGCATAAACACAAACATCAAAACTTTAACAAAACAACAAAAACAGATTTTTCCTTAAGTTTGCATTGACAACAAGAATATTATCATTCCCTTTTTCTGTGTGTGTGCATACAGGCATAAATAATGTTGTATGTATGTACATAAAACAGAAAAAACAAGCATGTATGCATAGAAAAAGGAATCTCCAGTTTTAATGGTTTTTGACTTCATGTGTATCAATTAAATTATTTAATTGACAATATGATTTATTCAATTAAACGATTTAATTGACAAAAAATTTAACTATTTTGTTTTAAGAGAGAAGAGAATCCGTCACAAGGCAAGCCAGATGACTCATACGTCTACAACTTAGCGCTAAAAATGGAAAAATCAAGTTTTTACTAAAAATTATTAACGCTTAATTTAACTCAAATCTTATAATTTCAACTTTACTGCAGCGAAACAAGGGACATCATAATAAAAATAACAAATTTGTCTCAATATAATTGCAATCATGATTTGTCATCACATAAATTATGACTGTCTCCCAACGCACACTTAGATAATCGCACTAATTTTTCTGTACATATATATTTTTTCACTTATTTAATATTTTGTCGTCTACAATTCACTGACTGTAAAACAAATTTTCTTATAAATCATGGCAATTGCATGCTATCAAGTCTGCCCACAAACAAATTTTATTTTATATAAATTTTTTTATGTTTTTTATATTTTATTTATCTCTTTTTGTATTATCAAATTCATAACTTAATATCTCTAGCAGGAAATCAAAAATGTTTGCGTAGGCTGGGTTTGTAATACAAGAATTTGCTTACACATCATGAGATCAATCGCTATACGAGTATATTTAAGTTTTGTAAAATTTTAAATCCTTCAGGACTTAATCAGTAAAATTTGTTTAAAATAAACTTTATTGTGCATAAGTAATGACCACGGTAACGAAAAACGAAGAAAATCTTAATGTGAAACTATAATAAAAAATCACTTACACCCAGAAAAAAGATTGGTATGAAAGTGGTTAGGCCGATAAAATATTAGTTGAATAGACTATATTTGAACTCAAGCTCTCAATTATCTATGAGTCCAAAAAATAGTCCATGTTCATTATCATAACAGCATAATTATAATAAAGGTATGATTTTGACAATTCTAAAATTAATTATATCAAGCGATCTAAGTAACGAATTCTATTAATTGGATTTTAGTGCCAATTATTGGTATTTGCAACTAAAAAAATTATACTTATAAATTTACTTTACTTTTTATCGGTTGTTGCAACTAACTAGTGGCTAATTTTATTCTCATTGATACACATAGCAGCCGATTAAACGAATCACATCAGCAATTCTTTATTACTGTAAAATAACTTATTTTTCAATTAGAGTTCTATGATAGTTGGTGCAACTGCCACAATTCGATTGGCAACTAATTCGGTTGTCTTAACGGATTTGTTTTCTCTGTGTAGTTATATTGAATTTGTACTCTTCTTAAAGCTTCTACACATAAAGTTTTGTTCAGCACTTTAACAATATTTCGGCTTTCCTGAAATTTTTTAAAATTCATCTAAGTTGTTTTATCAAAAGTCCACAGATTTTACTTTACATAATGAAAACATATTTTTTCGTTTGACGCCCTAAAATATGTTTTGAAATAATTTTTAACTTTAAATACTATTTGTAGAAAATTCATTTTTTTAAATAATTGTTAATTGTTATTTGAATATTGTTAATTGTTATTTGAATATCCTTGAAGAAGCTAACCATTCATGTGAGCGAAATATTGGACTTAATAAAATTATTATTGTTTTTTATATAAAAAGTGAATATCAACCGTGGATAAATATGTAATAGAGATAAAAAATCTAAAAAATTATAAGAAAATTGCTAAAAAAACCAATGAGGGCATAATGTAGCCCTCCTTATGCCCTATCAGGTAGTGTCAGTCGTTTTTTTGGTGAATGTTCAAGTTTCGGAGTGGTGGATCACAAACCGATGTAATATTTTGTTATAGCTCTAACATCGTATGAAAAAGTTACAAATGTAAAAATTTAGCCATTTGTATGCCCTATCAGGTGGTGTAAGTCGGTTTTGGTGGTTGTCGAAGTTTTGGAGTTATATGCCAACAAACGATGGATTAAAAAAGTGGATCTTCCTATTTTTGTCGGCTCTTCCTATTGTTCTCGGCTCTTGCTATTCTTTGATGGAGTTCTACTAAATTGGCTGCCGCCCCACGTTGAGCGCCAATGCTAGATTTTAAGAAAATTTGCTCTAGCGCTAAGAGAGTGTGAACAAACGAATGATGATGAAATGTAACCCTCTTTATGCCCAATCAGGTGATGTAAGTCGTTTTTTTTGCGGATGTCCAGGTATTGGAGTTATGTGTCAAAAACCGATCGGGTAAAAAAATGGCTCCGTTATCAGTTTTAACAAAATTTTGTTTTAATACTAACAATGAAAAAAAAAACCAAATGTAGTCCTGTTTATGCTCTATCAGGTGGTGTAAGTCGCTTTTTGGTAGATGTCTAAGTTTCGGAGTTATAGGCCACATATCGAAGTGTTAAAAAAGTGACTCTTACTATTTTTGTCGGCTCTTCCTATCTTTGTTGCGTCTTTCTTTTTTGTCGGCTCTTCCTATCTTTGCCGGATCTTCCTATCCTTTGATGAAACTCCACATATTTTTCTAGCACTTATATCATAGGAAAAACCAACGAATGTAAAATGAAGCCCCCTGTATGCCCTATACGTAGGTTTAAGTCGTTTTTTAGTGGATGTTCAGGTTTCGGAGATATGGATCTGTTTTCTAAAAATTCATATAATAATAAAACTACACCAAAGATCCCGTTTTTTGTACAGTATCATCTAAACCAGTACTGGCCATCTAGAGAAATGAGTTTTAATTTAGTATTAGTTTTTATGAGCATGTGTTAGTAGTATTCCACTGTGTGCCTATTAAAAACAAAACAACAACGTGAAAAAAACAATAACGTTTTCATACAACTGAATGAAGTTGTTTTTATTTTTTACTTTTTAGTGAGTATGTTGGTTTTCATTCGGTTGCTTACATAGACGAGCGGACTAAAGTTTGTAACACTGGTGCCAGTATGAGCGACTATGATCTAAGCTGATTGATCTGAAATTCAAATTTTATTTTTTACGACCACTCTATTGGTCCATACTAGGGTATTCATTTAATCGGGCTTTTGCTTAAATCGGTTAATTGCTTGATTAATTAAATGATATTTTGGCTTAATCGGTTAAAAATCAGTAAATTTCGGTATTAGTCGGTTAACCGATTAATAAAGTTTTTTCACAAATCCAGTAATTTCAACAAACAAAAATGCATAAATTATTTATTATTTCGAGTTTAGTAGTAAAAAAAAAAACAATAGCATAACAAACATAACAATTCTTGAACTAAATCATGCAAAAAAATCATAAATTTGTATAACTTAAAAAATTAACCAGTTTGTGAGATCATTTTATTAGTTATTTTAATAGTATAAGGGGATCTTCTAAAGCAGTCGTTCAGAAAAATAGTTTGGTTTCAATGTTTAGGGTTTAAGTGATTCTTTTCTTTAGTTTCGATAAAACTTGACTTGAAAAAATCCGTTCACTTATCGTAGATGATGAAGAAATCGAAAGCAGCCCATAATACAGAGTATCTAGTTTCTCAGTAATTTTCCTGGATTTCTCTAAACATACAAAGTCTTCCATTATGCTCTGTTTTAATATTTTCAATTTCTTAACACTTAAATTTTTTTTTGTTAATTCTGTTAAAAGATTTCTTGTACTATTATCGATAGTTTCTTCTGTTGCCAGGTGATCATGTGACTCATACTGGCAGAGCGCAGCAACCAACATTCTGCAAAAAAGTTTATTTTCGAATTCCTTAGTTTCAGTTTTGTACTGTATTTTAAACCACTGTTGCTGGCAGAAAATGTTCCTGAGTGAAGGTATAAACTAATGGAATTCGTCTCTCATTAAGTCAAATTTTTGGATTTTTTATTAAGTGGTTGCCAATAGTATTATGGGCTTTTATTAAACTATTAAATAAAAACTTTATAATTCCCTCAAGTTCAATTAGAGTAAAAGAGTCTTTTATAGCCATGTCCAAAAGCTTAAAAATTTTACTTTAGTAAATATCACTTCTTTATTTGTATGAAAAATAGTTTGTAAGCACACAGCTTTTGTATATGTGATGAAACAAATAATTAAACACACGAAAAATATGTTATAATACTACAAAAAATTAAAAATTTTGTTACGTCGGTTAATCGGTTAATTGACTGAAATTGACCGTTTTAACCTTTAATCGAAATTAGGCAATTTTAAATTAACCGATTACCGTGTAGTAATTAACCGGTTAGCCGGTTAACCGATTAACGGTTAACCGAATGAATATCCTACTACATACATACTCAGCGTTGCCAGAAGCTTTTCGAAGAAAATCATCATTTGACGAATTAAAAATCATATTTTGATATAAAAAATCAACACAAATTCGTATTCCTAAGTTGAACAATGAGACGTTTATAGCAAACTAAAACAAAAACAGTTCTTTAATATGATATGATATCCTTCATGTCATCTTCTAGATAGGAGGGTTATTACTTTCTTGGCAACCAATATTAAAGAGATTCTTGTACATATTAAAATTGTATGTAATAGCAAAAATTTTTGAAAAAGTTTGAAAGTTGGAAGCAATCTGCGAAGTATATAAAACATCGCCATGACTGTAAGAACATATACAAATGCGACAAAATAAGTTCCACCGAGAAATAAAATCGGACCAGTGCATGTATGCAAAAAAATATTTTTCGTCCTGTGGAATATACAAACCTTAATTCACAAATCCGTGCTCCGTACAGATTTTTTAATGGGCATGACTAATATTTTCACTAGGTACATCAGTATATTTTACCATAACTCGAGAATGGTTTGTCCAATTTGAATAAATAATGCACTAAAAAGAATAAATTACCTTTAAGTCATTCATATTTATTTATTTTTATTTCCTACTGTTTCGGAGTTATTCAGAAACTAGCGGCGAAAAAATCGTGTTTCATGCAGAATGAAATTTTTCGTTTTGAAAAAGTCATGAAAAAATTAAGAGGGAAGCTAAGTATATTAGGAATATTATAAGCCAAAAACCTTTGAAATCGACAAACAAATGTTAATTTTATTCACAATTAGGTGAGAGAACTAATGCACACACACATACACACACACACAAATTGAAATTTTTCTGTTGTATGGAAATTGTGATTTTTATCACTTAATTTTGAATAAAATCAGCATTTTTCCATCGATTTTCATGATTCATGGCTTATTTTATGTCTAGTTAGCTGTCAGACTAATGATAAAAACTGTAAATTTCTGCAGCTTTAATTTCTTTTATGAGTTTTTGAAAACAATAAAATTAATTTTTCCAAAAAAAATTTCGCCGTTAATTTCTGAATAACTCCGAAATAGTTGGAAATATAAAACAATAATATGTATGACTTAAGGGAATTCGCATACGCATCTTTTGAAGGCTTATTTATTCTAATCGGATAGTCCGTTCTCGAGTTAGGGTGCTATTGGAAATAGTAGTCATGCCCATTAAAGAAATCTGCACATGATAGAAAAAGACTGAAAACAGAGTTGAATTTGGCGCATTAAACTTTGAATATTCCACAACATTTTTTAGCATCCAACATGATTGACAGTTTTGTCATTCAAAACTATCTTTCAAAGCTGACGAACTTCCGACTGTCATTCAAGTTCGATAGCTGTACCCCGCTTTATAGATTAAAATTCCCTAAAACCGAAAAAGAACTAACCAAAGTTTTATGTTAAAGACTTTTATTAATTGATCCACACAACTTTTATTAATTGATCCAAACAACTACAAAACGTAATGAATGATATCTTTCAATAACTATTTATATATCAGCACAGAATATGCAGAAAGCCCTATTTAACATTTTAAAAATTTTACAGGAGAACCATAAAACTCATTTAAATAAAAAAAATGTTGACACTAGGTGAAAATTTTCACAATAAATATATAAATTTGTTGGGTCCTTTTTTACTTATATGTACTGTAAAATTTTGCACTAGTTATAAATATATTTTTCATTTAAACAAGATTCGTCCTTCTCCTGTAATACTTTTAAGATGTGAAATGGGGCCTTTGCATTTTCTGTGACGATATACATATGAAAAGTTCAAAAAAATCATAATTTCCCAGCAAAAAATAATCGAGATTTTGGAAGCAGTGCAAACTTTTCCTGTTATACAAATGCGCTTCATAGTAGCGACAAATGTATTTCCTGAATATAAGAGGCAAGAAATGCTTAAGCTTCTTATATTTTTCTTTTCGTCCACTTAAAAATTTTTTTTGCACGTTCACTTACAGTGGTGCATTCAAGGAAGCGCTACTGTAAGGCAGAGATTATAAAAATATACATTTTATGAAGAATGACGCTGAGCTACGATCTTAAAACGACAAAACAATAATATGATTTTATTATATACCCAATGTGCTGAAATAAGCGTTTAACAAGAAATGCTTCAAAGTGGGACATCGCGAAAAAATATCATGCAATACGTAAGCATGTTTGTAAGCTACACCATCAAAACTGTCTTTTACAAACCTGATTATCTTGAAGCAGTAGTTTTTGCTGGGTGGCGAGAAAATAAATCATCATTTCGAGAAAAAAATCATCAAATCATATTCTGGTTTAAAAATCATCAAAAATATGATAAAATCATCATTATGGCAACGCTGTACGTACTATTTTTATAAACGTTCAGATGCTCACTGCGTATGAATATATTATTTTCTAAATTAAAACTCATACGTGCCAGTTTATATTACAGCTCCTAAAAGTATGCTCCTATTCGCTAGTTAATAACCGGCTATGTATACCTACCTAACAGTTTATCAGGATCTAATATAAATATTTCAAATACGCAAGTGACTGCAAAAATAGCACAGTGGGCCAATTACAACAAACATATGAAATATATCATAGATACATTTTAATAAAATTTCATTCTACACATATATCGTCCCGTTTCTACGTTTCTACCTCGTATCTGCAAACTTATAAATTATTCTTACTTAATTCATGCTAAAATTCATAAAAACGTTATAAGGAGAATTTTTGGCCGCTTTTTTTTCCACTAAAATGCTTCTCGTGACGTTTTATATTAAAGTGGGTAATGCAGTCTATACCTAAAATGTAAGAATTACCAGATTTATTTTGCAGATTTACTATATTCATGTTCGAAAGGTGAATTTAGCTGACTCTAAAATTTGTTCAGGGTGTAAAGTTTCTAAACGTCGAAAAATGTATATGTTTTTAATCCCTCTACTAGGATCAGTCATTAGAACTTTGTTATATTGCAAAAATTTTAGTTTTAGCTCTAAAACAATTTAAGCGAAATTTTTAATATTTAGAATATATTTTGTCGGAAACAAAATTTTAAGTAAAGTTAAGAAAATAACAAGATGAAGCTATTACAGCATGAATTATAGCTATTTTCTATGTAATTAAATGTCCACCACTAATTTCGTCTACTTCATTTCTCTTAAAAACGTTTTATTTCAATCTGTATAAAAATTAAAAAATATATTTAGCTGTTATCTGTAAATTATGTAACTCAATCTGTAAACTGTAATGAAAAAAACTAAAAACTTACTCATCGCATATTTAAAAAAAACCCCTAAATTAATAAAGCTAAAAATATCCTCTTAATCGCGTTAACTGTCTGAAGGGTAAAATAATATTTTATCTCTCGCATATAGCTGGATTATAAAGTGTTAATTCGTTTTAGAGGGCAAAACAAGCCAAAATGAAATCCTATCATATGGTCATTATATTTCACGTCATTAAACAACTCAAGCTTGAAATACTTTTTTTCAAAACAAATGGTATAATTGCATGCATATTCAAGACTAAAGGTCTGTATAAGTTTGCGTCTGAATATGCTAATGTCAAGAGTAACCCTTGTACAAACTAACTAACATACGAACACGTATGAATTTTTTTTTTTTAAAAGAAAACTCGAATTTGCTCATCATTTATGCTAAGCATAATCATGTCGTTTCATATTTCGCCCAGCATCAAATATTCACTTCTGTTTCTTTATTGCCGCCACCATTAGCATCAACATTTGATATTTAGCACTCAAGCTTGGGGGGTCAATTGTTGTCTTCATTTGTGTTCTTTAATCATTGAGCGTAACATATGAAAACATGTTGTTGGATAATTGTTGCACACACAGCATTATGGGTAAAGAGAGCAAAATTGGTTAACAAAACGGATTTGACTTGTTAAACATACTACTAAGTTTTATAATTTCACAAATATCAAATATTAATGATAAAATTAAAAAGTTGATAAAAAATGATAATTATGCAAAAATCAAAGTTTTTCACAATTAATTCAATAAAAAATATGAAAATTTATTTTAAGGAAATACTTTTTAGCTGCTTGCCAAAGCTATAATAACATCATCCAGATAACTACTGAAAATGAAAATGAAAGAAAAATTCAACACTGAAAATGTTATTCTACTTCCGCTGACTTCCCAAAAAAAAATTGCTCTCTCAGCTATTTTTTAAGTACACACAGCACAAACTAAAAATATAAAATCAACATGCCGCAATGTTGATAAGAAATCATATAAAATTTATGAGAAATAATTTGTGGGTTGGTATTTATTGGCCTTGTTCATAGCTACAATGCACTTTAATGCTCAGTTATCTGACTTGTTGTTGTTTATTTTTATATAGCCGACAAACAACCGACAAACTTTGCATTATTATCGAAAATTTCCTGCTGCTAACCAAAAATTGCCATTGTTCCATATTAATTTTAAACATAAAATTATTAATCTAACCTTAAATCTTTTTGAGTTAATATTTTTCACTGTTAACCCGCTAGTTCCCAGAACTTTTTTTGTCTTGTCTTTTGTTAAAAAGATGTATACTTATGTATTTCGACCTGCTGAGCACGAAACTGATGTCCATTTTTCAATACAGTGTTGCATTTTCGCGGAAAACGAGAAAACCTAGCGTTACCATATGGTAATCCTGGGTCGCCTTTGGAACAGATTATTTAATAAGAAAGAAAAGCCTTTTTGGCTTTATGTTAACTGATTATAACAGCTTTTATTTATTTTTGAAGCTAGCATTATATTATAGACAGGTATATAATATAATGTAGAGAAAATAACCAACTTTATTTCATTTTAGCTAAAAATAGGACTTTATGTGCAGTCAAAAAAAATTTTTTTACACTTTAATCTTTTATCACTTATGAAGATATCACTTACTTTCTTAATATTCAGTAAAATGTTCTCGTTTTTTAGTGGGTGACTATAAACACATCTAGTTTTTAATTATGGAAGAAAAATATGTATTACAGATTTAAGTGATTTATTAGTGAGTGAAGCCTGAAATGTGACTTATTTTTTGTTGAAATTGTTAGAAATACTAAATTTTGATCTAGTATATTTAAAAAATATGTTCATCGCTTTTAATTTGTTGCCCTTTATTTTAAAGATTGAGCCTTTTTTATATTAGTCATTGAGCTGAAGTACTAACTTTTTGCTAGTAATCCTAATATATGCATATTTTTATCGGAATAGGATTTTCTTACGAGTCATTTACTTTGCAAAGTTAATATTTCTGCAAGTTTTATTTGATATTTGTTGCAAACTACTATGCCTTGCTCCTTTGAAAACCTTTCTTGAAGGCATGAATAGGGATGAAGGGATGAATAGGGATGGGAAGCTGATCTTCTCAATCAATTTCAACATATTTTCCAAAAAAAAAAAACTTTTTAATGCTTTATATGTATTTAAAGATATTTATTAATACATAGTTCGACTGCGTGACTGCATCTTCGCTCACGGCTAGTCATCCTCATGTAAACATAATGTTGGATCGCGAACGTTCATTCCCAACAACATTATAATGTCTCACGATCAAGTAAATACACTCGCAGACAGATTTTTTTAATCACGCACCTTCACGCATGAGTAATATGAAAATTCTCACGACCACGTATGCTCACGATATAATAAATAAGAACAATTTATTTAATTTTAATTTTTATGTATTTTTTAAGATTTTAAAAAAAAGGATATTCTAGATCATCCTTTATTACTTAACCAATATGAAGCAAATTTCAACCAGCTGTTAGCATCGCATATATATTACTGCTCCTGAAATTGTTTTTCAATACGGCGCTTGTAATAGTTATTAAAGACTTTTTAAGAAAAAGTATATGTGACAGCGTATCGAGTCCTTGCAGTGATTAAGCTAAAAATTGCTACATTTAATAATCGCGATATTTCTGATACATACAGTATTTTGCAACTGGTTGCATTAAGTATTGTATCTTTAATTCAATTTTTAGGGTTTAGATTACATAAGGGCTATAAGAGTCCTTGCACCGATTTTTTTTTTAACTTCGTACTTTTCTTAGCTGCTTTAATTTATAATAGTGTACCGAATTTCACTGGCCTAGAATAACTTCTTCTTTTTTTGTCCCATCGTTATATGGGAACAATGTACTTACTGTGCGCCAGTGAATCGCACTACGCATTACAGAGAGAATTCGTTCTTTGACCGAACAGTTCGTATGTGAAATAAGCGACCTACAGAAGTCTTTCCTCTCACTTTCAATGTTGGGAAGTTCATATAAAATGTCCATAAACACTACTCCCTCTTTCCTCCATCCCATGACCAATTTTCTTCATTCGGGCACAATGCATTGTCTGAGTAGGGGCCATCCCCTGAGTGCTAGTGTTTTATAAAAAAAGGCACAAAATACTCTGCAGTGGCGATATAACGGTTTGATATATTTTACAAAAAAATTCGTCATTAAAATCTTTGCTTTAAATTAATTCATGCTGCATACTCAACTTGCTCGCCAGAAATCGTTTAAAATTTAAAATGTGTTTAACCCTCCGATGACTGATAAGGTGCCTAGGGACCTTTCATGTTTTCAAAGATGCACAAATTTTGCATGACTTGGGCGATTTTTTCAAGATTCCATGACATTTGTGCTTGTAGTGTTATGGAGCGTTTTAGAAATGTTTCACATGATTTTCATACCTATTTTACATTTTGAAACGTATTAAATACACTTAATGCGTGGATAACCGAAAAGGTCCGTGTGGACCTTGCATATCACTTAAGTTATTTTGTTTCTATTTTATTTCAATATGTGAAACTGTGAAAAGAAAAAACCTGAAAGACAGTATTTAGTATATCCCAACGACTCGATTGGATAATAAAATTACACGCGAGAAAAGGACGCTGGAAAGCGAAGCAGCTGCTATTGATGAGGTTTGGACTTTGATGTAGGCAAATCAGGATAAGTGTTATCTCTTACTAGGAATTGCTTCCTTATCGAGGATTAACACGTTTTACCCAATTTATATTTTAACTCTAAGCCACCAAACTGACGGGTATATCATATAGGGGACAGCTGCCTAGTAAGGAGCGCCAAGTCAAGAAAGAACAACGTCATGAACTAGATTTGGTAAAACAAAATATAGGACAAGTGGACGTACAGTTTACGAGGACAGTTGCTTTACAACTTTTGAGTAAGCTCTAATTTTTATGGGTAACGGATTAGCTTTTGATGGGACAGTACGTAACAATAAAACGTTTGTTCTATACGGATATTTAGCGCACTGTTTGGATTTTATCAAGGTGATGTTACGTTATACAGAAATTTTGCTATTATATTATACAAGTGCACTTGATGTGGAAAATACAAAAATAAAACCAATTGATACCTATTTTGGATTATAATTTCGTGGTGATACAATGTAATAAATCCTGGAAACATACACAACAAGAAGATGATGGCCAGCCAAACGACGTTCGTTTTTGAAAATCTTAGCACGGCAACTAGTGATGAGTAATATTGTGCAACAGGCAACTAACGTATGCATTATTAGTCATCCGAAAATACGTATTGCTACGAAGACATTCGGAATGGCAGTGAGTTATTATGAATAAGAAAATTATTATGAATTGTATTACATGTTTGTCTCTTTTACTGGGTAGATGCCATGGCTATCAGACGATGTGTAGTTTCATCACTTGCTCTCCATACTAATCGTTTCTCCTGTCGCTTGTACCGTACAAAATCTAATCGACAGCGGAAAATTGCTTACAACTATTTTGTTTATCTGAAACCTTATTTGTGTTGAACACTCCTCTATTCTTCCTCCTTATATTATTACCTTCGTCATTACCTGATCTCATTAGTTTACCTAAATTCAATAAATTCATTTAAGAAGTATTATCTATGTGCTTTATTATAAGAAACAAATATCACCTCTATCTTACCGAAAGTAATGTATTAAGTAATAGTGTACATATTCACTCTATTAATATGTAAGGTCCCGAGGGACCTTGTCGATTATTGAATGTTGAAAAAATTGCTGGTTATCGGAGGGTTAAAGGTTAATTTCGTATTTACTCAGAATTAGTAGTCGGCATAAGAAACCTCGTAAGGCTTACGTTTAAGGAATAAGATGTATCTAGCTTTTTTATGTAAGTCTTCATTATGAAAATTTTTGTGAAATATTTTAGCCCGAGTTTTTGCCGCTGTAGTGGATTTGCTTGCCCCTGTTTTAAGAAAGAGACAAAAAGCCCCATACAATGAAGAGATAGAGGAATAAAATATTTCACAAAAATGTTTCTCGTGATGGTTTACACAAAAGTGCTTAGCACATTTAATACCTTAAATGTAAATCTTACAAAATTTCTTATGCCAAGTCACTATAATTATGTGAAAAATGGGGTAAATATATTTTTGGTTCCCTCTACCTGGATCAGTCGTTAGAACCATTACTTTTTCTTGTGCTATACAGTGTAATTAAGTTTTTGATCGTCTAATTAGATAAATGCTTGAACGTATAACTTTGATCAGAATTCGAAATTTCTCTATTGCACATGAAAATAATATAGCAGTTATTTTTGTTATTTTTGTTGTTATACAAGTGCTATAAAAAGTTCATAAAAAATGTATCTATTTCTACCCTTTGGCCAGTGTAATTTCAATACACTTGATGATATTAAGTGGTTGTGTATACCCACACAATCAAACAGACACAATCCAACATACTCCCAACATATTTGAGCCAACATCCACAACATGAGTCCAAAACTAATCGTGTTAAAGGTCGTAAGCTTGTAAACAGCTTTATGTCGCTTTGTTCTAAGTAATTTTTTTACAATTTATTTTATTCATATTAATTTTTTTCGCAAATAAAACAAACCTTCTTATAACTCATTCCGTTTAAATTTGCTTTTAATTTGATGTTATCCACAATTTACACATAATTTTAGACAAAATTTTACACATGCATGCAAATGCTGTCGGTCGTTGTCTCACTGATTTACTGTTGCAAATGTATGAGCATGGTTGCTGTTTCTGTGTGTGTGTGTGTGTCTGAGTGTGTGTGTGTGTGTTTTGTGCGTTATTTTGAAACCTCAAGGGGTTATTTGTTATGCCCAAATAAATATGCAATAAATTTAATATCAAAATATTTAATCAGATATAATTTTATTATACACTCATTCTGTCTTTATAAGAACATACTGCTGCTTCTGCTGATACTTCTGCTGCTGCTATTGTTGTATATTTTTTTTCTTCTTGCTATTGCTGTTGTTGTTTTCACTACTGTATGTTTTACTCGTATCAGAGTGATTTATTAACTTGATTTTATGCCATAAACATGTTTGTGTTTTTGTTTTAATGTACTTATTTAGAGTTATTGTTAGACCAAATAATGTTTAAGAAAATTTAGCTAAATGTACATTCATACAAACAAACAAAAAAAAGTTTTGTTCAATTTAAGATAATTGTTAGAATTTAATGTTGCACTTTATTTGGTTTGTTATAAATTTGTAGCATATCTTTAGGGGTCACAAAGAAATTTATTTGTCTTACAAACATGTCTAACATAGGGAGATTGTTTTAATATGATCTTTATAATCACACAGGCCAACAGAATTGATTTGTGAATCCAAATTGATTATTAGGCTAAGGTTCGTAACGTTATATTCAGAAAGAATTGGGCATGATTAATATTCAAAGGAACAAGGGAAAAATTAACATCAACTTAATTTTTCATCGTACACAGCAGAACACAGTAGCGTCACTTATTTGATTTTTTTGCTTGACAACTTAACCCTTGTGTCACCTGTCAATTGTCAAAAACAAAGAGGAAGAAAATCAATTGAGTCATTAAGAATTGGATTGAAAATAGTGAAAAGATGTGCTCATATGTATGCCCTAAAGCCGAATTTCCAAATTTTGCGGCAAAAGTCAATTGTTCAATTTTAGATTTAAATATTTTTTGTAGGACTCAAAATTAAAAAAAAAATTTTCGACAGATGGTAGCCCTGTTTATATATACAAATTTGCCGATGCTGAATTTTTTTTTATAATTGGGACTATCAGCTGTGAAACAATAAAATTTTTATAATACATATTAAAACATTGCTTTTCAACATATATTTTGTATTAAAAGAAAACCTGAGAATATGGATTGTACAACACGATGTGTATATATTTAGCTGCTGTAAATATATTTGATAAATATTTGTATATGAGTAATTCCATGAAGGCGAGTGTGACCATTTTAAACACATTTTTTGTTTTAAATCAAAAATATAAAAGTCGTTACTTAAAAACAGGCTGGGGTTCACAAGGACGTCAAACTTAACGTCGTTAAATAACGGATAGACACTTTTTTATATATACACAATTTCTGGCCAGAATGGTCGTCAGAAATCTTGGTTTTAAGCAATTATGACTTTTTGGATAAGTTCTGTAAAATTTTGAGTAAAAAGTACGTAATAATTCTGGGATAACTCATTTATCAAAGTGGTTTTAATAAAAGATTTTTTAGCAAAAAATCATTCTTCATAACAAAAAACTATTTTCATATACGACGGCTGTGACTGATGGGTGTGACTGACGGGTGTGACCTAGTACGAAATATGGTAAAATTCGATGAAATAAAACTATTTATTGCTTTCACTAATAAGTAAAGTAAAGATAAGCTCATAACAAAATAATAAGACATTAAATTATTTGTTATCCGTGCTATTATAGACAGCAGACTACTCTAGCCGAGTACTTTTTTATATTCAATAAAAAGCAAAAAAGTTATATAATATTAAGAGATAGCGGATTTTAATAATAATGAGAAGGGAAATAAAAGAAACATTTCAACAAAATCATTCTTCTTAACAAAAAACTATTTTTATATACGACAGGTGTGACAGATGGGTGTGACTGACGCATGTGACTGACCTAGTACGTAATATAAAAAAATTCGATGAAATAAAACCTTTTGTTGCTTTCATTAATATAAATATAGTTAAGATAAACTCATAAGAAAATAATTTGCTCTCCGTGCTATTATAGACAGAAGGCTATTCTGGCCGAGTTTTTTTTTAAGTTCAATAAAAAGCAGAAAAGTTATATTATTTTCAGAGATAGTGCGTTTTGTTAATAATGAGAAGTGAAATAAAAGAAAATCTGGAAAAAATATTAAACATATAAAGAGGGAGAGCAGAGTGTTTAGTATTAATATATTAAAAGTATCTCTAATTTTATTAAGAGGGTTCTGTTAGCTGAATGGTTATCACATTTGACTACAAACCCTGACGTCTTGACTTTAAGACTAGTTTCAGGCAACCCCAACAACATCATGAATTTTTCTGTAAATAAATTAAGCTTTTTATCTATCTCCCACTTCAGCACCTGTTCGCTTTACACTTTGACTTTCCCAAAGAAAGTAAAACATTAATTAATTAACTGGTGGGCATTAAATGCCTGATTCTATTGCTTCAATTTATTTATTTTTTATTTTTTTTTGGTTCTAGTTTTCGAGATATACATTTTTTCAAAAAGAAAGCAGTTGCACAACAAAAGTTAATATAACAGGAGAGCGGTTTGTGCTATTCAATTAAAACATAAAAACCAAACCTCGATAGCAGTATTATCTTCAAGTCGTGCTAACATTTGTTTTTAATCTGCCCAGTAGTTTCAAAAATATCTGCGAACTTATGGCAAATAAATATATATTTTATAAAAATTTTTGTTTTTAATTCAGTCATAAGAAATAAAAACATTAAAAAGAAAATCTGTTATTTTTCTATTAGTATATAGATAAAGGAGTTTCAAACAAAACAAGACATATTTTATTAAAATTGATATACAAGTTTTGATTTTATTCACAATTAAATGAGGGAACTCAATTGACAAAAGATCACGATTTGCATACAACACTCATACGCACCCAGTAACCAAATTGCTTCAAATAAAGCAGGTTTTTACTATGAGAGAATAAAAGTAAAGCTTACACTCCTGCTAATATCGCTGCTGATTTTTGTATAGCGAGTTTTTGGTTTGGGTTATTACAATTTTGATACAAAAAGCGATTTTTGAAGCGCTGAAAATCATCACCATTTTCAGGACTAAAACTGTAAGTATATGGAACTTTCTCGCTTAAAACCCTACATTGCATAAGCAGTGTATAGTTTCTATAATATACGAGTATTTCAGCATAAACAATTTAGGGGTAAAAACGCAAAATTTCAATATGAAAACAAGGGTTTGGATGTTTGACCTCTCCGCGCTTAACATAGCGAAAACTTATTTCGCTACCTTCTATGGTTTCAATTTTATAGTCTTCTAAATTTGGGCATCTCGGCAAATTTTGAGAAAAGTTTATCATATCGAAGACTGAATAACTTTAGAACGGGTCATCGGATATAAATAAATTTGACGTTATTCGAAAGACCTCAGTCTCTACTTAATTAATTTTGATTAAAAAGGACATAGTTTTCCAAAATAAGAGCCTCTGAAATACCAAAATATCCTTTATCCTTAAATATCCTGAAAAATGGTATTTTAATTTTCTTTATTTTTCTACAGAACGTAGCCAACTGGTATATCTTTATTGTGTACAATTTTCAAGATGGAATCAAATCAGACTCAAGAAATAAAGTTTTTTCTTTATGATAACTCGATAATTTCTATGAAAATTATATAAGAAATAATAGTAAAAACAACTATTTAAATACATTGGAATTTTAACTTTGTACCGCGTTATCAGATTTTAGTAATTTGAATATCATTTGAAAGACTCAAGCACACTTTTAGTAAATAAAAGACACGGACATCCCAAATGAAAAAATTTTTTTGATCCTTAAATATACTGAAAAATTTTATTTATTTTCCCTAGTATTTTTTTTTTGCAGCATATAGCAAACTAATCTGTCCTCATTGTGTAAAAAATACAAATCGAGATTTTAGGAAAGAGTATGGCTACGGTTGTTTTTATTGTTATTGCTTACACAATTTTCGTAAAAATGATCGCGTTGTCATAAAGAAACAACTGTAAGTTTTAAATTTGTTTTCAGCCCATCTTGAAAATATTACACAATAAAGACTTGTCCGTTGGCTATATTTCGTAAAAATTCAAAGAAATTAAAATACCATTTTTCAGGATATTTAAGGATAAAGGACACTTTGGCATTTTAGAGGCACTTGTCGCAGGCAACTCTGTTCTTTTTAAGCAGTACTCATTAAGAGGGGACTGAGATCTTTCGAATGTCATCAAACTTATTTATATCCGATGACGTGTTCTAAATTCATTCAATCTTCAATATAACGAACTTTTCCCAAAAATGGCCGAGGTGTACACAACAGTAGAATATATACATATGTCGAATTTCATCAAAAACGGAGAGGACAAAAATTCAGACCGCGTCCAAAATTTTCGTTTTTACCCTGAAAGAGATTTCACATCGTTTAAAGTGAAAACCAGTAACAAGAGATAATTCTTATTTTGATGTGACCAGCTAAGTGAAGAGCTGGAGGTCAACGCTCAAGTGCATACTTTTGTAGTTCTTATTGTAAAATTCAAAGTAATGTCATAGTCAGTTTTGTGTCAGATTGGGATAGTCTTGTTTTCTAATTCATAGAAGTTGGTTTGAGTAGTTTTTCTCTGCAATAGAAGATTAAAAAAAAATTTGGCAACCAGAATGTCCTATTGCTGGCTTATTATGACCCTTATTTTCTTTCAATTGCTTACGTACTTGTTTATTTGTTCACTCTAATATTATTGTTGCCTATGTTATTTCAAATGTTTTAACGTTTTTTTTTCGTTATTTAATGATTTCACTTTGTCCACTTATTTTTTTGTCTTTGTGCCCATTTCTATTTTTCCTCATACTTCCGGCAATTAATCACTTTCAAGTGAAAATTCTTTCAAATAAACTGTAAATTACTTGACAAAAGTATAAGACAGAAAAATATTTCTTAGAAAGTTGGGGAGGAAAAAAAGAAATAATAATAAATACAAACTTAAGGGGTTGTTGCTGTTTATGTACGTGTTGTTATGTATATTCTTTTGTTCATTCAAGCACTAAACGGAAACGGATATGTAAATGCTTTGTGTATTATAAATGATGGTGCAGGTATTTTTTAATAGTTTCTCCAATAAATATTTGCCATGTTGAAGTGAATGAATGTTTCTGTGTCTTAATAATGCCGTTAACCCAAATTGTTCCTCAAACACTCATTTAAAAACGCGTGCACAGAAACATGTCCATAATTTCATACACACACACATGCGACATTTAAGTTGCAAACGTACATTTTTAATTTATATATGTAGCTTGCAGCAGAAAACTGAGTAGATTATTTAAATTTGTCATAGTGATTGTAGCAAAAATTTTATCTAGAATATTTAGTATTCTCTTTAGTTAATTTTATGTATCAATTTTGAATTACGAGGCTTGCTATGGAGCTCTAAAGATAGAAGTAACTGGCGTTATTATCGCTATAGAGTAGTCTTGTAGGTTTTCTACTTCATTCTCAATTTGAATAAAAATCTCCTAGAATCCGCCATTACATAAGGTAGCTGTCATGAAATTCGTGTTATACCCATAACTCAGGACACTTCACCAAACACTATATTCTTTCATATAGTCTATTTTCTTAACGTACTTTTTAACAGAATTTTACATATCTATGACGTACAGTGGTGAAAACTGCAAAATAAATGGAAAGAAAAAAATTTTCTATTCGTTCTCTTGTTCCTTGGAATATTAATGATGCCCAATTCTTTCTGAATATAACGTTACGAACCTTAGCCTAATAATCAATTTAGATTCACAAAGCAAATACGTTCGCAATAATCATATTAATAAACAATTAGCTACTGGCTTGAGCTTTTCACATGTTTACATGTTCATATACACTTAAGTATAAAATCAAACCAAAAAAGTTTGTCTTGAGTAGAACAAAAATCAGAAAAATGGGAGTGAAGAAAAATAAACCGATGGCAACGCTGGGAAAGTGCACTTTAATATCAACTTGAGAGTGATTTAATTCCCGTATTCAATTTTCACAAAAAAGTTGTATATATAAGAACTAGATTCACATTCAACAGAGCCACCTGACAAGTGGTGATAAGCAAATACACGTGAGCACTGACGATGAAAGTGTAGCGACTTCCGAAAGTGGCGCTATTCTGTTCTGCTGTGTACGTTGAAAAATTAAGTTGATGTTAATTTTTCCCTCGTTCCTTGGAATATTAATCATGCCCAATTCTTTCTGAATATAACGTTACGAAACTTAGTCTAATAATCAATTTAGATTCACAAAATAAGCCTTATTTTATGACAATCTATGAATATATATTGATTTTAATCATAATAAAGTGAAATCACCTGATCACATAATTTTTTACAAATAACAAGGTTTTTGCAACTGATTCTGGTAGAAGTCACTAAAATAATAAATACGTATATCGGCGCTTTTGAACATTTACAACCGGTATTTCTTTTATGAGGAAATTTCGTCCCTTTTGCACATACACGCAAAGAAAAAATATGGTTGAGGCAACCATAACCGAAGAGCAACATACTATGATTGAATATATGGTTGAATTTATAGTTTAAAAACAAACTGTTTTAAATATAATATGGTTAAACACAACCATACATGCATGGTTCCAAAGAACCATATATATGGTTCAAAATTGCAATATATGGTTTTAGTTAACCATATATATGGTTCAAGACAACCATATATATGGTTCAAAATTACAATATATGGTTTGAAATAACCATGTGGTTCGAGAAAACCATATATATGTTTCAAAATTACTTTATATGGTTTAAATTAACCATATATATGGTTTGAGACAACCATATATGGTTAAAATTTTATTATTTTTTAACTGGTCGGTGTGTGGAATCTCAAATAAAAAGTGTTCTCTATTCTCACATAGATATATTATGTACATACATATTTGCTGACACATGTTTTATTTACAAAACCATTTAGTTTTAAGATATTGCAGTTTTTCAGTTAAGTTTTATGTTTCAGATGCTTAAGATATTTTAACCGAACTAAGCTGCGAATGCACTAAATTGTCCGATTAAAAGAACACTTTTTTTCGCTTTCAAATGGTTTTCATCACAACATGGCCGAATATATATTGCTAGCATTTATCAGATTTTGTTATTTATAATTTTTATTATTTTTATTTTTTCAAACCAAGCGACACACAAAAATAAACCAACACCGCTGAAGCAAAACAAAAAACTGACGAAAAAGCATTCAACCAAGGGATGGAACCAAAACTTTTTTGGAAGCAGAGAGCCATGTGTATTTTGTAACCAAAGCTTGATTGCAAGTAAACTGTTTTAAAATAGTATGGGCAAGAATCATATTTTATTGTTATAAACCATACTGTTGTTGAATTTTTAAATATATCATTAGTGTGACTCGAATTTTTTTAATAATAATATTGTTGTGATTCAACCATGTTGCTATTAATGTAAGTGATAATATTGTCATGATTTAATGTAAGCATGAGTTTTTTGTCGTAAACTAATTAAGGTTCACAATTCTTTAAAACAATAATAACTTATTTGATACAACCATAAGCTATATCGAGAAACATGGCATTGTTGACTCAACCATGCCACAACCATATCTTTTCTTTGCATGTAGTTATACGGACTTGGCATAGAATATCTTGTAGTCCTTACGTTTAAGATGTATGATGTGTTCAACAATTTTATGTAAAATACCACGAGAAACATTTTGTGCAACAATTAAGGCCGCTATTATGCCTCTGAAGGGCAGTTTTTTGCCCCTTACTTATTTATACGCTAAAAACGTATACGCCGAAGAGATAGAGGGCTAAAATATTGTTACGTTTTTAGTCCTTTACATAAAAACGGGTTTATTATTTTCACAGGATTCGTTGAATTGCAATAAAATAAAACACGGATATTTATTTTACAAATAAATTCTCAGTAACACTTTAATTATTACTTTAAAAACACGTACAACTAAACGCGATGTACACACTAACTATTCTTGGCGATGTTTACTCGTCTAAGTTTAAAAACACACTTCTCTATGTCGTCTGGCAGCCTCCCCTTATATAGTCGTTTATAAAACCTTCTGGTAACTTCGCTAACTTTCTGGAATGTAGTTGTCTCTTTTTATCTATAAGTATACGGCATGATCAATTGGTTTTGCTATGGAGTAGTGTATGTGCGTGTGTAGATGCATGAGATTTTTCTTCTGTTTGTTTACCTTCGCACACACACATACTCTAATGTTTGCAACTGAAACAAATTACGCTGTTATCAAGTTTACATCTCTTGCAGCTGATGTTGCTTAAGTTTAATATCACTGTTTGTAATTGCAATTAAGCAGTCTCGAATAATCTTGTAGGTTCTAGCTACCGTTTCCTGAAGATTCCGGAAACTTCCATTTTCCGTTATTTTTGAATTCTATTGACAGTTGTCGAGTGATTCCAAGTTTAATTGTGGTACTTGGTTGCCAGGTTTTGATTTTATTACATTACATAGGCAGTGTTGTATTTAGTGGTACCAAATACAGATTACCATCACAGCTGTTATTTTTATGTCGTTATATTTGAATCTGCATTTTTCATTTCGTAACAATATTCTACAAAAATGTTAGTCATGTTATTTTATATAGAAATGCTGAACACAGCTGAACACAACCTCCAAAAGGGGAAAAATTTAACTCCTCCTAAAATAAATAGCAGATGTAGGCTTTCAAAACGTCGATACAAGTATGTATTTTATTTTTTAGTGACTTCTACCCCAATCAGTAGTACAAACCTTGTTAAGAGTGTAAATATTCGCAGTTTTGCAAAAATGAGATGACTTCATTTTATTATGCATAAACTTAATATTTATCCAGCCATATTTATGAAATAAAACTTATTTTATGGGTAGTAGATGTGGCTTTATGACCAGTTAATTAAAATGGCAAGTTTTTGCTATTTTCAATTTTTTTATAAATCTAAAAAATAAAAATTTCTTAATTTCGCATAAAAATACATATTTTTTTATCATTGCGGTGTGAATAATTCCGAAAACATGAAGTAAATAAAAAAATGTTTAAACGCCTTAAAGCTAATTTTATTCCAAGTTTTCTTGTGTTTTTTGTAATAAAATTGGACTACGCTTTCCCAAGTTATGATGAAATCAGTGTAGCAGCCATAGAGGACCATAACACATCAAAAAATATAGTGATGATTAAAGGTAATGACAAAAGTTTCATTATGTTGCATAGTGTAATTGATATGTATTTATTACCATATTCTGCCATTGGCTCCACTGTGCAGTTTTATTTAAATGACAAACAATACGCTAAAGGAATTTGACATTTGAGTAGGCCTCTTTGTAAAACGTCATTACAGGGACATTTTTATTAGTTTGAAATAATAATAATAATAATGGTGCTGAAAGACAAGCGCAGCAAAAAGAAATAAATGAATGAAAAAAAGAAAAGAAAAATTAAATGAGAAAATTACATGGCTGTTCACTGTTTGCTTTATCAAGCAGAGGGGTAATTTTTTGCCATCCATCAGCTCCTTATAAATAAATGGTAGTTGGGCTCATTTAACTTCTTGTTTGTGATCTTTTTTATTTATATATTTTTCTTTTGCTGGTTAAATGTGACTTTGAGCTGTAGAACTATAACTACAACAGCCTATAACAAATGTTATCAGGAATAATTTTCTTAGTTTAATTGTTTGCAAGAATTAGTATGTGTATAAGTGTTTTGCTGCCTTTTAAAAAGTTATAGCTAAAGCTTCTAAAGTAACTTTAAGTTATATGTTTTGTTTATCCGAAAAAACATTTTAAAAAATTGCTTTAAAATAAGCATTAAAATGGCGTTGTAAATAAAAAAATTACGAAACTTTCAAAGACTTAGGTCGTAGTATAAGATAATAGCCTAATTATAAGATGATAATTTTAGCATAAGACGGTTTTATTATTTTAATACTATAGTTGTCTTAGAAGGCGATATTCTATATATAAGTATAACACTTTAGGATTAGTTTAAGAGTTTAAGCTTATATTAAGACAATATTCTTAGTATGAGACTTTAGTCTTCGTATAACATTTTGGTATAAATATAATTCTTAAAGTTATTTGATGAATTTAGTCTCAGTATAATAATATTTCAGTATAAGTCTTTGGTCTTTCTCGTTATAAAAATTTATTCTTAGTACAAGATTTTAGTCCTAGTATAAGAATAAATATATTTATTGCAAGAGAGTTATATCTCAGAAAACATGATTTTTGAGTTATGACGACTTTAAAGTTAGTGTAACTTTGGTATACAATTTAAGCCTTAGTATAATACCCCAGTCTAACTATAAGATTAAAGTAGCCTTAGTGCAAGATTTAGGTCCTAGTGTAATATAACTTTAGTATTAGTGTAATATTTTAGGCTTAGTAAAAAAATTTTGCATAAAATACATATATAAATATATGACTTAAGTATATGGAAAAGATTTTAATGTTAATATAATACATTACTACAAATAAAGACTCATAGCCAGCCTCAGCATTACAATTTAATATAAATATGGGACTTCAGTCATGGTAAATGAGTTTTAACTTTATATTTATAAAGCTTTTGTCTTGGCATAAGTCTTTAGTTTTTGTATAAAACTTAAGTGTGGGCATTAGACTAAATTCCTAGTATAAGACTTTAGTCTTAGTATAAGATTTAAACCTTTGTATTGTGGCTTTAATTTTAGTACAAGATGCTAGTCTTAGTATAGGAATTTTGTATGGTACCTTATTAATAATAAAAATCTTTAGCCATATTAAAAGACTCTTTCTTATATATTAGGATAAAACTTTAGCCTTAGTTTAAGATATAAGCCTTAGTATAAAACTTTATTCTTATTATAAAACATTATTTCTAGTATATGACTTTAAAAGGCAGTATAAAACCAAAATTAGTATAAAATTGTACCTTCGTATAATACTCTGGCGCAAATAGATTTTTTAATTTTAGTATAAAGCTTTAGTCTAAATATATTACTTTAGTCTTAGTGCAATACTTTAGTCTAAGGATATATATTTTTTATATTTTTTATATATAACTTACAGGAATCAAAATAATTTGTTCTTAGTATAACAGTTTAGTATTTAAAAAGGCTTTTAACTTTAGAATCTTACTGCTGTCTTAGTTTCCACTCACTTAAAGATATTGCAAAGCTATTATTGCACTCATTTATTTTATGTTAGGGAATGAATTCAAAATAAGAAGCTTCACTAATTATTAGAGATAGTGATGTTAGAACACTTTGCACTAAAATTAATTAATTTAATTTAAAAAAAAGCAATCTTCAATTTATTGCATTTTTTTCTAAATTGTTTGTAATGTAGAAATTTTGCACTAAATTTAGTGTAAAATTTTTCAAAGTATAGTGAGAGTACGTTCATATGCATGTTTTAAATGCTGGTTAATATGTTGCACTAATTGAGTGCAGATCAAATATTTACACTAAATTTTGGTTTAGTGATACTGAAAAAATCAGCACCACCACTAAATTTTTCTAGTAGTAGTGAACAAAAAAAAACCATTATCACTATGCCAGTGAAAAATAGTGCAAAATATTTTTTTTCCAATTTTATTTTGATTTAGTGCAATGCTAATTTCAAACAACATTTAATGTTACCCTAAACTATGATAAGTACATAAGGCTTTTGTCTAAGTATAGGACTTTTGTTATAAAACTTTTCCTGTTTTAGGGCTTGTGGTAGTATGAAAATCATTAGTCTTAGTATAGCACTTTATTGTTTGTATAACCGTTTAGTTTTATTATTAGACTTTAGTCGTGGTGAAGACATTTAGTTTTAGTATAATACTTTATCCGTAGACTCTATTCCTTTTAAAAAATTTAAGTCTTTATTATAAGTATAAGACCTTATTAGCAGTATACAACTTTGTATTTGTAAGGAACTTATTTAATAATATAGAACCGTAGCTTTACTAAAAGACTCTTACGTTAGGATAAAACAGAAGTCTTACTATTAGACATTACTCTTATTATAAAACTAGTGGTAGTATAAAACTATGCTTATAATAAAGCTTTAGTCTTAGTATAAGACTTTACTATTTGCACTAAAACTGAGCCCTAATATTAGGCTTATTTTAATATATAACTTTATACTTACTATAAGAATGGTCATAGCGTACGACTTTAATTTTAGCATTCGGCCTTAATCTTGAACAACTTCTTCGGTCTTATGAAGCAGAGACCAGAGAAGATTATATAGCCTGAGATTCAATAGATTCCAGGAGGGGAAGTATTTGTGCTATTAAAGTCGGCCTTGTATAATACTTCTGCTATAATATAAGACATTTACTTTTAAGTATAAAATACCATTCTTTTAGCAGAAAACTATATTCTGCATTGCTTAGTACTCTGTAAAATTGTTATTCTTAATATAAGAGTTTTCCTTTAATACACAATTTTTCTTAAAGTGTAATTTTGTTACATCACAAAAATGGTAAAATCTTTCTAAAAGTCTCTTCTATTTTTAATGTTTAGCTGTATTTGTAGAAACATATTGAAAAAGACGTTTGTGTTTTGTATTCATTTACTTTTTTCCCTTTTTCGTTTTATTTTTATTTTTTATTTTTGGTTTGAATGTGATTTAAGTACCGCCGTTGATTGCTATCGTGTGTGTTAGTGACAGTTTTCATTTGGTTTCTAGATACGAGTATGGCTTTTTTATTTTCATTTCTATATATTTTTTTCCAATTTTCTTAACGATATTTTTTGTTGTTGTGTTGTTAAACGTTATTTAGCAATGACAATCCTTATAAAAGGTTGATTACAAATGTACAAATGGAAAAAGGAAACAGAAAAAAAGTAAATATTATTCATATTATTTATATGTTCTTGGAGTTACCGCTGCTGAGTAATATTTAACATCTATAGTATTTTATTTTTATAGCCTCCGCAGAGAATTATTCATTATTTTTTTCAATTGTTTTCTTTTCGTCTTTAAATGGAGCATAACTGCTTGTTAAACGTCTTAGGTTTTTCATAATTATTTCTTTTTATGTTGTATAAGCATTTGTTTCAAATAACTGAAAATTTCTGCTTTTGACAAACACAGTCAGTCTCAGAATAGAGCGTCTGGAATTGGTTACAAGTCTTTATGTGGAGTAATTAGTAATTAGAAATTTTAAATAGTATTTTTATTATATATCTGTATCGTTTTATCTTAACAACTTAAGTCGAGTTAAGACAAAATCGAGCTAGGATCTACGCTTTTTGACAATCGACACCGATTGTGTTGGTCTGGCTACTCATTGTTGAAATGTTTGGCCACGTTCCATTAATAGTTTACATATATAAGACTGACCGCCTTATTCATAAACGATTATTAGATCTAAATTTCGTATATCCAGTTTTATTGTGTACTTTAACTTTAAAAATCGTTTCTCAATAAGGCTGTAAAAATATTTCTTCAACGAAAAACAAGATGAAAGTCTGTTAAAAATTTTAACAAATTAAATTTATAACAACTTTAATAATATCGGCATTTACATTTAATACATATTGTCTACTTTAAAGATTCTACTTTTGACTTCAATACACTAACATCCGAAAATTTGCAATTTTATTAACTCAATTATGCATTCAATGGACTTTGAGAACTAAATGAATATTAAAGAATTAATTTAATTATTTAATTACATCGAAGCGACAACATCTATTAAACCATTAACAATTTACGTGCTTACAGTGCTGACGAAAACTATATGGGTTAGGCGGCAAGTACAAACGTTTTTCGGTGCTAACCAGTCAAATCGAGTTTTTTTGAAAATTTCTCATGTTTTGATTTTATATATATTTTTAATACAAATGATCAAATGACATGACATGACATGACATGACATGACATGACATTATGACATGACATTATGACATGACTTGGCATGACATGCGATAACGTACCACCCTTCACTTAATCACAAGCGAATATGTCTCAACCGGCTTGTGGTGCAGCGTCTTATGCCCTAGAGACATCAAGATTAGCCGCAGAAAACGTCTCCAACCGGTCTCCAACCTTACGTCAAATTCTCAGCTATAAGTTTTATGAACAGAAGTTCATACTCCACCGAAATCGTAGCCTGCTTACGATCCAGCACTCCATCCACTTCAGTAGCTATTAATATCTCCCTCAGTGAACCTGTGGCCTTTTTCCACTCTCTCATAAAATACCCAGCAAAATTAATACTACCGACACTATCGCCCACATTTGTTTTCTGTTACTTATTCCTCCTACAAGAGGCCCAGGAGCATCAGTACCATTGAACTATCCACCACCTCGAACATACCATTAGCAAGCGCACAAATACCAATTGACGCACCAGCAGTATTAACAAACATATCAGTCCAATTAACGCGCCTAGTCTTAGGCGAAATTTGCTTAGGATGCCTCCCTTTTTTACCGTTAGCAACCTCGCAGCCATGTCACTGCGGCTCACTTTCTTAATGGCAGCAGGCAGCCGAATAGCCTCACAGTTCGCCATATCCGACGTCTCATTGACGCTGTCCCCTTTCGGTGTTTTAACTTCCAGATGATAAGAAGAAGGAATTTCAAAAGTTGTCAGCAGCAGCAGCAGCAGAGACGCACGGTCAGGAACCACTTAGCCCGGCCTCAAGCCACTTAGCAAGGACATAACCCCGGTTGGATATTCCAAAAATCATCCAAATCTTGGGCAATACTGAAAACTCAGAAAATCCACAGCAGCAGAGCATATCAGCAGCCGGAACTTGGGCCTTCAACTTGAGACCCCTTACCTACGAAGTCTCAAAACAAAAAATTTTACACAATTCATTTTGTAATTTCCGTATAAGGCATTTACATTGCCTCGAAATCTAGTACTTACGAGATTTCAAGCAGAATCTAGACGTTTTTTTTAAACTAAATTTCCCATACAAACCGAAATCTACTTTGTCAGTAGAGTTGGACGAAATCTACTCAAAATCTAGTAATTTTATTTTTATTTTTTTTTTCTTCTACCCTGTACAATACAATGCGCAAAACAATTTACTAAATCAAACAAAAATATTTACTGGATTTTCTAAAAAAAAATATCAAACAATATTTTTGTCTGAATTCATAAAACAATTAGTCTAAAAATACTAACAAAGTAGTTAGAGTAGTTAGTTAGTTAGTAGTGGCAGAGTAGCTAGTGCGTTTAACTAAGGTCTTGTGTTCGAGACTAGTTTCAGGTAAGCCAACAACATCATGCATTTTTTTCATTTGCATTGGTGTGTTATTGTGTTGGTTGTTGTTGGACTGTTTAAGTGATGAAGGCATAGCACTAGTCACTTTGGCAGTACCGGCAGCGGGTAATACTAACACAGCACCCTCCTTCATCGGCATTGTAGCAAAACCATCGGCGAAGTAAAATAACTAATAAAATGGCTACACAACTTAAACAGCTCAATGCCTCTACTTGACACCAGAGGGGCTTGCAACACTGCTCTACAAAAAAAAACGCGCAATAGCAGGATTGTAAATGAATTAAGCTTTCTATCAATATCCCACTTCACGAACTCTTCTCTCTACACTATCCCTTTCCCAAAGAAGGTAACACATTAATTAATTAACTGGTAGGCATTAATTATCAAAGAAAAATATTTAGTAGATTTTTTGTAATATATCAAAGAAAATTTTTGTCTGGGTCATAATCCATTAAGCATTTAAGAAATTTCACTTTGTTAAATGTGTTCCATTCTGAATGTTTATCTAAAGAATCTAAGAAAATTAATGAGAATTAACGCAAAGACATTAACGAATTAATTCACTCAAAAATCTTCAGTAAACGTTTGTATGACAAAATATTTGTGTGATATTTTTCAGAAAATCCAGTAAAAATTTTTGTTTGCTTTAGTAAATTGTTTTGTTTACAATTTGCAAATATTTTTAGACAAATTATTTTATAGATTTAAATAATTTATTCACTGATACAACACGTTTTTTCCAATGAAATTGTTGATATATTTTTGTCTATATTTACAAATTTGTGTGTGTAGGTCCGTTCCTAGATAAAATATTTACTATTGAATTTCTCTACAGAAAATGAAATTTAGTTTTTTCTGTGGATGTTTTTTAACGATTTGTTAGAAAATAGCCAAAAATCACCATTACGTGGGGGAGTTAGAGGGTTAATATGTTCCACAGAAATAATTGCCTTAATATTTTCTACAAAAAAGCTGAACATAGCCTACACCTCAAGTGTAAAGGACACATTGTTTCAAGTACCATTATGCTACACGAACAGGACAAATTGCTGGAAATTTGACTCCCTAAAATAAAATTCCAATGTGATCTTTCAAAACGCCGATATGCGTATATTTTTTTTTGTCTACTCTATTGCAATCGCTTGTTAGAACCCCATAATTTTGGAAAAATTTCGAAATTGTTGTATAGTGATATTTAAAGGGAAAAAAGTGTCAAAGCGAAGTTTTTGTAAATAGAATGCTTGTTACAGCAATTTTGTATTTATTACAATTTAACGATAAATGAATAAAATTTTATGCTAATGGTGATAAACTTTGGAACAACAAAATTTTATTTTAGCTATCGTCATTTTAATTATTTCCCCGACTGTTTCTCTCTTAATATAAGAAAATAGCTCTCGTAACTATGAATTTAATTGTTGTTTTAATGGTCAGACTTTTGCACATTAAATGTTACTGCGAGGATAAAATTACTGTTTCATGTAATTACGACACCCTACAATGCATCTTAAAGGTTTTATGTGTAAAATGTTTTGTTTTTGGCATTCATTGAATTTTATAAAAAAAAATTTAGTCTCATAAAACTTGACATGGAAAACATTGTTCATATATCTCAGTGGAACCCACAATATTTATCAAAAAAAAAAAAAAAAAAAATCCAAATTCAATTGTAATTTATTCTAGAAGAGTTCTTAGGTTAAAAATTTTACTTTGGCTTTAATTATATTAAATTGTACAAATAATTTAAGCAAACATGATGAATTTTATATTCAACATTTTTTCATTTCATTGGAAGATATTTTGCTACTGGGAAAAGTTGGGCTTCACAGTAGCTATATACTATTTTCCAGTAGAGTATAATTACTAATCGACCTTTATCACTGACAAATGCAAAGGAAAGAAAATCGAATATGTTTATAATACATACACAAACAAATGTGTTTCAGATACATTTATTTAAGATTAAGGATGTCTTAAGAAAATACGCACATTTGGAAATAATGCCCGTTGTTTGCTGATTTAAAAACAGCAAAAGCGCAATGAAATTTATTTTGCAAACAACTAAGTACCTTCTCTATAAGCACACTGCAGTAACCAGATAGAAAGAAAGAATGTAAAAGAAATTAAATCATTGCTATACAAACTCATTGGAATTTAATGTCAGCTTGTATTAATAGAGGGTGTTTTAACAGAAAAAAAAATAGTTCAGAAGCAAGCGAAGGAAATCACATGATATCAAAGTGTGCAAGGACTGCTTTAAGGCATCTACGTATGTGTTTCTACATGTTGGTCCAAGTAACAGTATGTCTTTGCATTGATCCAACCAAATCTGTCTGCCATTTTAACTTGTCTGTTGGGTTTTTTCTTTTGTTTTTTTTTTTAATAATTTATTTATTGTTGGGAATTTTATTATATTTTAGCTTCAATTAAATTTTTACTTGGTTTTCAACGGCTTGGTTGGTGGCTTTTTTTATTACATTTAATGGCCACAGTTTGTTTGGAATTTTACACTTTAACTCAAAGTGTATGATATCTATACAGCTGTAAGTGCATACTCATAGATTTACTGGCTCACTCATACATATTTATCTCCAACAATACAGTCCCAGGTGTAAAAAGTAGTTGTATGGAGGCCTTATAGAAGACATCTTTATATCTTCTTTTGCATGAACAAGTTAGTACTTTATACTTGTTGTCATAGCGGGGAAGGTCTTCCGTTTACTTCCGCTGGAAGGCCTAATAAAGTCCTTGTAAAAATATTATTTAATAGAGTTTCTGTAGGTTTCTCGTTATTTTTATACCGGCTTCTGTATTTTTGATTAATGTAGTTTATTATTTCGAATTTTTTCATTTCATCACAATTAATTTCTTATATATATGGGCATTTCCACAGGCAAGTCCACTTTTTGTCACGTTCGACATTAAGTAATTAAGCTTGTATTTCCGAACCACGTAGTTACATTTTTCTTAAAGTTGTACTTAATATAGAACAACTTATTGCCTACACAGACATATAAATAACTAAAAAGGACACGTTCGTTTTCTTTGAAAAAAAAACAAGCATAATTGTTTGGTGTCGCACGTGACAAAAAAGGGAACTTTCCTGCGGAAATGCCCATATGTGTGTGGCTAAAGTTCGTGTATGTATTTATTAAGAAGAAATTGGACATAAGTCTAAGTTAATTGGCTTCAACAAAATAATACGAAAAATTAATTCTTTTGATTAACAAAATGAAAAATCTAAAAATAGAATTCTCCTTTTTTCTCCCTTTTAATAGAATCGCTTCTCTCAGGGTGAGTTGAGGCCTTCGAGAAAAAGATGTAAGTGCAGGCCTTTAAGAAGGATTAAAGTGAGAAGGCCATGCTAGTTTGACCGCTGGAATACTAAGCCACATACTAACAACACTTATACATGTTTAAAAAAATGCACATAGGACGCAGTAACAATTTCATTTATTTAAGCTATTTAATTGCATTTTTGTTCATCTTCTTGTCTGTATATTTATTTGTTTTTCTTTGTGAAACAAAAAATTTATAAAAAGCATCAGCGAATAATGAATTGAATTTTTATAGTCGCTTAACAAAAAAGAAAAAAAAAATACTGCGAGATATGCAATTTTCATTAAAACAAAGTCGTTCTAAATCAATTAATAATATTGTTTGCAGGGTACCATTGTTGCTTCTGATAAATAATTAATATTCCTAACAAGGAATTATAAATCAATGTAAAATAATCTTAAAGAGTTTTCAGTTGTTGTGGGGTATGCTTGTTTATATGCCTCCATTTCATTTGTGCTATGCTCAGCTCAAATCATCAGTAGACTTCAAAAATATATTGGAATTTTTTTTTCAAATATCATTTGAGAATTACTAAAGAGCAATCGTTGTTGATTTAGAAACTTATGTAAAAGGAAACTAAAATATATTCATATCAAATATAATTTACTTTTTGTGTTTTTTGTTTAAGTTTCTCAGCCTAATACATTTGTTTTTCTATAATTCTCAAATAATTATTGAAAGTAGTGCATAACCTTCGAATGGTTTTTGCCAACCAATCTGCCTTGTTCAGCCGGTGACAAAAAAATAAATGATTAGTTTGGCTAGCACTAATCATTTTTTTTTTTTACATTAAAAACATGAAAAAAAGAAGGGACCGGAAAGTGAACTGGAATAAAATAAGCAAAAGAAAATAGCCCGTTTTACCGTTTAGCTTTTTGTACACCAAGATTTATCAATCAAATACCCCTCCGGAATTTAACCTATAGTCACTTTTCGTAACTGAAGTAATTATAGTATTTTTATAAAATTCTACAGAGCCTTCCCTTTTACTTGGTACCGAGCTTGCTAAAAAATATTTGATACTGATATAAAAATAAAATATTTGACATAAGTATTCTTCAAAAATGTTAAGTCCTTTAAAAAGGACAACAGATAACGAAATGAACGCAGTTTGATTATGCTTTGTCTCGTGATTAATGCGAAAAAAAAAATTCGTCACGCAGTGTTATGACTGATTGTGGCTGATTGCGACTGATTGTGAGTGATTGTGGCTGATTGTGACTCACTGCGACTGATTGTGAGTGATTGTGAGTGATTGTAACTGATTGTGACAGATTTTGACGGACTATGACTGATTGTGACTGATTGTGGCTGATTATGACTGATTGTGACTGATTGTGACTGAGTGTGGCTAATTGTGACTGATTGTGACTGATTGTGGCTCATAGCGGCTGAATGTGACTGATTGCGACTGATTGTGACTCTTTGTGGCTGATTGACTGCGACTGGTGATTGTGACTGATTGTGATTGAGTTTGATACATGGCGGCTCATTGTGAGTGATTGTGGCTGATTGTGACTGACTGCGACTGATTGTGAGTAAATGTGATTGATTATGACAGATTTTGACGGACTATGACCGATTGTGGCTGATTGTGACTGCTTGTGAGTGATTGTGACTGATTGTAGCTGATTGAGACTGGTGATTGTGACGGATTTTGACAGCTTTTGACTGATTGCGACTTATTGTGACTGATTGTGGCTGATTATGACTGATTGTGACTGATTGTGGCTGATTGTGACCGATTGTGATTGATTGTGGCTGATTGTAAGTGATTGTGGCTGATTGCGGCTGAATGTGACTGATTGTGACTGATTGTGGCTAATTGTGACTGATTGCGACAGATTTTGACGGATTGGGGCTGATTACACTGCGTGACAAATTTTAAATTTTTGTATTTGGCAGTCTAGAGAAAAAATATAACCAAACTGCGTACTTTGTTTTTCATTTCATCATCTTTTGTCCTTTTTAAAGGACTTAACATTATTCAAGAATGCTTATTTTAAATAATTTTTTTAATATCTGTATCTAATATTTTTTTAGCAAATTCGGTACCAAATAAAACGGGAGGCTCTCTAAAATTTTATAAATATATTTATTTTAGTTAACCTAAACAAAAATATAAAAAAAAACTTATAAATATATATCCTTTCATATTCCATATTTTATAATTACCCCCAAAATTTAGTTATGATGATTTGCAGGTATATAGACAATCTTAACCCACAACAAAGGACCAATTTTTAAAATTCAATTGGAAGAATATCCCTCTCAATACTTCTTTCAAAGTAATAACATTCTTATGACTAGGGAACGAACAATATATATAGGAGTATTGGAGTTGCAATATAGTGGGCTAAAATGTTATTAAAAAAATTTTCACATGATGTTTTGCATACACATACGAAAAATATCTTATAACTTAAACCTAAAGCTTGTAAGTTCTACTTTAAATAAGCTATAATTAGTTAAAAAAGCATAATTAGTTACAAAATACTAGAATTTATCCAAAATGTATCTTTAGGATGCCAAGCCATGGTATCTGGTAAGGAAATAAGCACATAAAACCAATATTTAGTTTCATGTGGCTTCCCAAGTTATTGCACTAAGACCTTCAATTAGAAAATATTTTGTCTAGATGCAGACCTACAAACAAATTTGTAAGCACATACAAATATGTCTCAACAACTTCATTGAACAAAAAACAACTCCATCCGTTTTTTCTAATTCTACACAAAACAATATTTACTGAATCAAATAAAAATATTTACCGAATTTTCCGTAATATATAAAACAATATTTTTGTCTGACCTTATAAAAGAATTTTTCTAAAAATAATTACAATTTCGAAACCAAATAGTTTACTGAATCAAACAAAAATATTTACTGAATTTTTAGTAATATGTCAAACAAACTTTTTGTCTGGATCTTTGCGTAATAGGCGGACAAAAATACATAAAGGTCAGTTATTCTGATCTCAGAAAATTAAATAAACAAATTGACAAATCCTTGCAATAACAGTAAGATATCCTTATACACTCACCAATGTTACTCTACTCAAATGAAAGAGACTTTAAGGTTTTCGCTACCGTTCATGAAATATTAAACGAATAATACAAAAAATGCTGTAAATTATGCAAATATTAAACATCACTATATCTTTAAAACTATAGCTACTAGGGAAAAACTAATGATGGCATCGTAATGAGTAGATGAAAACAGATAAAAATCATATATTTTTATTTAAACAACTCTAAAATACTTTTATTTTGTTGCGTTTGGTAATTGTTCGAATAAAATTTTATCACTTTTTTTCTTGGTCGAACAGCCAAATAATTTTAAACTTTTATTCAAGTATTGGAAGGTATTAAAAAATTTTATTTGAGTAATCACGTTAAAGTCACGATTACTAATATATTCTCATTAGTTTCGACAGACATTCCATATTCAGTCTAATTTTTTTCTTACATATTATTACTTGGATTGAATTAATATAACTTTTCTTAACATATTTTATCTTTGGGCCATATTATTTTTGTCAGATTTATACAGGGTTAATGGGTATCACAAAAATGTAAGCCTTAATATTTTCTGCAAAATTTCTGAAAATACCCTACACTTCAGGTGTACATAACACATAGCTTCATATACCGATATCCTGCACAAAAAGTCCAAATTGGAGAAAACTTTAACCGCCCCTAAAATAAAGTTGACAGTAATGGTTCAAAATGCCACCACATCTATATTTTCTTGTCTCCTCTAATAGAAGAATAGGTTGTCAGAAGCTCATAATTTTTTTTCGTGTTGTCAAGTGTTTTTAATGATTACTCTATTATAAACTCCTATAAATAATGAGCTTCAATTTTTAATTTTTTGAAGAAGAGGAGAAGAAAGGTACCAAGAAAAGCGTAAAGTATGGGAAAATCCTTTTCATTGAAAACTTAGTTATAAAATTTTGCACAATAAAATTTAAAAAGGAACTTAACACAAGAACTAAACAAAAAAGTGAATATAAATAACTATCAAATGAAATACAGCGCTAAGAGTGACAGTATGAATTTATTGAAGGTAAATTATATTGAACTCTTGACTGCAAAACACCGTCTTTGGTCGAGTGGTCTACGCGCAAAAGAAATCTGACGAGATTAGCGGGAGCTATCGAAACATGTCTGTTCAAACCTCCGCGCAGTAAAATGTTTCTTTGTCTACCTGCTTCACATTTATCTCTAATAAAAATATAATTTATTTGAAACATTAAATTAAAAACGTGCTCAATCCAAAATAATTAAGGCCCCAATTATGATTCACAACTCAACTAGGTTGCTACGATCCAACTCAACCATATTTTTTGTATTATGATTCACAACTAATTTTAGTTGTCTTCGAAAAAAGGTTCTTATCTATACTCTCTGTTTTTTGAAACCATAGTAGCCATCACAAAATATTTTAAATATTTTTAGTTTTGGCCTCACTATTTTTTCTTGAGATTTTATATTTTATAGATATGGCAACAATATGGGTTGAGAAATGGGATAGATTGGCGCCTAAAAGTACCATTTTAAAAGTAAATAAAAGTAACACAATAGTCGAAATAAAAACCAAAAACACAACTGAAACAACTGCTTTGATGAAGTTGTATTCCATAATAAGAATTTGACAACTACGACTCAACTATCAATTTAGTTGTGAATCATAATAGTGGCCTAAATTTCGTTGAATATAAGCCAGAGGCAGGCAAAGAGAAAACTTAATAAATGAGAAATAGTTTGTTGTTTAAGTGTGTTGGTGTTTAATTGCTTTGTTGATAGGTACAACTGGCTGTTGTGTTCTTGTTGTTATTTATTTTGATTGCTTGTATTGTGTACAAATAAATTGTCGGCTATTTAGCCGACAAACATCGTGAGCCATGACAAGTATCGCCTGCCTCTGATATAAACCTATAAAGTTCGACTAAAACCCACAACTTAAATAAAACATATTTATATTGAAGACATAGGCCCCTATTATGATTCAAAGCTAAATTGATAGTTGAGTCGTAGTTGTCAAATTCATATTATGGAATACAACTTCATCAAAGCAGTTGTCTCAGTTTTTTATCAGTTGTGTTTTGGTTTTTATTTCGACTATTGTGTTACTTTTAATTACTTTTAAAATGGTACTTTTAAGCGCCAATCTATCCCATTTGTCAACCCATATTGTTGCCATATCCATAAAACATAAAAGAAAAAATAGTAAGGCCAAAACTAAAAATATTTAAAATATTTTGTGATGGATACTATGGTTTCAAAAAACAGACAGTATAGATAAAATAACCTTTTTTCGAACATTTTTTCGAAGACAACTAAAATTAGTTGTCAAACATAATACAAAAAATGGTTGAGTTGGGTCGTAGCATTGACAACTCAACCTAGTTGAGTTGTGAATCATAATAGGGGCAATAATTTTCTACCTGCTTCAACTTTTGTTCGAAAATTACTTCTTGAGCAATATAACATCCTAACAACCTTGATTTCATGACAAAAAAGCAAATCTTAAATATCTTTAACCTTAATTGTCCTTCTTTCTTTCTTTTTTTAAATACATATTTCATATTAAAAACTTTTCCAAAAACACTCATAAAAAACTTAAAACTACAAACACTAAAATGTAGGAAATGCTTGTAAATAATTGCCTTGATATTTTATTCAACTGTAAGAGAGTATAAAAACAATCACAGAAAGGCGGGAGAAGCAGAGAACGAGAGTGAGGAGAGTGTGATGGCATGATATCACTAACAATCTAAATTTTAAATCAATAAACTAAGACGCCAAACTGGCGGCGAATAACAAAAAAAAATTTTGTTTTTTTTTCATTGTAAAATTGGCGTCATAGTTTTTTGTATTTTATGGTGGTTGATGTTTTTTTTTTTTGTTTGTTATTGTTGCTGTTGCTCTTGTTGCTATACACCACATTCAAAAGAACATGTTGAAAGATTGACAACAAAAAAAGTTCTTGCATTTAGTTTTCATAAACAAATGACTAAGCGAAAGTACAATTTTGTGTTCATTGTCCTTTTTTTTGCAGAATTGTTAAACATAAAAGAGACTCATATAAAGAGCATAAGTTTGTAGAGAAGAGAAAGAGAGAGAGAGAGAGAGAGAATGAGAGAGATATTTAAAGAAATTAAGGACATTGTACATTAATTGCTTAAAGGCTGTGACTACTGGGACATGGGGTAAAATGTAATTTATGTATAGCTCTTCCATATTTATTATTAATAACATCTATTATAAATAGCGTTTTTAATTTAATTATAATTTGATTATACACGTATAATTTGTTCTGAGAAAATACAATTGCATGCCTTCGTCATATAAATTCATATAGAGCAGGTCACAATTGTTAGTTAGGATAATCCTGAAGTTGTCGATATGAGGTGTAATGATAGAAAAGGTGTAAATAATTTAGGTTTTCTATGTGGGTCAATTGCAATCAAAACGTATAAAAAGCGTTTCAGTTGTTTAATTGTTAAAGTTTCTTAAACTTACCCTATATACTCTGCTCGATTTTCGAGAAAAATTTTGCTTTTAGACTCGGCAAAAAAAATTTTTTTGTTAAGTTTTGATAAGGAATACCAGGATTTCTGTCTTGTCCTTCATTAACCATTTGAACGGTTTTAAACTTTTTGGGTAATATTTTGTTGATATTAAAAATTTGTTTTTGGCGTTCCGTTAAACAATTCAATGCTTGTGCTTAGTAGAAAAGGGGAAGTGGAAATTTATCGATATACATATATATCGATTTCGATATTTTTTTAAATATCTATCGGTATTGATAAAATATCGATATTTCGATATATGTATATTTTTCCAGCAAAATGCCATGTTTTTGTTACTCTTGAAAAACGACTTAGTGATGCTTGTAGGTCTACTTGAGTAGATCAGTTTGCCATTTTTAAAAATTGCAGTACATCCTCAAAATCAGAAGTTATCGATAAAAAAGCGATTTTTTAGGACTTCAAGGACAAAAAAATTTGTTACTGCGTTATTTCTGCGCCGATTAAAATTTTTTACACGGTGTCGTATAGAGGAGGCCTTACGCTTTCCGTGTATATTTAAAAGTTTTTATTTTGACTTATATTTCATGACAATATCATTAAAAGAAAGTCTCCTTAAGTTATGAAAATCGGTTGGGAACAAAGTTACAATTTTTTTAAATAAAATTTCAGTGTAAAATTATACATCCAACACATTCCCAGTGCATTTTGGGACTGCTCACAAAATAAATGATATACAATGACTAGCTGCTAAACTACTCGTACTGTTTAAATTTATTTCAAATTTGGCATATCAATAACAGAGGGGCTACACTTGCACAACGACTCTACAGTGGGCTAAAATGAAATGCAGCACACGTCAAAAACTTAAGAAGTCTTGTAACGTTAGGATATGTGTATGTAAAGTTTCACAAGAATCGGTTTAGAAGAAGTTGTTGAAAAATTATATTTACTTTGAATGGGCGTGGCGCTGCCCACTTTTTAATCGTGATGTAGTATTCAAAGAGAAGCTTAATGTGTGCGCAAAGTTTCATAGGAGTCGGTTGACTAGAAGTAGATGAAAAGGCATGAGTATTTACTTCGTATGAGCATGATCCCGCCCACTTTTCAACGGCACCAATCTAGAAGTAAATTTATTTAGATAAAGAGAAAAAAATCCGAAATCTGTTTATAGATGACGGAGTTTTGAGAGAACATCCATAAAAAAATACGTGACGAATTGATAACCTTTCTCCTTTTCAGGGCTCCCTACACTAAAAGTGTAAGGCAACCCTGTCTGTCTGACTTTTTTGTCTGTCTGTCTGTCTGTCCGTCTGTCTGTCACAGGCTGTTTTCTCGAAGTAAACTCTTGAATTTTTTAAAAACGCTAAAACTAAAAAAATTCCAAAATTAAAAAAATTTCAAAACGAAAAATTGCCAAATGAAAAAAAACGCTTAAAGAAAAAAAAGCACCAAAATTAAAAAAAATCGCTAACACGCAAAATATCACCAAAACTAAAAAGATCGCCAAAAACCGAAAAAAAGTCATCAAAACGAAAAAGACCTCTACAAAATAAAAAAAAATCGCTAAAACTAAAAATACCATAAAAAAACTAAAAAAATCACCAAACATAAAAAAAATCACCGAAACGAAAAAAAATAGAAAAATCAACAAAAAAGTGTCAAAACAAAAAAAAATTGGAAAAACTAAGAAATCTGAAAAACCGCAAAAACCCCAAATCCCCAAAAAACGGCAAAACTAAAAAAAGCGAAAAAATTAAAATACATCGCTAAAACTAAAAATATCGTCAAAAAGCGTAAAAAACGTTAAAACAAAAAAAAACGCAAAAATCAAAAAAATACGCCTAAACTAAGAAACTCGACAAAAAAATAAATTGCAAAAACGTAAAAATCGCCAAAAACGAAAAAAAAAATCGAAAGAACGAAAAAAGTGCTATAAACAAAAAAAAGCTAAAACTAAAAAATCACCAAAAAAACCGAAAAAAATCTCCAAAACCGAAAGAAGTGTCAAAAAGTGAAAAAAACGTTAAAAACGCCAAAACCAAAAAATCGAACAAGCTAAGAACATCGGCAAAAACAACACAAAAATGCAAAAAACAAAAAATTGTTAGAAAAAATGAAAAAATTCACGAAAATTAAAAAAGCGCCAAAACCAAAAAATCGCAAAAAACAACAAAAAATACTTAGAGAATAAAAAAACTAAAATTACAAAAAAAAAAAAAAAAGTGCTGTATTTTAAGGCATGGCAAACAAAATTTTCCGGTTTTAGAAACTACATTAATATGTCTTTCATACTAGGAGGTGACCGGCACAGCTTTGTTTTTTTCATAGAGGCCGGTCGACCCGCTTTAATGCACAGTATTTCAATATTTTATGGACGATTTTTTTAAACTTTATTACCTTCTCACAGTAATTTCAATGCACGACTTTTATTGAAAAGATGGTCAAGTCATATTTGCTCTAATTGCACAAATGCATATACAAATATATTCAAGTATGCACATGATTTTAATACGCGCTAAAATAAATTTCCCCAAGGTATCGTAGAGCAATACCAAACATGTTCATGCAATCTACGCAGACAGTTTTATATGCAAGCTAATGCAAACACAGAACTATATATGTAAATTAGGATAGTCGGTAAAAATTCAATTTTCTTGGACGACCAAAAAAAAAACCTTCCTTTTGATAAAAAAAAATATGAGTTGAGTTTTTTCTTTTTTTAAACAAAACGAACACGTAATTTTTAATAAATTTGTATTTATTACAAAATTCCTCTTAAAATAGACGAAGTTGAGAAAAAGTGATAAAAGCGGTTTTGTATGAAATAAAATTCTCTATGAAAAAGGTTTTAGTTGACTTTTTCATAAAGTTCATATTTATGAAGATATTTTCAATAATAAACTACATATATAGTGACCAATTTAAGGCCTATAATTCTTTTTTTCTCATTAAAAAATGAACTTAGGTCGGATGGCGGCAGGTGTTCTTTTTGTTAAAAAAAAGGGAAAATCCATTTATAATTTTTATCAACGGGAACGTTTCTTTGGGACATCCGGATAATTTCATTTTTTAACGACCACCTTAATGTGCATACACAGTTTTAAACACGTATTTGTAAAAACATATGTGTTCAAATCAAGCACTCAGATCGTTTTATATACATATAAACACTCATAGACATAAAAGCATGTGTACGTAAGAGCACAAGTGAATAGATATGCATGTACACATAATTAAAGTAAGTATGTTCTTGATGTTGTTTTTATTTCTTAGTACACGAATGAATTATAAACGTTGCAAAAAGTAATTTACAGCAAGAAACGAAGACCTTTAAACACGAAAAAATTCCATTTTGATAAACGAGGATACAGTGAAACATGCAGCCAGATATTTAAACATGTTGTATACGCGTTCATTGAAATGTAACGGTCACATAGGCCAAATTACTTATACAGACACACACACACACCCCCCCCCCCCCCTAAAAGTATGTTATGTTTTAACACAAATTTGAAAAATATGCAACAGCAGAAAAAATATTCATGTACAAGCAGTCATTAATGTGTATGTGCGTATACTATTTATTTTTATTGAATGTAGTTGTATGTGTTTAAAATATCTATTTGTTTTGGTGAGTGTTTGTATACATTGTGCGTCTGGCCGGCTTGTATTAGAGAGACAAGTAAACTAATTGCATTGGCACGCGTTAAGTAAACTTAATGAAATTTTCTTAAGACTTGTATTAAATGCAAACAGCTGCAATTTAAAACAAACATCTAAATGGGCATGCACATGACTACCGACATACGAATATTATTAGTAGTTTGTTTTAGCTATTAGGTTTATCTATGTATATTTGCGTGTGTGTTTGTCTTTAGTTATAGCTTTGCCTTTGTATACATGTTGTTGATTACAAAATGATGAAACCATGTTCATTTAATGAAAATGTATTAGTTTAAAGAAACTTAGCTTAACCAAATGAAATTAAGATGTTTGAAGCCAGACAGGATGTTAGATGAATATGAAGTTTAGTAGGATATTTTTTTTTTAAATAGTATGGGGCAATACTTATGGGTAATATTTTAGCAAAGTGTAATAACACTATACAACACAAAACAATTTGTAGCATCGTTATAACCACTAGTTCTGGCAGAGGGTTCTGACAAGATATATATATATATATATATATATATATATATATATATATATATGTACGTAAGTCGGTGTTTTAGTAGTGTACATCTTGGATTATTTTCGAGGGAATTAAAATTCCCCCATTTAGAACACCAGGCATAGGTAATCTTGTAATCCATACATTTACTGCCTGTCCCACGATGTCGAAAAGTCGACTTCGTGCTCATATTATATTGAAAACAATAATAACAAATTTAAATTTGTTTTTGTTTTCAATGAAAATATGAGAACGAAATTGACTTGTCGACATTGTGGGATAGGCAGTTAAAATATTTGCTGTATGGGTCTTATTGTTTCTTTATACAAAACGAGACAGAAAACTTTCCTTCAGCGGCGATATAGTGGGCTAAAATATTTGCCATAAGATTCTACTATAAGTCTTTAAGGACATTGAAGCTCCAGACTCAGTTTTAACGCCAGAAATCATATATAACTTAAAATGTTTTTAAGGAATCATTTCGTACTTATTCACATTTAGTACTCAGCATAGGAAATTTTGTAAGACTCGCATTTAAGGTATAAAATATGTGCAGCCCCTTTATGTGTAAAACACCACGAGAAACATTTTTGAGGAACATTTTAACCTTCTAACTCTTCATTGCATCGATCTTTCTGTCTCTTTCTTAAAATAAAGGGTGAAAAACTCCCCTTCTGCAGCGATAAAGGTTCCACTAAAATATTTGCCATAAAATTCTACTATAAGTCTTTGAAGACGAAACCCAAGCTCCAGAAATCATTCAAAACTGAAAATATGTTTAAGGATTAATTTCATATACGTTCACAATTAGTATGCAGCATAAAAAATCTTGTATGCCTTGAGTTTATGGTGTAAGATATGTTCAGCTATTTTATGTAGAATGATACAGGGAACATATTTTGAAAACATTTCAGTACGCTATATCGCCACTGAAGGGGAGTTTTTTGCCCCCTTTTTTTGGGAAACGGACAAAACGAGCCATACAGCGAAGACATAGAGGGTTAATATGTTTCACAAAAATTTTTCTCGCGGTGTTTTACATAAAAGCGTTGAGCACGCCTTATATCTTATCTATAAGGCTTAAAAGATTTCCTATGATTCTCATTTGAAATGGGGGTTTCGTGTCCGTTGAAAGTATAGTAAAATATTTCATAAAATACCCGACTAGAAGTTTTCATGAAAACCAATTTGGGATCTAACTGGGATCCCCATTGCGATGTAAAGCAGAAACGTATTTGGGACCCGATTAGTTTCCTATGCGGAAATATCAAAATCTTGCAAAAATTTGCTCAAACCGGAAAATAGCAAACTCTAATATTGAATTCAAATTGCTCAAGCTATGCAAAGGACAAAAGTAAGCAACAATCACTTCTATTGAAGATGAGCGAAAAGTACGACTAACAAAGCTTTTTGTTAGATTTTCCCAATAGTTGCCAATAGTTTCCCACTTGGGACGAACTTATTTGTAGATGGGCTATCCCAGCAATTTTCCGGCCAGATCCCAAATGGGATAACCCTTTAGATCTTGCCACATTTCTTCCCAATCAGGACCCAATATGAGTATTGGGAAAATTTCTAGTCGGGTAAACGCATAAATTTGAAAATGAAAACTATTTTAGCATAATTTAATATATTATAAATAAATATACATAAGACTTTATGTGTTAAAAACGAAGAATGCAAATATTGTTCATATTCTCTTCATACCAAATGGGTGTCCGTAAAGCATGCTGTTGATATTCCACATTAAGGAAGTATGAATTTTTCCAAAAACTTTTATCGGTTTTACAATATCTGCATTTACTTCTCTTATTTCACACATTAAAATTTTTGCAAATAATAGAAATTTTTTTTTTTAATTTTTGTTGTCTGCAGTTTTATGTATTGAGCGTTATGTTTTTATAGTACGCTTCATTACTCAGTTTAATTACACTTAAATAACAGCGGAAAAGTTTTGCGAACTTTGTTAAACAGTATTATATTGCAACACGTTTCCTCAATCAATCCTGCTTTTTATCAAAAAAAGTATTGAGTGTTATCCATATCTTTTTAATTTAATTGAACATTTTTTACGTATAAATAAGGAGTTTATGGTAAAACTCATCGAAGATTATACATCTGAATTGTTTTAAATTCAAAATTTAATGTGTGTTATGAAAAAATATTGAATTGGTAAGAAAATGTATTGAGCGTTACGTTAAGAAAAATTTCTAATATAATTTATTTATAAATTTTTGGACGTAACAAAAAGATAATAGCGGCTGAAGAGTAGAAACAATATAGAGAGCGTTACCTGTTTACAAATTTCTTATTTGCTTTGAAAATTTTTGCTTCTACCGCACTGTGGGTTGCTATATATATAAAATTATTTAAAATTGATAAAACTTTTAATCGATTTTTTAAAAAAAAATATGTATTTGAAAGATGAGTAAGCATACTTTTTGCTGATGAATAAATGTTTGTAAAGAGTTATGTTAACAGATAAAAATTTTATACTTTTTCCTATGAATCCAAGCTAAAATTAAAAAAGTGGTCAAACGTTTAAATTCGTCCTGCGATTATTATATTTTTTTTTTGTTTTTAGAGAGTAGATGTATAGTGCTTTCATATCCTATACTAATTTTTTCGCAAAAATAATTCTTGGAACAAACCCGAAAGCAAAAGTAACGCTCAATACAGAAAATTAAAAAAAAATCGAAGTATATAATATTATTTCAGGAACCATTCATTAAGACGAACACTATAATAGGAATCCTACCTTCTCATATTTGTATGAGTTGCATTGGAAAACAAATAAAAACAACAACAAAAAACCCAAAATGTACGTTTAGAATGAGAGTCACCCATATAATATATTATTATTTTTTGGCCCCCCCCCCTACAAGAATCAGTCGGTAGAACCATCTTATATCTGATTTTGTTTTACAGTGTAATAGAAGTCGTTTCTTAAGTTTAATTGACATAAAATGACTGTACTACGAAATATACAAAACACAAATGCATTTTGGAATTTATATACCATAGTGTCCATCACTTACAAATCTAGCGCCATTGAGGGTGGTTTAAGTATTAATTTTTGCTAAAATTATTTCCGATTTAAAACAAATTATAGAAGATTCTTTTGATTCCTAATTTTTCTCTTGATATGCCTATAATTATTGTCCCTACTGTAACATATCGAAGGAACGCTCATACACGCACATGTATATACATTGAAGTAAATATGGCTAATAAGCTTTTACGCATACAAATATAACAAACACACATAATAAACATATACATAAAGAAGGTTCTTCTTATGAAACCTTATTAGACGTCCAAACCTAAAAGACATATTAGCAATACATTCAAACCTCTAGTGTCAATCATTATGCTGCTTACAGCTTGTACTTACATTTTCATACACACACACTCCCATGCATAAGTGTAATTCTTTAACCTGCAGACAGCGCGAGTAGTCCAAACACGCATATAAAGTATGCTGCATAGCGGACTAGGAAAACATGGTACATTTAACATTACGATGTCCTAGGGCTGGATCATGTAACCCACCTTTGCATTAGGAGTAATCTCAAAACTATTGTATGTCACTACTTGGCACTTGTCGCTTAACTACAAACTCTTGTTTGCAAATGACATGGCTGGCTCATGCCTGCATTACATCAGAGAAGTCTACTACTATATGTCACTACACGCAAAGAAAATATTTGGTTGTGGCATGATTGCGTCAGCAATGACATGTTTCCCGACACAGTTTTTGAATGTGGCAAATAACTTATTATTGTATTAAATGACTGTGAACCTTAATTAGCTTAAGGTAGAAAAAATTACGTTTACATTTAATCATGAAATTATTAGATTTCATGAAAATTGACACATGGTTGGCTTGCACAATATATATTGTTGAAAAAATTCTGACAACAATCATGGTTTATTTAAAAATTCAGCAACACAATGGTTCTATAATAATAAAATATCGTTCTTATCTATACTATTTTGTTTTCAATAAAACTATGGTTATATAAAACAGCCATGGTTCTCTGCTTCCAAAAAAGTTTTTGTTCTATCCCTTTGTTGAATGCTTTTTGTTAGTTTTGTGTTTTACTTGACAGCGTTTGGTTTATTTTTGTGAGCGGTTGGTGTGAAAAATAAACAAATTAAAATTAAAATAACAAAAAGTGATATATTCCGGCAATTAATCTTCGGCCATGTTCTGAAGACCATTTAGTTTTGAAATAGCAAAATTTCAAAAGCGAAGAAAAGTGTTCTTTAAACGGACAATTTAGTGCATTCGTAGCTTTGTTTTGATAAAAAAGTATGTGAAATATCTGATACACAAAAACAAACCTCCAATAAGTGAGCTTTTTAGTTGGATTCTATCCTGAAAGTTGCCGATTTCACAACGAAATGTTTTTCAGAACATGCCCGATTGTAAATATAACATGTGTCAACAAATATTTATGTATCTATGTGAAAATAGATAATAATTTTTATTTCAGACTCAACACACTGACCAGTTGAAAAATTTTGTTTTTGATTTAATTTTTTAATCAACTTATGGTTAAGAAAACAATAGACATATGATTATATAGAATAATATTTATGGTTATCTAGAACCATTTATATGGTTAATTTTAACCATATATATGGTTATTTCAGACCATATTTTCTAATTTTGAACAATATATATATGGTTGTTTTGAACCATATACATGGTTGCTTGAACCATGCATATGGTTGTTTTTAACCATATATATGGTTATTTCAAACCATTTATTGTAACTTTGAACCATATATATCGTTGCTTTGAAACATATATATGGTTGCTTGAACCATGTATATGGTTGTTTTGAATTATATATATGGTTGTTTTCAACCATATATTCAATCATAGTATGTTGCTCTTCGATTATGTTTGCCTCAACCATGTTTTTTCTTTGCGTGTATGCGGTGGACCAATCAAATATTCGCATTTTAACGATTACAGTTGCTAAAACGCGAACACTTGCCGTTTAAGAAAAAGCTCTTGTTTGCAAATGACATGGTCCATGACTTCAGTACAGGGGACCATGTTCTAACTAGTACATTTGAGCAAAAATGGACCGCTAAGTCCAATATTATTTGCAGGGTACTAATGTAGCAACATACGTGCATATATTAAATACATACACTTTTGTGGTAATGAAAGTAAAGTGCCCATGAAATAAATGTGTGTATGTGGGTGAGTGTATGTGTTCAAGCATTTACACACATGCATATATGCATGTAAGTGTTCTGGAAGCAGTAATAGTGTTATTAAATATCATTTTTCATTAGACATTATTAATGAAAGCAACAGAGAGAGAGCTAGGGGTGTAGCATAATTAAGCAAAAGAAAAAATATGAAATGGAAAATAAGCAATTTCCACAAGAAATGCATTTTCTTGTCTAAACTAATTAGCTGATTTGACCGCGTGTAACCTTCAGTGTTGCAAAAAAAAATAATAATAATGAGTTGAAAGTATTAGAGTTTCTTATTAAGTTAAAATCGACTTGTGTTAGTATTTCTAACAGAAATAAAAGGATTATTTTACATATCGTCATATGAAACGTAAGAGCATGTAAGTGACAATAGTTTCAAAATTTAGGTTTTAGTTAATTACACCGTATAACATGATAATATTTTTCTAAAACAACAGCGTTTTAACTACTGACTGATTCCGGTAAAGGACAGGAAAAATATGGATGATTCTCATTTTAAGTCTATATTTTGTGTTTATTTTTAATTGTTTACCAATATAACTAATAAAAATATGAGGAGGTAGGATCCATATTATAGTTTTCGTCTCATTAAATGGATCCTGACAAAAATTATATATATATACATATATATATATATATATATATATATATATATATATATATATATATATATATATATATATATATATATATATATATATATATATATATATATATATATATATATATATATGTATATATATATATATATATATATATATATATATATATATATATATATATATATATATATATATATATATATATATATATATATATATATATATATATATATATATATATATATACATATATAAATTTTTTAAAATTTTTGTGTATTGAGCGTTACATTTGCTTTTGCGGTTGTTCTCTGGGAATGATTTTTGCAAAGAAAAAAAAAACACAAAAATTGAGTATAGGGTTTCAACGCACTATATATCTACTCTCCAAACACTGAAAATTATAATAATAGCATCACGAAACTGAAATTTATGGGCACTTTTTTTTTAATTTTGCGTTGAGGTCACTTGAAAAAAAATTAATTTTTTAAAATAATTCTTTACAAAAATTGATACTTTAGCAAAAAGTGCTAAAATTTATGTCAATCTAAAATATTTATTCATAGCAAAATACGACCTACCTAATACATTCTTCGTTCGGTAGAAGCAACATTTTTTCAAAGCAAATCAGAAAATGCTCAATACATAATGTGTAGTATGAATAAAAAAAAAAATATTTGCTTTTTACTTTAAAAATTTTTTAATCTCTAAATTCTTAGTGTTATATTCAATAATTTCCACAATTTTGTGTTTTTTAAAAGAAATATTTTAGTAAGCAACAAATATGTTTTTTATCAATACACAGAAAAATTTCCATGTAAAATCGTCGAAAACCAAGTTAACTTAACATTTTTCGGTAGTGATTTTGCTTCATAGGTGTTTCATGTTAAATCAACATGATCTACAATAATCTTGAAAGAAAATGTTTCCTTTTGAATTAACTATATTTCATGTTGATTTAATATTCCAGTACAGTTAAATCAAAATGAAGTTGATACTGAAATAATACGCAAAATCATATTGAATCAAAGTAATTTCAAGTTGAACCAACGTGAATTTAATATTGGAACAACAAAAAGAATCATGTTGAATTTAAGTTATTTCAAGTTGAAACAACGTGAATTTGATATTGGAACAACGCGAAGAATCATGTTGAATCAAAGTTATTTCAAGTTGAAACAACGTGAATTTGATATTGGAACAACACGAAGAATCATGTTGAATTAAAGTTATTTCAAGTTGAAACAACGTAAATTTGATATTGGAACAATACGAAGAATCATGTTGAATCAAAGTTATTTCAAGTTGAAACAACGTGAATTTGATATTGGAACAACACGAAGAATCATGTTGAAGTAAAGTTATATCAAGCTGAAACAACATGACTGTAATGTAGCTATTTCATTAATTATTTTACTTACGTGATAGTCATCAGAAAACTTTTCGTTGTAGCTGACTGCCCCAGCCAAGATTTGAACTCGTGCCACCTGCATCATAGTCCACGCGCTAACCATTGCAGCCACAACAGCTTCAAACTTTTCTTTACTTATACACTAAATAAATACCATCGTATGTAAAATGCATTTCATTTTAATTAAACATGATTTAAATGATTATTTAACATAAAACTTATTTGAAATTAAAGTTATAGTCATGTCGATTGAAAATCAAACTTAACGTTCGTTTATAACAAAATTGTTTTAACGGTGATTTAAGGTTAGATTAATTATTTTCCGTTTAAAATTAATATGAAACTATTGTAATTTTAAACCAGCAGCAGTAAATATTCGCTGGTAATTCATTTTTTGTCGTATACATAGACGTCACATGTAAGAATAAACAACAACAAGTCACACAACTAAGCAGAACAGTGAATTGTAGCAATGAACAAAGCAAGTAAACACTAACACACTCAAACGAGAAATTATTTCTTGAAAATTTTAATATGATTTGCAATCAAAATTGCGGCATGTGGATTTTACATTCCTTTTTTTCTGTGTGTACCCATTGTGCTCTATTTCGTTTCTACGCTTTGCCTGTTCTTAACTTTTTTGCCGTCCTAAAATTTATAGGTATATTATATATAAAAATTTTTGAACGTAACGCTCAATACATGTTTGTACGAATTAAAATTTTTTTTCAGAACACAAACTATAATTTAAATAAAAAAATAGTTCAGATGATTAAACTTCGATGAGTTTTAACATAAACTCCTTAATTATGCACTTAAAGATTTCAATTAAATTAAAAAATTTGGATAACACTCAATACTTTTTTTTATAAAAAAAAAATCTTAAAGACAGCGAAAATTTAAAGTAATAAAATTATGTATTTAAAAAAAATGGAAGACCTTGTCTCCAGCTATAATCAAATATGTGGAGCAGCCTTTCCAAAACTTAATGTTTTGCAGAAATCAGCCAAGTTCACGTTATGGTGAATATAGTTAATATTAATACATCAATTTTCATGAAATGAAGTATATTGAATTTTTAGTATTTGGAACCTATTGATCAAAAAATAAAAATGGCAAGTTTGTGTCACTTTCGACATTTTATGATATTTACAAAAATAAAAATTTTTCGGATTTTGCTTAAAAAAATGTTTTTCATTATTGCGGTCTGAATAATTCCGAAACCTTTGAGTATTTGATGTAACCGGTGAAGTAAGGCTCTTCTCCAGTCTAAAAGTCTAAAAATTTAGAAGAAAAAAAAACGTATTCATAAAATATTTAATTTAATTTTTTTTCGTAGTGCAGGGAGACCCATAACACATAAAAAATAGTATAGTGGTCAAAGGTCATTGCAAAAGTTTCATTTTGTTGCATAGTGTATGGCGGAACGACATTTGTAATCACATAGATTTCGCGCTTCTGTAACACTGCTTTTAAGGGCAGTATTCACGGTCGAAATCCATGACTCAAGCATCGTGTACGTGAGTTAAAATCAAATCATCTTATAATCCACCAATTGTCAAACTGCATATGAAAATCTTTTCATGTAAAAAGTTTGAAAGCTCTAATTATGAAAAAACTAAAAACTACTATATGAAATTACCAAAAAATCAAACAATTTAGATTTTGCTTCGATCATAGTCGGTGTGACGCATACAGCAAAATTTCACTAATACTACTATAATGCAGATTATGCATTTTGACCGTGAATACTGCGCTTTAAGAGTTGGGAGTAATGTTCCACATATGTTTTCATCTATTCGCTCCCCGATGTACAAAATTCCAAGCAACTACTTTTGTCCGCATTTTTCTTCACTTGTTTGTTAATTGCATAATACACTGTTCGTATTGTGGCCCTTTCATTTCATTTTTGGGCCTGCCTAATATTATGGATTTGAACTACATGAAAGCACGTTTGTATACGTATGAGTAATATTTAATTAAAAATTAAGTATACTACCAATACCTTTGTTTTTGTTCTTAAGCAAGCATGGCATATCTCTAGCTTTAGTCAAAAAATATAAATTGAAAATTTCATTTATCTTTTAAAATGTGTCTTCTAAAAATAGTAGTGTCACATTTGAAATGCTAAAGATTCTCAAACTTGCAATTGCACTAAAAGTACTAAAGAAAAAAAAAGCTCTGTACGTTCACAAAAAAAGCAACGTGATTTATCTTCGCTGATATGTTGAATGCAAGTTAAATAGATTTTATTATACAAACAATCTTAAATGAGATTTGTTCGACCTTAGAAAAACCACATTTACTACCGCATTTGCAGCAGCCATTTTAAATAAGGTATCCATCGGTTGAGTCTTCGCTAAATGGTCATTTTGGTGGTTGCTATTGTCAACGAATGCGTTTTAATTAACCTTTTTTACTATCGTTTAATGTCAGTTTACTACAAAGTAATTTTAGCAGAAAATATTTTCTATTATAAAAGTGTTTGAGCAAGTTCTAAGGTACGAAATGAATTTTAAAAATAATTAAGACTAAGAAAACCACATGAAGAATTTTTATATATAACTAAATAAATTTAAAAATATATAACGGAATTATAAGTATATTTAAAGGAGTAAATGGTAAAAAAATAAATGGAAAAAATTCAACTAGATCCCAGTTGCTACTTTTTTATAGGAGGGATTATTACAAAAAAATCTATTAAGGATGAGTTAAGATTTCTTCTTTAAAGTATTAAGCTCGAATTATATTTTATCCTTGTTTATTGGTGGCTGAATATTAGCAACAAGAAAACTAAATATATATTATCTTTTACTTGCAAAGACCATAACCATAAAGTCATGTATACTACCTTATTTTTACAATCTTTGCTTTTTTTATAGAAATGTTTCTGAGATGCTACCAGCCATAGTTGGCAGTGACAAGTTTATGGCATCATTCAATTACTTGTTCGCCTTCATTACATTGCAAAACATATAAAATTCATTAAAAATTAATCCAGAATTTCTGTATTATTTATGCAGTTTCTTTTTTTAGCATCGTTTCTTTAGCTATATTTTTTATATATAAGTACCCAGCAAAAAAGTCGAATTTTTTTCCAAAGGTTTACAATTTTCATTGAGTAGCAATCACTATAGGTACTGAATTTTGTATTCTAAAGCTGTTGTTAATATCAAAAATTGTTATAGATAAAAAATTAAAGGGTAATCTATCAGGTTGTGCAATTCTGAATTTAGCTTTATCCTCTCAAACAAAACTAAAAATATCGTCAAAAGACAAAAAACATCAATAAAACTAAAAAACCGCAAAAAAACAAAAATATTTTCAAAAACGAAACAAATCGCCAAAACTAAAAAATATCATAGAATCTAAATGTATCGTCAAAAATCGAAAATTCGCCATAACAAATAAAATCGCCAAAACTAACAAAAATCGCAAAAAACAAAAAAAGTGCTAAAAAGAATAAGAAATCGCCAAAGCTAAAAAATCGTCAAAAACAATCACCAAAAGGAAAAAAATCTACATAAAACAAAATCTAAAAATATTACCGAAACGAAAAAAGCACCAAAACTAAAAAAATCATGACATCAAAATATATCGTCAGAGATAAAGGACGACATAACGAATTAAATCGCCAAAACTAACAAGAATCGCTAAGAACATAAAAGTGCTAAAAAATTAAAAATCGCCAAAGCCAAAAAAAGTCGTCAAAACTAAAAAAAAAAATCGTCAAAAAACAAAAAAAAATCGGAAAAAAAATTTCAAATCTAAAAAATCGCCAAACACCAAAAAGATTACACAAGCGAAAAAAGCCCCAAAGGTTAAAAAAATCGCCGAAAAGGCAAGTGGAATAGATGTATGCGTTTATGTGTATGGTACTCGTATGGACCCCTTCGTGTGCGAATCAATGTCGCACTTTACTGAATTTATTTTGTTCCAGTGCTTCCAGAAAAGGGTAACGAATGTGTATATATTATAACTTGAAAAATTATAATTTCTTAGTGCAATATTGTACAGGTATGAGTAATATAATAGTATGTACTATCATTATACTCATATCTATAAAATTGTTTCTCATTTTCTTCACATGTTTTCTTTTGGAATTAAAAATTCGTTGAAAAATGCTCAAAATATCGCTAAAATTTTTAAACATAAGGGGCTTTCTATGGTTTTTAAATAGATACTAAAGAAATAAGAATTAAATAAATTAAGTAAAGTGCGACTTTGGCTCGCACACGAAGGGTTCCGTACGAATACACATATGTATGTATATCCCTTTTTGTTTTTGCCCCGTTTGTCATAATGACAGTTTTTTCGTTGTGCTTTCTTGTTTAATTTTAGTTTTTTATTGCTTTAAGTATTTTTCGTTGTTCTTTTGGGTTTCTTTTTGTTTTGGCGCTTTTCGTGATTTTTTTTAAATTTTTTTCTGGCGATTTTTGCAATTTTTTTTTGTTTTTTGCCGATTTGTTTAGTTTTGGCGAATTTTTGGTTATGGCATTTGTTTAACGTTTTCACTTTCTGACGATATTTTTAGTTTTAGCGATTTATTTTAGCTGTGGCGATTTTTTCAGTTTTGGGGCTTTTTTCGTTTTTGGGGATTTTTTTTCGGTTTTTTGTGGTTTTTTAGTTTTAGCGATTTTTTTTTTGTTTGACACTTTTTTCGTTTTGGCGATTTTTTGGCTTTTGGCGTTTTTTTAGTTTTGGCGCTTTTTTTGGTTTTTCTGTTTTTTTCTGTTTTTTTTTCGTTTTTTTGTGATTTTTTCATTTGTTGCGATTTTTTCATTTTTTGATGAATTATTTAGTTTTGGCGATTTTTCGTTTTGAAGACTTTTTCGATTTTTGACGTTTTTTTAGTTTTTTTGCGATCTTTTTAATTTTGGTGATATATTGCGTTTTAGCGATTTTTTTAATTTTGGCTCTTTTTTTCCTTTAAGCGCTTTTTTCATTTTAGCGTTTTTTTCGTTTTGAAATTTTTTTTAATTTTGGATTTTTTTAGTTTTAGCGTGTTTTAAAATTTCAAGATCTTATATCTTACGGTTTCCAAGATACAGCATATTGTCTCAATTACATAGTCAAAATTACAATAACTAATAGAATACCCTTTAATACCCTTTACAGTTAAAAATTAAAGGGTGTTCTGAAGCGAGCAACGCAACATGTTGAAATACTAATGTAATATATAGACACTTATATATAGACACTTTAAATTTTCAAAGTAAGTGCTAATTGGTGTAGTCTGTAGAATAGACTACACCAATTAACACCGATATTTAAAATAATAAAAATTAAAGGGTATTCTATTAGTTATTGTAATTTTGACTATGTAATTGAGACAATATGCTGTATCTTGGAAACCGTAAGATGTAAAATCTTGAAATTTTAAAACACGCTAAAACTAAAAAAATCCAAAATTAAAAAAATTTCAAAACGAAAAAAACGCTAAAATGAAAAAGCGCTTAAAGGAAAAAAGCTCTAAAATTAAAAAAATCGCTAAAACGCAATATATCACCAGAATTAAAGAGATCGCCAAAAAAAATAAAATAAAAAAACGTCAAAAATTGAAAAAGTCGTCAAAACGAAAAATCGCTAAAACTAAATAAATCATCAAAATATGAAAAAATTGCACAAAATGAAAAATATCACAAAAACGAAAACAACCCAAACACCAAAAAAAAAGCGCCAAAACTAAAAAAACGCCAAAAACCAAAAAAATCGCCAAAACGAAAATAGTGTCAAAACAAAAAAAATCGCTAAAACTAAAAAACCACAAAAAACTGAAAAAATTTCCAAAAACGAAAAAAGCGCCAAAACTGAAAAAATGGCCACAACTAAAATAAATCGCTAAGACTAAAAATATCGGCGATACAATTGTTGTGAATTAAGCAATTATTATTTCAAAGTCTTGACTTTAATTATTTTTCCCGACTACATGAATTGAGATAATTAAAAAATTCTATCTGCATATTAATAACACAGAAAAACTAAATTTTATTATCAGTAAAAAAATTCAATAATTTAGTTAATAAAAACCAATTTGTAAATACAGACAAAAAAGTCATTGAGAAAAAATCGGTGTTTTTCAGTAAAAAAAATTTTTCTAAATGTATAAAACACTTTCTCTAAAAATATTTACAAATTCTGAACAAAATAAATTACTGAATCAAGTAAAAATATTTACTGGATTTTCTGTACTGTAGCGAACAATATTTTTGTTAGAATTTAAAAAGAAATTTGTCAAAAAATAAGTAGAAATTCTAAACAAAATAGTTTACTGAATCAAACAAAAATATTTACTGAATTTTTGTAGTATTTCAAACAAATCTTTTGTATAAGTCCGTAAGAACCTTTCTTTTTAATATTTTTAAGTTTTAATAAATAAAATCATCACCGCTTAAGCATTTATGAAATTTCACTCTGTAAATGTGTTCAACTCTTAAG